>BMAU01001337.1:757500-1357500 GCA_019973935.1 Trichonephila clavipes | reverse complement strand
CAAAGCTGTTTTTTTATGTCTACTGACTTAATTTCTGTTTCTGGGAAACAGCATATTAGAAAAAATATCCTCCCATTTAATTATTCCATTAATGTCACTTTATTTATATTTGATACCAAAATAATAACTAACATTATTTAAAGAAAATAGTTCAAGTAAAATATATAGCAGAAACCAAAAGTCTCTGATTTTATGTCCATATATTATTTTCATTACAGTAAATATTAAACAATTTTCCAGAAGCGGAATATGAACTGGCAAAGGAAAAAATATTTTTTAATTATTTTCCACAGCCTTTAAAGCGGAAGAAAAAAAGTCGAATTAAATATGGATGCAAAATATTTTCGTTCATTATATGTATTAGTTATTATCTTTTCTAAAACTTTATTCTATTCTGAATTTTTGCAATGAAGAAAAGTTCAAGTGCCTCTTTTCAAATGAATTCAATAGAAAAAGCCTTTTTTTTTTTTTTTTCTAAAATCTTAATAATAAGAAAATGGAAGTAATCTTCAGTTTTCTTAGAGCTGACTGAAATAATAAAGTTCGGATTACATCCCCACTTAAATTCTGAAATGTCATGTTTTACTGAAATGAAAATAAAAAGCATTGACTTAGGATTATTTGTGAGAAAAGAGGATCCGAAAAGATATAATTAAAGGAGTGCTTAGTGTTTCTTCATGGGAAATGAGAATACAAGATTTGGAAGTTATATTAATATTCAATGCCATATATTTATCTATTTTATTATTTTAACAAAATATATCTCTTTATTTATTTAGGAAAAAATAGTAACACAATCGACATTTTTAGCTCAGTTTAAAGAATAAAATAAATTTCAAATTGTTCACGATATTAAAGAAAACATTCTCTCTCTGTTTCAATTTTTCCTTTCTTAACAAAGTATATAATTTTATATTATATATTTTAAGTTGATGTTATTAAATGATTTAAATACAGGAGAAACGTAAGTATAATTTTTAAATAATAATAAGGAAGCTTTTCAATGGTTTTAAGTTGTGCAATTATTAAGGTTTACATTTAGAATTCGTGAAAAAGTATTAATATTAATTTAGATGATAAAATATAAAGAATAAGTCTAAGTTTTGATGGACTCTTAACTAAGTTATCGAATTTTAATTCAATATCTAGAATTCGTACTTCATAACTTCAGGTTAATTAATATTAAGTATTTGATTCTATAAGACCATATGGTTCAAAGCTTTAGTTAAGTATCAAATAATAGCTATGAAAAAAAACCCTTTTACCCTTTATATGCGGTTTTCGACACTTTTCCCATATGTATATTTCATTTCGAATATTAGTTACTTATATAAGATGAAAAACTTAATAGAATTAATGCAAAATATGTTTATTTATCATTTAGAAACTACATTACTTTTGGTTCTCTCTTTGATGAATAACTCTTCAATTCCTACCAATAAAATTAATGAAATTTTCAATAATTGTAATTTGTGAATATTCATTTACCTTATAAAATGTTATGTTACAACATCGTGTGTATGTAAATCCATAATGTTTAAATAAGTACGTTGTAACAAATACTAAGTACTGGAATTTTTCAACAAACAATACTGAGAGAAAATATATTTATAAGATGAAGATAAGAAAATGTATCTTTGTATCTTGAACTTCTTAAGAAATTTTACTCCATAACTTTTTTCCCAACGAAATTATGGCTCGCTTGTGACTTTTTGCATTTTTATTCGGTTAAAAATATAAATTTTTTCGACTGTTTCATCATTACTATTAACTATACTTGAACATATTTATTTTTCTTTTAAATGTCTGGTAAAATTAAACAGTGTTTTAACTATTACTAATATTTAGTTCATACGATCAAAAATTTTTAATAATTCATTTTAGGATTAAATTTTTTTATAAATCTCTGTCATTAATGTGCATGTAATTATCTTAAAAAAATGTGTATTGTTAAATAAAATTCTAAAATTTAGGATTTCACCTAAAATAAAATTAAAAGTTGCATTTTTGGTGACAGTAAACAATTAGGATTTAGATTAACCAGTAATGTATTCAAGTGGAAACTGGAGCAAATTTATTTCTTTCAAATGAGGGAACATGATGATTTAAACTTAGAAACATTACATATAAGTGACAAACTAAATTATTCATTGCATTTTAAATTATTCTTGACATTGCATCATTAAAACTTATCACACATCTTTGTAATTCTAGATTTATTAATACCATTTTCAAGATTGTAAATCAACAACTCCAAAATGGATCAAATTTTAATTTTGATTACAAAAAGAGTAATTCCTTAATTTTTTAAAATTTTAAACAAATAATACATTTCTTAATTGTAACGATTTTTAAATAATCTTTTTTAAAATATCTCACCACAAAAATGGCACACACAGGAATTTTCCGAGGGGTAGTGCACTTCTTTCGTATCATACCCCGATAAGCCACCCAACTAATTTTACTGATTTTGTCGCTTGTCGGAAACAAAAACAGTTAGGAATAAACTATTGAATATACAATTCGCATTAATTAATAAAATAATTTTTAATGAAAGATACTTAATTGCTCTGCCTACATGGAATTATAATCAATCGCAAAAATATTCACGGGCATAAGGGGGGGGGAGATCGGGACCTATTATTGCCTATTTTCCCCTTTATGGATTGTATTGATAGAAATGAAGCTTGTGTGTTTTGTGATTTAGAAATCTTTATTAATGTCTATCAATTAATTTCCTCACTTTCCATCAGAACCAAAATTTGAAGAAGTTTTGTTCGTTGTACAACCAGATAAAATTTCTGAAAAAAATTACAACCCTAATAATTTTTCTTCTGTCTCTTTCTTAATTGCATAAAATTCTTATCTCTAGTCAAGAGATCAGAATCGTGAAATCTACAAATTTATATACACAAAGGATAAAAGCTACTCACTCAATCAATTATTGATAATTATCAATCATCACTAATCAATCAATCAATATATGAGCTATACGACTTACACAATTGAAATTAGGTAGTCATGTACCTTTTCCTGAGCCGAGATCCATTAAGAACGGGTTTTACGAAAATCGACACTCAATAGGGTTGTGGTGGAATTCTAAAAAAAAAATTATCGTTGTAGCTTAGGTTTTCTTAATTGTTGTAGCGCTGTTAAAAAATGTGCAAAATGTCCATCAGAGTTATAACCTGTATAGTATAAATTTAACAAAAATGCTTCTTTTAATGAGTAGGGATGCGTTGAGAGCGAGTTCTGTCGATTTTGATTAACAAGAAGGGCTTAGGGATTGTTATAATTAAAAATTTACGATTTTGAAATATTAATACTTCAAAATAAAAATTTTTAGCAAGCATGCTTTTCTTGTGGAGCAGAGATCCGTTAGAATGATTTTTCCATTTATAGACTTCCAACAGGGGTTAACATGGGGTTTAAGAGGGCGTTATAGACATAATTTTTCCCTTTTTTAATCTATTACACCAGCGTTTCTTAAATTGTGGGGGTGTGACCCCTTATGGGGGCCTTATAGCCTTAAGTTGGGGGCTCGAGCATATCGAAAAGTCGAATAAAGATTTTAAAAAATATGATTAATTTACTGAAAGGAAGTAAAACAAACAAATTCTGACATGACAAAAAATGACATACATGTTTACCGGATTTATATACTTATAAATGTATCAGCAGTTCACAATGAATAAGATAATTAATTTATCAATACTAAATTAAGTATAACTTTAATATTTACTAGTGACTCTTCCATTGCTTGTCTTGCGGAGCAAAACTTTTTCAAAGGAAGGCGGTTATTTTGACGTGAGATAGGTTGCCCAGACGGTAACACAGAAGTCCGCGAGAAAGTCAGTTGTGATGGACATGAGATAGAGAGTAACAAAGACTTGACTCTCTATTTTTTATTGACATCTATACTTTTAGAAATGGAAGATTGAAGAAATCAATACTTAATTCAATTGAAAAATATTTTGCAATCTATTCTGATTTAAATGTTAGACTAGAAAAGTAACATAATACTTATCGTGTTACTTAAAGGTAACCTCCTTATAATACCACTACTTAAGAGAAACATATATAACATTTTGACAATTTATGCGGTTTATAATTAAAACCATTTTGAAGCTTTAGCGTCGAAGTACATTATTACTGCATTCAATACAAAGTTTTTGTATGGGGAGGAGGGGAGGCATGATGAAAATTGATCTCACAATTTTTAATTTTTGCAACCCAAATTATGATTAAAAATTGCTTTGCAAATATTGAAAACTTGAGAAGAATTGTATTAGACCCATAAACTTGAAATTTGGTAAACGTATTTCGTCGAAGAGCAGAGATCAATTAAGAACACAATTTGTTGAAACCAACTTCGAGGGGGATTACGAGTGCTTAAAATATAAATCTCGTTTCGGCTTACAATAAATACTATTACTGTATTGTATTTAAAACTAAGAGATTAATTCTATAAGTAGGTTTGTCTGTACAATTGAAAGCTTAATGCTAAGACACTAATAACTTTATAAAGTTACAGCATATATTATACATAATGCGATGTCATCAAATACCCAGCGAAACGGGTGGGCAATGACTTTAAATGAATATTTGAGATTATTCCATTTTCAAAAATGAAATTTGATTTCTCTTTTCGCCAACTGATTTGCTATGATTCCCCCATTAGTCAGAAACTTCGAAAATTAAGCCATGTCCGCTCTATTTGCCCTTATTGGAAGAAATTAATTTTTCTCTCCTTTCTCATATGTTATGCACAATCTATTTTTTTATTCTTTTTAACTATAAACTGTGTAGGATTGAAACAAAACAGTCACTTTTTAAAAACCCTGAAATGTTGATAAATTTTGTACTTTAATGCTAAAAATGGGAATATTTGAAAAATATTTGCATTATAACTCTGTGTGTTCTTTTAAACAAAAAATCAATTTTAAGATCGAACATACACGTAATTTTTATCAATGCTGAATATATATATATATATATATATATATATATATATATATATATATATATATATATATATATATATATATATATATATTTGTACCTGGAAGAATATAATTTTCAAGAAAAAATTACAATTTATCTCAGGATGCAGTTTTCTAAAATATTTCCACAATTTTCTTTTAAAAACGGAGAGCATACAACTGGATTCCTGATAATTTATTCAATTCTTGATAACTTAGGTAAAAATTTGGTGCGTAAAAACGAAAAGTGTAATATGGAAAATGTTGAATGATGTAACGAGAATGGTAAAAAGATGGACAATCGTGCGCACACTTTTCGGCTAGTGAATACTTAATCATTCAGTCTGCCAGCTAGGTGAAGAAAGCAGATGCCGATGTCTGGGCGAGAAAACCTCTAGTTAGTTCTATACTATTAACTGTTTTGATATAATTGTAACTGTGATCAATTTAAGTGTGAAAGAATTTGAATCTGTTTTAATTTTTATGGAGTCTGATTTAAAAACCATGAATAAAAGTTGAACTCAGCTAACCACCGTTGTAATTCTCTTGATCACAGTCTTACAACGATTAATTCTTTTCTATTAACATTATTATATTGTAAAATTGCACATTAAATCTATAAAAAATGTAAATTTCTTTCCAAAAAGTAAAATATCGGAGGAAGAAACTATACCAACGTAAATGAATTTGTAAGCGGTATGCATTTATATTTAGAATTTAAATCTTCATGCTGATATAAATTTTGCTCACTTTTATAACTTTCGTACATCTGATTCAAATAGAATGACAGTCAAAATGTTGCTGAATATTATTTTTATTTCGTTTTCTTTATTAGTATTGTTTACGGAAACATCTAAGAAGGTAAGAAATTTTCTAATTTGCATTCAAAGTATTATGTGTCATTTTCATTTCCAAAACGATATCTTAAATCTGATAATGAAATTTTATATCTTATCTCAGCTTTTGGCAATAAAAACTATGACTATTGGCTGCATTTTATTTTTATGCAATATTTACTATTACATGCATGCACTTCTTTTTTTTTTTCATTTCACGCTACTTTTTATCTTCATTAAAATCTTAAAATTACTAATGGAAAAATGAATATATTCCTCAGTGTTTTAGCTTAGCACCAGAATGAATTTGATACTTTCAACATACTCGGTTTTTCCATTTCAGGTATACTCTAAAGCAAAACAAGTAATCTAATTTTTGGATCTTTTGGCGTCACATGTTGTCATGGTTACAAAAAGCAAAAATAATGTTCAAGAGACAACCTTGAGTTTAACTTAAAATAGTCTCACTTGACGCACATGTATGTTTTTCTGCAATGATGTCGGCAAACCCTATTTATTTGAAATTGTGTTTGAACGGAAAATTTTCTTTAATGTTTTCTTTTAACTGAAGAGTAAAATTTTATAACGGCTATAAATAAAAAAATACTCATCAAAATTTATCAACTTACAGATTTGGACATGTTTAGAAGCCATTTTGTACGTGCAATATCGTGCAAATTAAAAAGGATTAAAAAAATTTCTACATGAAATTAAGAACTAGAAACCACCTAGAGAATCAAATGAAATTTATTAGCCCTAATTCTGATAAAGTTTTCTTGAGCCTGAATTTTAGAATGCTGCTTAATTAAGTCTTGACTAAAAATACTTTGCAAAATTTTTAAATTTGCTTTTTTTAGACTAAATACTTAATCTGTGATTTGATTTATTTAGTTTTGATTTACCTTTAATGATGTGTTTTAACTTTCAAAGATAATACATTTTTTTAAATTCATGGATTGCGAGATATTTTATAAGAATGTATACTTACTTTGTCTATAAATAAAATGAACTCATAAAAAATTTATCTGAAATGATAAAGTAATTCAAAGTAATACTAAATTACTTTGTCATAAATCTTGGAAAATTGTGGAAATTAAATGATAAATTTTTCTAAGTTTTGAATTCAATGTTTTAATTCAGCAAAGGTAGTTAAGAATGAAAGGTATACAGCTTAACACAAAAGTTGCAAACCTTATAGTATTTGTCCATTTTCACATGGTAGTTAAAATTAAAATTTTTAAAGAATATATGAAGCCTAACTGTTTAGAACTTTGTGGGGGAATCCCCCTGGATTCCACCCTGGAAACCAAAATTGAATTGAGGCAAAGAATGACCACACGACACTTTTACAATAACAAATTATATTTATTCACTAGAATCAATTATCAACCATCTAATTACAAAGATTTATCAAGATGTCTACGTCAATGTGATTTACCGTTACTATTAAATTAAATCACGAAATATAATACTTATCAAATATTAAACTCAATATCGAACGGGACCACCGGAATAAGAGGACCGAGAGATACACGCAATCTGAATTACTAGCATTCATTAACTTCCCAATAACTTTATTTACTCTTATGATCTGATAATCTAAATTTAAATATCACCTGATTTTTACTTCCTTACTTTCCAGGTGGATTAAACTTTCCAATTGTAGATCGCTGCCTAATAATCAGCGAGACGCTAATCGCACAATTCACTTGAATCTTAGAACTCCGTCAACCTTTCTCTTGGCGTAATAGCCTATCCTGCTAACTTACAACACTCTCCTTAAATACTTTGACTAATTTGAATATCTCGGTTTCTTCTTTTAGAGTTGGTTGGAAATATACGCGAGTTTACAATCCCCAAAGACGCCGAAGTGTATTAGTGATAAAGTGCCGTACAGATCCGTCACAACTTTTTATAAGTGTGTCACAGATTATTTGCCTTCAAAAAAGGCCTGAGAAAAACTCATTGTACGTGATTCAAGTATTTTGTTAAAGATGAATTGAAAAACTTTTTCATTGGCTGTGTATTGCAAAAAGTTATCTAAATGCCAGAATACGACAGAATATCAGGGTTAATATTTATTGTCAATTTTTCTTGTGTGAACATGAGATGGAAATTTTTTGCCATACATATTTTTTGCTGAAAACTTTTATCTTTCCACCAAATTTATTCTGATATTTTTTCGGTATATATTTCTTGATTTTACTATGACTCATAAAATAAAACATCCTCATATTTTAGTAAATTTGAAAAACACTCATATATGACATGTGGTTTTTATTCAGAATTCTAAAACTTATTTTCATCAACCAAAAATGTGTATTTTTTGTAGTTGTACATGAGAGATTTTTCTTACAAATGATGTAAATTATTTTAGCAAATTATTTTCGTTTTTGTTGTTGATGATAGCTCCAAACTATAGAAGCCTTCATTATTCTAGTAAAATTCCCAATCCATGAAATTCTAGTTCATTGCTAAGCATTATTGCATGTATTCTATGAAATATTTAAGGTCAAATGTTTTCTTTTTTTCGAATTAACAGAGGAAAAAAGTATCGACCAAAAGGCAAAGGGATATTAAAGGGACAATGTGGGTGCACACTATTAGTATGCAGGATTTGACAGAGGTTCGTATGGGGTATCCGGACATGACTGGCGACAGCCCACATATTGGTACTGGGATTGTTTTGTACCAGATTTAGGACAATCTCCCCGTTGTTAGGTGTTCTTGATCTTCGCTCATGTTCAGCATCTTAAACAACATCGTTTGATCGCTACAACCTGTATGGGTGTGATAAGAAATTCTAAAATTCGATGAACATTAAAAGTAATATAAAAGAATATAAAGTCAATTTTCCCCTACTTTATCAACAAAGAAAATTTTTATTTTAGCTACTTTTTATTAAATAATTACAATTAATATAAAGATCTATATATATATAACAGAATCACAAAATTAAGTGGCAAAATAGAAACCGAATTTCCTTGCAATTTTCCATATTTCTTCCTATATATTTAATTAAAGAATTAATAATTGAAAAAACAAATGTATTAACATCCAGTGACATCCACTTCAAGTCTAAAAATGTATTTGAACTTGAGTGGGTGATTCAAAAGTATTATATTTATGATTGAAAATTTGAACAAGATATATAAATATATATAGGGAGAGTGTGAACTAATAGTAGGAATTGGAAAAGAAACTTAATGTTAATGTCATAAACTTCTTAATTTTCTCAAGGTTCTTGCTTTGAGCTTTGTATCAACAATGACCAGTTTAATGAAGCAAAGTGTCTGCTTCATTAAAAAGAAAACTAAATATCCAAATCCATTGAACTATGAAGCAGTATACTATTCAAAATGTGCATCCTTATGAATAACAACAATCACACAATCTCTTTCCCGTAATAAGACTTTTATAGTTGAGGAAAAACTGTATTTATATATTGTTCATAGATAAATAATAGTAGATTTAATTTCCAACTATTTCTTTAATTATTCACATCAGATGAGTAGAATTAAACATTTTAAATACAAAAATAGATAAATACGTTCTCTGCGGGAGCATTGGAGATTAGTAACATTTTTCACAGTATTTAAATGTTATCTGGCCTAATCAGTATTACATTTTCCTTAAATCTGAATTATTAGGGAATTTTAAACGTGAAATTGTGAGCATTATGAAAATTCATTTCTATCATCATTTTATTATTTCTATTTTCTAATAAATTAAAAACTAATACAACGAATAATTTTTTCACTAATCACGAAAATATAACTCCCTTAAAATCCAATTATTTTCTGGTTAAAATTTATTACATGCTTATGCAAGTGGACATAAATCTGTTTCTGCTTACGAAAAGTTTAAAATTTTATTTTGTTAATTTTTCTTCGCTTTACTTTTCACGAATAAACTTTGTCTGTTACTTTTATTTTAAATGATTTATTCAAAAACGCTTTAAACAAAATGCTTAAACTTTAATTTATACTAAAATGCTTTTTGAAGAAAACGCCTGTAAATATGCAATGCATTGGAAATGAATTATCGACACAAATTATATATATACAGAAACGTATTTTAATAAAAAAATACCTTTACAAATATATTAAAAATTCATATTGGCTTATTTTATAACGGAAAACTATCTGGAAAAAATTGGCTCTTCAAATTGCTTTATACCATAAACATTATCTTTCCATAGAAAAAATATTCATTCCTTTCATAAGTTATTGTATATTGATCAAAAAATGAATTATGAAAGATGTATTTTATGAAAAGCGAGCATTAAAAACACTCTGAATATCTATGGCAACGCTCAATTTCAAACACATTACTTACACCACAAGTAGGATGTCGCTTTCGAAGAATTCTTCTCCAAATTCAAGATTATTTAACGATAGAGTAATTAGTCTGAGGAGTGCCTATTTCCTGAAGTCCTTAAAATAAAAGGAACTTTTAACAAAACCATTCAGCCGTGAAAAGATGATACAAAGAGACGAGCCCTACCATTCTTCATCGGTTGGTCAGTCAGCGCACAATCCTTTTTCCCTGTGATGTGAAAAATTTCTCAAACTTCTCATTTAGAAAGCAGAAGCCATGTTTTGAAGGACTGTTTTTTGGGGGGAGGGAGGGGGGTTCAAGGGTTAATTATTGTTTTATGAGCCTCTTTTTAATTAAGTTAATTTCTTCCGAAAATTTATTATTACTTGGAGTAATCACTATAGCATAATTTAATGAACGCGGTTTATTTATATGAAACAAAAATTATTTTATAATGTGTTTTTACCATTTATATTCCGATATTCTAATTAGTTAAAAACCTCAAAACGCATGATTAGTTCCATTTTTTCCCTCAAGGTGGCGAAGTTCCAAATCTTCGATCTGTTTTTTTTTCAGACGTTTTTAAAACGCGATTTAATTTTTTTCATGAGATTCAGACAAAAATTAGTTACAGAATCGGGAAGATCATTTAATTCGCAACGATATGGTATAATTTACTTTACAAAAAAATATTTTCTATTTTTTACGATTTTTTTTTAAATGATTCAAAATCGATACGTTTTATGAGTATTATTTCTGAATCGTTCCGCTTTCATTTTCTTTCGCGCTAACGAAAAAAATATTTTACACTAAAAAGGTTCATGCTTTTCTCTTTTAGAATCAGTCATTTAAAAAATTATATGTCAAAAACTGTTATATTTAAGATTTTTCAAAAAATACTCAAAATTTTATTTAAATACTTAATAACTTCTTTAGTTATAAAAATAATCTCACGAAATTTTTTTCCGTGTGTAGAACGATATTATCCGTAATCTATACGAAAATTGAAAAAATTTCATAAAAATTACGGTTTTTTTTTTAAATTGTGTTTTTCGTTTTTTCTTCTTCTTGCAAACAATATTTAAGAATTATTTTTGTTACATTTTTTTATTTTAAAATTACTGTTGTTTGGAATCGATATATGAAGTTTGAAGACATTAACTTAAAGCCCGAGCAACGCAGGACTAAGCCAAGAAGCAGGGAAGGGGGGTGGAAGTCATTTTGAAAAAGAGTATTAGAGAAGTGCTGATTTTGTGAAAGAAAGGGAAAACTTACAAAAGTAGTCATAGCTGGTGCAACGTCGGGCTATGTGCAAGTGAATTAAAATATTTGACAGATATGCTCAAATAGAAAAGTAATTTTACGTTAAGTTTTTCAGAAAGTATTCATTTTTCATATTTGATACATCTTTCCCCTTTCTATGAGAAGCTAGTGTTTCTTGGCACGTGATTTTTTAAGTACACTAATAATATTCGTTAATAAATACTGAAATATAAGATTTCAATGCAAAAACTGAACTTTTTATTTTATATTTTTTTTTGTGGGAAAAGGATTAATTTTACTATGTCGAATGAAATATTTTGTAAATTCGTAAAAATTTGAAAACTGAAAAACAAGTTAAAATTAATTAATATATGTATATATATATATATATATAATCCAATATAAAAGAATTTTTTCAATATATAATCATATACATATCATGTTAAGTATTGTAGTAGCGTTGGCCGATGTTGGTTTGTTGTCATATGTGGTTTATTGAAGACATCTTCAAAATAACTTTTCCTCCTTTATTATGAAGCACACATCAATAGATTAAAGTAAAATTGTGGTACATTTTCTTATTGAATAGGCAGTGGCATGTTGGAGGACACAAAGACAAAGAGATGCAGTTATTTACATTATTACACGATGAAGGCAAGCAGACAAAGAGAGCGATTACACAATATTCTATCTTTTATACCAGCAGTGCAAGCGCGTGATTATTACGTAAGAGTAGTTCTGATTGGATAGAATTTGTGGGACAGGGATTTCGGACTTACCGATTACGATTAAGATTATAGTGTTATTTTTAAACCAAAGGCTTAAAGTTTGTTTAAAGATTAGTACAAAGTGTTAATAAAAAGGATACTAGAGGGAACTTTAAAACACACACACATATATATATATATATATATATATATATATATATATATATATATATATATATATATATATATTTCTGTACTTAAGAAATATTTGAAATTATAAGAATTCTAGAACACAAAATACCATCTAAAAATATCATTGCCAAGTATAAAAAATAATAAAATACCAATGTTTTTTAAAAAAATTAAAAATTTCTTAAATTTCCAAGTGCAACCTCAAACTTATAACTGATTAGTGGGGTGAAGCAAGCTTCATAGCACCAACCTTCCCCCTATTGCAACTTGGCAAACTAATCGAGAAAATCAAAATTCTAAAAAAATTCAAATATTAAAAATTTAATTCCTAAAAATTAAGACATCTGTCATCGCATTCTGAAAGTTATTACGACATAAGCATGTTAAAATTCTAAAACAAATAAGTACATAACGTAACTGAATCCCCAAATATCAAAATAATGCACGCATCTTTAAAATGAAAGCATAAAAGTAAACAAAAAAATCATCACTAAAATCTCGAAAATTTGAATGTTCAAATTAAGAACCTAATATATTTACAAATGAAATACCTCAGAAAAACAGCACACAAACGTCCTAAATACTTGAACAGGCAACAAATTGTAATTGCATGAAACACAAAAACTCAACGAAAAGCATTCTAACAATACATCAAATTGGAAAGTGGTGTTTAATTCCTCTCTAAATATTTTTTTCATCTCTTCTACAAAAATCACATCTATATTACTCACAACTTCCACTAATGTCACATTAATCCAAAAGATAAAAAATCTCAAATTGGAATTTTAATATCTGATACTAGATGTGCAAACCAGATGGCATGCAAACAGCTTTTTGACTTGTCAAGAATTTTAAAATGTAATCGTGTAAATGTTGATCTATGCTTGTACCAAAATGTAACATGTGTGTGAGATGCACACATTCACAGCTGGACCACTATCAAGCTGACTATAGGGACCTAATGTTGTTTGGTGGATCTGTGCGTTTTGGAAAGCCTATGATGGAAACCGTCACTAATTACCTATTTTATGAGCTTAAAAGTATTTTATAGAAACATTTTTGATCTAAGTATGTTCTCGAGAAGTTCGGGAATAAATACTCTGTATGCAATCAAATATAAATTTCTGAAAGCTCTTGAACTTATCTATATTATGTGTAGTTAAATTATTATTTCTCATTAAAATTTTTTTCAATTATGTTTCTAAATACAGATACGTGTAAAAAACTATTAATGTTTGAGAACTTTATAAGATTTAAGTTAAATGCTTCTTTTTCATTAAAAATATTGCTATATAAATTTTTATTAAGGATTCGTAAGTCTAAATCTAAAAGTTTAAGTTAGTTCGAGTTACAATTTTTCTGTATTGATTTTAGGTATCGGATAAATATATTAATACAAATCTGATAGTACATGCATAGATTATCAGTTTTAATAAATCTGTTAAGAAACAATGAGGAACTAAACACAAGTTTTCTTCATTGTTGATATAAATCATTCCTTTAAAATGTTCCACAACAATGTATTTTGTAGTTATTTAAATAGAACAATATATAACGATAACAATACTAATGTAACAATTAAAGTATCTCGCGTTCTTCAGTTTAAGATAATTTGTTCCAAATAAAGTGGCGTTTTTAATCTTGGGCATTTTTTGACTATTTTTTGAGGTATTTCATCCCTGTGCTAATCAATTCAGCTATGAGAATCATTTGCCTGTAGGAAGTATGTTTCTTCTTGCTGTCTTGTGGATTGATTGCTTTTATGCAAAGTGACGAACTCTCGTTCTTTAAAATCATCTTTTGTGCTTTTGTAATAGAAATGACAAAAGCCTATTTCCAAGAAAAGGTAAGAAATGACAATCAAAATTTCAACTTCAACAACATTAATGATAACATAAAACAACGTCCGCTGGTGCAATCTGAAGCTGTTTATAAATTTTGCATAGCCTAAGATAAAAATGTTCAATTGGCTACAGCTCAAGAAAAAAAGGCTTGGATCCCGAAACATAAACTTCAAAAATTGGAGCGAAAGAACATGGTTCCTGTAGTGAGGTCTGCGATAGTACATAAAATGTGCATAGCACTGGGCCTGGAAGCTGAATTTACCCCCATGCTAGAACCACCCATCTTTAAAAAGAAACAACAAGAAAAGATCCCTGTGGTGAGATCTGCTTCAGTTTTCAAGATTTGTAATGCCCTCAATTTAAAGGCAACTCTCGCTCCCCACAGGAAATCTATGTTGAGAAAACTTTATATTAATTTATTGAATATATTAAATAATACAGGACAGAACCAACTACTTTAAATATATTAATCTTTTCCGTTCATCAAAACTAATTATATGATAACATTATTTTCAGAAAAATATAAGAAGAAAAGTTTTAGATTTATGCATGGAAATAGTTCCTCTTATAGTTAAAAAGTAGCCAATTCGTTATTTTCAAAGATTTTCAATAATTATCACACCCAATTATTAGTAATTTACATTTTTACTTATTTGTTACTCTTATTACTCTAACCAATTTATTAAATCCTATTCTAAAGATATCCACTCAGAAGAACTTTTACAAAACTCCACACGTATAATATAAAGAAAATTACAATTGGATGAATTTATCATTCTAAAAAGCATTTCTGGAGCATTGAAACCTTAAACGTATTTTTCTTGTGGAAAACTCTCTATAAAAACATAGTTTAGCGAAGACAGATATGCGTTTATTTATAAAGGACTACAGTTGAAGCGATTTTTGTTCATTTGAAAACGTTGTGAAATAGTTCTACATTGTACAAACTGATATTTTTGCTCTTAGGATATTTTAAAGAGTAAAACAAATATAACTGAAATATAGCTTTCTTGAAAAGAAATGGTACAGCACAATTATGGAATAATTTTCAATAATTCATATCTTTTAAAAAATTTTGGCTGCATTATTTTTTAATATTTCAAAGCAAACTATTAATATTAAAAATGCAAGTATTAATATTTCATAACATTTAAAAATATATTATAACTATAACTTATTTAAAACTCTTATTGAATACATATTAATATTTGGGATAAATATTAGATATGTTAAGGATATTTTCCAAATAGGCACTTTAAAAGCATTTAATTACCTTACAAACTTTATTGTACAGCACTATCACAGTTGTTGTTTTGCAGAAAATAATGTCTTAGCCATAAAAGCAGATTGAATAATTTCAATAATAATAATTTTCAAATAGATTGCCACCAGTGTTTTTATACTTTTCTGATATTGAAATGCTTAAGCAATAAAAATAAATTTAGCAAAAATTTATAATTTAAAATTTGTGACATCCTAAAAGGATATTTGAATTTAAAATATAAAAATTAATACAAAATAAAGTAACGTTCGTTACTTTTAATCTAAAATTTTAGTTGAGCGTAGTGATAACAATAATAAATGATTTTGGAAAGAATTTTATTTGTGCTTCTACCAAAATTAATTCAAATAACTTCAGATTGTTTTTTAAATGTGTTTACGAGGGAATATTAGATTAAAATTTACGTATCTAAATCAAAATATTGAGAGATAACAGGAAGACGAAACATAGCATTAATTATGCATCTTCCTATTAAGTTTTCTTACGTCTACCAATAGAAGAAGATAATTGAAAAAATCAGTCTTTTTATATTTTAAGTATTAGTTGTAACTATTTTCAATGACTTAAATGATTACACAGACATACTTGGTAAGTATTTTTATAGATAGTGTTCTTTTTAAAACAAAGAAACTATTTTGGAATTTTAGCAGATATTTTATTCCGTTCTACTTAAAGTGTATAACTTTGGAAAAAAAATTATTTTCTTTCAAATTTAGTTAAAATGATTAAAGCTTTATACAGTCATACCTCTATATAACGAAGTAGCTAAATCCCGGAAAAAGGTTTGTTGCATGGAAAATTCGTTATGTAAAGAGGATCATCTTTTACTATACTTTATAAGCCACATAAAACAAATTTTAAATTTATAAACACTATATATTAAAAAAAGTAATTATTCACCCTTTCTTAAAATTAATATAGGTTTATTTTATGTATCTCACCCATCAAAAAAGAAACAAAAACTGCAAGGAAAACAAGAAAAAGGAATGTCGGAGAATTCACTGTATTTTCAATATTAAGAAAATAATTTTATACTAAAAATGATGAATTTTGAGGAACTTTTATAATTCAAAGTGTACAAATAATATTAAACATACTTTATTTTATAAGTAGAAAACGGAGAGACGGGACAACTCCAATGAGGGTGAAAAATGATATCGAAAATGTTTTTAATGAATTGAACAGTGGGGTCTAAAGGTTCATGAAACGTTCAGAACTCTTGTGCTCTAGATGAGTTAGGATCTAAAAAACTAATAAAACTAATTCACAAGATTTATGACCACCATAAAATGTGTTGAAGAGAGAATAACTTGAAATGTTTAGAAATACTTTGAAAATAGGGAGAAAACAATTTAATACCAGAAGAAAAAGTTCGTTGTATAGAAAATACACTTCACTATAGAGAGGTTATTTTAGGAAGAAAATTGTGGACTTCTCAAGGTTCCAGGAAAAAGTTCGATAAATAGAAAAATTCACATTATAGAGGTTCGACTGTACGTGATCGCATTACCTAAAACCTGATTTGTGAGTCATAGATTAGTTTTAAAAGAATATAGTAAGCAATTGAGTATTTGTATAGTTTGAAGGAAAATATGATTTTTTCGTTAGCATTGTATTGAAACAGTAAGAAGCTTATTCTGGGTATCAATTTAAAAAATTTAAGATATACTTCTACTACTTGTAGTTGAGTGTTGTTTTATATTTAAAATAGGATCATTATTTTGAACTGGGCAATACATTAGAATTTAAAACGATAGACAAGGATTATTTTTTGAGTTTATAGAATACTTTAATGTTGAACATAGCGACTAAGGATTTTAAATATCGGAAAATTAATTTGTAATAACTATATAAGAACATTCGTAATAGAAAAATTAAAATTATACTGCTAGAAATCTGTAAATGTTTTCCGTTTTTAAAATTAGTTACGATATTTTGCAATGTATCTCGATGAATTATGTTTAAACAAAAATTGATATAGCATTAGAAGAATAAATTTCAAAAAGTGTGATTTGTTATAAACAGATAGATGAAACATTCAGGAAATTAATCAGAAATATCAGTTTATCCAACGACTATGCTATTTAGAGAAAACTTTGCAGGATTATTTCTATTTGAAATATATAATCGTATTTTGTCGACCCAACAAAATTATGAATTGCAAAACAGAGTAATATTAAACTAAATGCTGGAAATTAATTTCCTTTTCTTTTTTACAAATGATACAAATTGAGAGTAATTGCCAAGTTTGCTTGTTCTTAAGATTCTGATTGTACTTTCTTCCAGAAAAAACTTGGAAATACGACGTTTTTTTTAAAAAAATGAAATATATACTATTTTTTTATTATAAAGGCTTTCATCTCATTCCTTCATTATTATCCAAAAATACAATTATCTCATGCAAAAAATATTGAATTATTCTGGAAAACTTGACTGGCCAAACTGTACTATAGATATACTTTTAAATAACAATATACTATATGCTATAAAATCTATTTCCTGATAATAACAATAGAAACTAGAAATAAAGAAAAAAGCTTACAACTGATAACTATTAAAAGGTTTCTGTATTCAGATGTATAATTCCGTTTAATGTTATGTGTGCTAATTATTAAAACTTCTTGTGCTAACCGATAAATAATACGGAAATTTCGCGTTAAAGCCACTTTCATTTACGAAATTAGAGAATTTCACGAACTTTAGAACAAACTTTGAACAGAATATTTTAGTTTTGTCAATTAAGAAAGTTAGAATATTCTTTACACTTAAAATTTTGTTCATGACTTACGCGCAATTTAGACTGACGTTTTATAAAAGTGCAGTTATAATTAAAATTCTGGAAACTACAGGAAATTTTTAACTGTTCTAGCCAAACTATTCTTAGGGTTGATAATAATTTCTGAATTAATGCAAACCATATGTTGAAAAATAAATATATTTAGACCAGTTTTAACACCCCAAACTATCAAGAAAGATTTTTACATTTATATTTTACATTATTAAACGGACTTTCACACATCCCAATGATAGTCTATTTAGCATTACTAAGAAAAATATTTTGATGAGGATAAATATTTTAAATTTTAGCAGAAACGTGTCAATTTAAAAAAATAGTAAATTTCATTAATATTACTTGGTATTAATACAAAATATATGAGGTGTTTTTAAGCAAAAGCATGAGCTTACATAAGATATCTGAAAATGAAATATGGTGGGGATCAATTATGGTTTAAATGATTTAATAATGCTGAAAGGAAATGAACTTTGAGATAGTATTATTAAGGTAGGATTATACATATTTATATATATACTAGCTGTACCCTGCCACGCGTTGCTGTGGCTAAGTCTTGTTAAACAGAAAGCACATGTTTTCAGTATGTTAAAACATTTGCATTGCAGGTATGATCTTTTATAAAAAAAATGTATAAATATATATACGCAAAACTTTCCTTAACTGATATAATTTATAATTTGTTAACCAAATGCTTTAACTTATTTTTGTCCTTTAACATTAGGTTGAATTTAGTTAAAATGATTAAATCATTTGAATACATTATGTTTATTAAGATAAACCTCCCCAAATTAGAGCAAATTGTAATGAAAAACAAGTAATATAAAAAAAATTAAGTCAATTCCTAATTAGATCAACAAAGAACAATTTTATTTTAGCTACTTTTTATTAAATAGTTATAATTAATACAATTATGTATATACATATGACAGAATCACAACATTAAGTGGTAATTAATTTTTATTAATTATCATTAAAGTATCGTATTATTATCCAAAACAATCGTGTATATAAATTTCATTTCAAATGAATGCTTTAAAAAGTGAGAAAAAAATATTTTAAAGTTTTGACCCAAGTCGCTGAAAATGAAACCAACGTGGTTGTATCTGTAATTATTTAAATAATTAGTTACAGTCAATTAATTTTAATTATTTATAATTAAATCATCAAATTTTTCCCAAACAATAGTGTATAGAAAATTTCAGCTTAAACTAGCGCTTTAAAATGTGAGAAAAAAGCTTTTTGAAGTTTTGACACAAGTCACTAAAAGGGTCGATAAGACACCAAAAATGATGCCAAATTGGATGTATTTGTAATTCTTTGAATAATTAGTTTTAATCAATTAATTTTTATTAATTATAATTATATTACTGTGTTGTCATCTAAAATCATCATGTATATAAAATTTCAGCTCAATGGAGCGCTTTAAAATGTATTTTATTAACGATTAAAATTTCCACGAAGATAAATATAATAGAGAGTGTCAGCTAATAGCAGAAATTGAAAAATTACATATTTTATGAGAAAAAACATTTTAGTTCATGAGTAGTTGTAGAATTAAGTCCCAAAAAAAAAATATTTATATTTTAGTTATACTTTCTATCGAAATCGAATTGACATTCTCATTGACCTCTCCATTCTCATTGGAAGGATTTCTTGACGAAGTGATTCGAAATTTAATGACATTCTTTGCATTTAAAATCAGGTAAATTGTCTCCAGCTACTATACTCACACACGGAAATATTATCGACTTCTCACTTTCGTAGATGTGAAACACAACACAAAACGTCTGTTAGTTCGTAATGGCTCTGTTAATGGTTTCGTGAATTCAGAGAAGTGGTTTTCTTTAAAAAATACTGCTTATAGAGCTTGGCTTTCAACTTTGAGAATGTTTCCTCGACTCAGCGGTTGTTAATTTTTGTAATACTACAATGTGTTACAATGTATTTTGAATTACGTTCTAAGTCAAATTAATACTCCATGGTTCATTTTGCTAAAATACCTTTGCAAGTGAAGGCGTACCCAACAATAGGTGTGAAATATAGCTCATATTCAAGGATGTATTATTTATTCTATTGATGTGCTTATAGAGAAGTTCATTAGCTCCTTATAATTTTAATTATTGTTAACTAAAGAAGTCCGGAAAGAGAAGAAAAATGCCCAAAAGCATCATGGTACTTCAGAATTTTTAAGGATTACTTCAATTTAAACGAAGAAAATGCCCATTAGGCACAAATACAGCTTTTGAATTGTAAATTTATTTTTTTTATTCGACAAATGTTTTCAGATATTACTGCTAATTAGTTTCAGATATTATTGATATTATTTCATAATTAGTTTGCTAAAAGTAATAAGAGCACAGATTCGAATGATAGCCTACACAATATTTCACTCAGTTCAAATGATTATCATTGCATTCTTGCAACCGTTTGTTGCATTCAATGCACTGAATCCAGTCACACTTGGGACCTTTTTTAGCATAAAAATATACTAAACACACAGGACCGAAGTCGTCATTATTATCCTCATCAAAAGTGTCACCACTGGTATCTAAGAAAATTTTCTCTCCGTTTACCTTTAGAAATACAATATGGGGGAAGGAAATTACCTTCGACATTGCAGCATGCTACTATACTTATGGTCTCTCCCATCTCCCCTGACGTGGTGGATATTACGCGATCCTTTCTTCACAATAACTTTCCCAAGTTCATTATTAATTTTAAGACCACACTTTTCTGAGTCTCCCTTGGATTTGCTAAAAGCGAATTTTCCTGCAGAATGGTCTACAGCAGGCTTCAGCCCTGGGCCATCATCACAGCATAATTATTAATTGTAATATTTCATATTATAATATACAATGTCACAGAATAAAAAAAGAATAAAAGTTAATTTCATTTATTTCTGATCCATGTGGCATTTCCCCCAAGTATTGGGGGCAGATGCCACATACGCTTTTCTTCTTCGTGCAGTGTTACGGCCGTTTCTACAGGTATCGTATGTGTAACATTATGTGTAACTCACTTACATTGCTAATATCTTATTTAAAAAAACAAGTACGTTTATAAACTTTAAATATGAGGAACCGAATATTATAAAAGCTGTATTCACCATTTTAAATGCTGTGAAGATTGAAAAATAAGGCCGATTAAAGACGATTTTTTCAGATAAATTCACGTCACACTCAATGTCGGACCAGACTCTTCACACAAGGGTCTCAAAATTGTCATTTATCGACGCATAAAAGTGGTATTAACAAACTGGTGTCTTCTCCCCCGCGAATGACCTTATACAAATTCCAACATTTATCAGGAGTAAGAGTAATTAAAACATCACGTCGAAAAAAAAATTTCTTCAATGCTTATCAAAATCTTTGATCTACCGCATAACCTATTTTTTTCTAGAAGTTAATAAACGATTCCTTTTTGTGCGATTTTTTATTGATATTTCCGATTTTTTTTTGACTTTATAATTTTATTTCCCTTAACAGAATATTTTTAATTATTGATAAAAAATACATTTACTGATAAATTAATCATAATCTTAGTTCTTAACACTAATTTCTGATTTCTTTTGTTTAAAAATAATTATTTACTGAAAAATTAAATTTTCTTTTTAATTATTAGCGAAATAAATCATAATATTAAAAAAATTATTTAAATGTATGTTTTATAAAATTCACCAGAAATGTCTAACATCTTAAAAGTATTGTTTTTCAATGTAATAGAAATCGTATAAAATTTGATTGCATCTCATTTCCAATAATGTATGTATTTTAAATCAGATTTTTGACATTAGCTTAGAATAAAAACCTAGTTCCTTTTATTTTGAAAATTCTCTAAAATACAAAATTTATGTCTAATATTAAATAAATGTTATACTGGATGTACATGAGTGAATTTTATGTTTAAACTTTTCTACCAGCACTCTTACTAAAGATCGTGTTTTGTATTTTATGAGTAATTCTTGGTTCTAAGTTCTTTTTTTATGTTACTCACACGTAACTGAACCTTAGGGAATTTTCTTTATTCGGAAAGTTTCAGCTATAAAGCCTCAAATTGTGCTGTGCAAAGGTATACGGTTAGTTGATATAACAGCGAATTCTTTAGCAAAAAATTACGAATTTTTCCTTAGTGAATTAACTTTTCAATTTTGTAAAGAATTATATTTTTTTATGATTATGACGTATTAATTATTTTATTTATTGTTAAATCTGTACTATTTCGTTAAGATAATGTGTTGTTAGTACTTTAAAAACGTGTGTGTTTACTTTATACCAAAAAATTTGTTTATTTACCAAATATTTTATCCATGGGAAGTTATGCATCAAGGATCTTAGCAATAATTATTTATGCTTGATAGTATTATTTGCTTCAAAACAAATTATCTTATTCCCTTTTCATTATTCTCCTTTATGTACAGTAAGAAGTTTAATTTAAAAGTAGCAACTGCTTCTAAGATTGTATAAATGTTCTGTTTCTATTTTTGAAGAATATTTTAGCTAAAAAATGTTTAAAATAGTTAGTTCTAATCTAAAAGTCAGTAAAACATATTTATGTATTACTTCTTTTCAAAGGAAAAAGAATTATAATAATTCAAAAGGTTGAAAAAATAAACATATCAAGTATTGTTGAATCAAACAAAAATTATAATGTTTTTTTAATATATATATATGTTTGTATGTATAAAATAAACTATAATACAAACAGTGGCTAAAGAATAACAAACTACAAAAAATATAATTGTGTGTGTGTGTATCCAAGCTATCACCATGAATTTTCTCTAATTTTCAAGAGTGCATAAAAATACTTAAAATTTTAAATGAATTGCAATGCTATCTAGATCAGGGATGACAAACCTTTTTGAGACCTGGGTCGAAATTTTGTTCATATTTTTTTAGTACTAGCTCTTGGATCACTAATGCCCATTTGCAGCAGAGTAAAGTTTAGAAATCTTTAAATGAGTATTTTTAAAACTTAACATCTCTAAAATTCGACTGGCTTAATGGATAAGTTTGATAATTTAAAAATTTTTAGCTGGGTTAAAAGTTCTAAAGTGTTTCGTTAAATAGCAATAAGTGTTTGAATGAAAAAGGAACAACGAAAATTACATGCAATATATAACAATGCAATATGATATATTATTTATTAGTATATATATATATATATATATATATATATATATATATATGTGTGTGTGTGTGTGTGTGTGTGAGCGTGTGTGAGTGTGTATTACAAAATTGATTATAAAATATTTAATGGGAAATCTATAGCTGTTTGTTATTAGATAGTTTTTTAATATTAGGTTCATATTCCGTATTCATTACTTTAACTCATTTCAATGTTGATTCACTGTCAAGTCTTTTCTATTTGAAGATTTTACAAAGTTCATTGAAGAAAACAATTTTTCACTCTTATATGTGAACCCAGAGCCTTAACTAGTTTTTTTATTGATATAAAATTATTTGGTAAAGAGAATCTCATGTATTTAATATATTTTAAATTTTTATTGTGTGATTAATATTATCTTCACTACTTCTACACAGTTTTCCTTCTACTTCAGAAATCTAGTCTTAAAATTTTGTTTTCTACACTTCACTGCTTCGAAATTTATCTAATTTCATTTCTAAATTATTGATACCTAGCCGCATAAATTCGGATAACTTCATTGTTCAAAATCTGTTTTGTATGGTGAAAATAAAGTTTTGTATTCCAAATTTGTATAAAATAATGTGAACTTTATTTTCTGAACTTTTAAATTGATTGAATCTCTCCTCAAACATTGTTTTATTTCCTGAATAATCATTAAACATATTTAATTGCATTTTATTGAATGTCAACGGAGTTTTCAAGCATTATTGTGTTTTGAAAATGATTTTGTAATTGAGGACAATATTTAATAATTTTTAATTCCAAATCCTAAGTAAAATTGTCAAATTTCGTCATAAATATTTTAATATTTTCAAACATCGTTAAAACAATTAGTCTATGCCCTTGAAGATTTTTTTATTCAGTTCATTAAAAAGCTGAGTAATGTCACATAAAAAACATTCAATCATTTAAACAATGTGTATTGGACAGTTCATCGAAACCATTGTCTTTTTTCTATTAAAAATAACTTACTTTCTTCTAATAGCATTACTGAGGGATTAAGGACATGGACGAAACTATGTTATTTCACATGACTGTTTATCAAAATCACTTAATATTGGCATTTAATTTCCACTAAGGATTGTGCAAATTGCCGTTAATAAAGTTGATTATTTTTATTAAAAGTGACATTACACTGGAAAACATTTTTAAGCTATACTTCGTGCATAAAACTTGTGCGTGTATTTTCGTACATAAAACTTGTGCATGTATTTTAAAATGAAATTTCTTCAGACAATGTGAAATATTTTGCTTAAGATAATCCAATGTATTCTTCCTACCATACTAGGTGCAGGGTCTGTTGCTACAAAAACTATTTTTCTAAAGGTCAATATCCATTTCTTTAAATACAATATCAAATCCTTTAAAAATATCAAGACCGGTACAGTTCGCTTTCAAAATAATTAGTTTTATTATATATATATAACTATTTCATTTTATTTCCATATTTATTCTTAGCAAAAACTGTTAATTGTGCAAAACCATTTACATCGGTACTCTCATCAAAAGCAATTGAATACATTTCTGCATAATTTAAGTCGTTATGTATTTGCGAAAAAAATTATTTTGTTCTAATTCTCTCTATTACTCGATATTTAATTATATTACGACTTATAGGTAACTGGTTTGTACTCTTTATAATCAAGTCTTTTTCTTTAAAATCAACAATGTAAGAGTACATTCTAAACACGCTTTTTTTTCAAAGTTTCCTTCTTAAAGAGGTTCCCCGTGGAGAGCAATGCAATATGCAACTTGGAAATTATCAGCTGTAAAGCTATTTTGTTTTAACCAAACAACTTTCTAAAACACACTGTTTTGAAATAAACTCTCTTTTTTCTTTTGTAAAAAATATGTTTTTCTTTCGTCTACTGTTCATATAACGAGATTAGAATGCAACGTTTCAAAATGTTTTTTTTACATTGTATGTACGTGAAGTCACTTTTTCATCACAAATTGCATACATAATCATTTTATTTGTTTCAATCACACTATTTATATCAAACCATTCAACATGATATGACCAGGAACTTGTATGATTTATTTTAAATTTTTTAACTGCCGACATAGTACAGGGCTACAATTAAAAACATTTATATTTAGAATACAATAATTTGAGAAAAAATTTTGCATCAACATACCTAATATGCATACACATCGATACACATTGCTTTTAAATGCGTTCGAAATGGACGCCACTAAGTTCAACTCGGGTACCAAGTGGCACATGCGCGACTTAAAGTGCGAGCCAAAAATTGCTAGTATTGAGAATAACAGACATAAACATAGCACCCATTGGCGCCTCACAAGGTGAAATAGAGAGAGGACCATACAAATGCTATGGAAGTCTCTTTCAACAAGCATAACTGAACCTAACCCTTCAAAAGGAATTTAAACATGGTTTTTCAATATTTTTTTCAACAAACAAACTGTGAGTAAAATTATACACTTAATTTGATATTTTGTAAACAATTTTGCTTTATTTCAAATACTATATACTTTCATATACATTTGTTGTCATTTGCGTGACTTTAGGACTGTGATGATCAAACTGAAGGTTATAGACAGCATTTAAATTGTGTTTGTGTCAATGCTTGAAAAAATACAAATAGGATGCAAATAATCCATACAAGTTAAAAAATATTAAATAAACCCACTCAAACAAACAAGTGGTTGCCTAACAATCGTGGGTCAGTTAAAAAGCTTGTGGGGGTCAGTGTAGCGCCATGACTTATCTAGATTCTTGTTATTCAATTTAGTGTTTCTATGACACGTACAGTAGGTTCCCTTTTGTAGAAATGGAAAATAAAAATTATAATTAAATCCATAGAAACGTATTTCAAGGAAAGATTTTGATTTCTTAAATATTGTCCTTTTGAGACTAAATGAAAATCTAGACTAATTAACTGAATACTAAATGAGCAGGGAGTCAAATTAGTATTGAATGACAGACATGGCACAAGTTATTTCATCATATTTTAAATGTGTGCTCCTCCTCTTGGAGGGTGGTGTAGAGTTAATCTGTGAGTAACTCAAGACTTGATATTTTAAGTGAAAGATTTGGAGTAATTGATGGCTAGAGTAACATTCAAACACCATTTGTGTGGATAAAATTTAGGATACGATTCGCAACACAAGATCTTGTTCAAAAAGCGTATCGAATATAGCGCACAAAATTCTCTGGAAGATAGGGATGGTTGTATAATCTGAGAAATGTAAAATTATCACTTATCCGACTGCGTTAGCAAAAAGTATTCGTGTCTTGTATCTAATGTAAGCTCATATAATTTACTAGGAGCAAGGTCTGTTTGAAGATATCAAATGCATGAAGGCCATATAGCAGTGATTCTCAAACTTCCACTACTGGTGACCCAATTTTCAATCATAATTTTTACACGCCCCCACCCTAAAAATTATGTATTGAATGCAATAATAATGCACTTTTTGGGGCGCTAAAACAACAATACGATCATAATTATAAACCATACAAATTAACAAGATAAGTATTAAATTTTGTATTTGTTACTTTTAAGTAATATATATATATATATATATATATATATATATATATATATATATATATATATATATATATATATATATTACTTTTTAGTTCTATTCACTATAAAAGCGGGTTTTTTAGTTTGTTTTAAAACTATAATTTATTTTATAATTGTTTTTACTATACACGATAAAAATCAAAAAATTCCAGTGAATAATTTATTTAAGAGAAAATATACTTGCCTACTTTCAAGGCTTTTCTTTGATAATTTCAGAAAAAAATCCAATAAAACTATAGAAAATGTTCCAAATGTGTGTGTTCTTAATAAAGGACATAAATCACAGACACTTTTCACTAACAATACAGGAACATTATTGTCCAGCAAAACTGTCATATTTTGCTTACGTTTTGCTGTCATTTGATGATCTAAAAATAGCATTTTGAACTTTTTCTTCCTTGTGTCTTTTTGACAAGGCGAAATGCTACCTTATGGCTTCATATTTTCTTCATAGATATCTTTAGGCAGCATTTGAAAATTTCAAATCAACTTAAACGTCTCATGTCTAACGCTTTTCGCATATTTACTTTCGCGATCTTGATTAAAATGCATTATTTCAGCAGGTTCTTCAATTGCTTGATCAGATTCAATTTTCTTCAATAGGGATGACGATGCCATTTTTTTTATATTCTGCTTTTACATTTATAAACCATTATAAGTCTTACAACGCGCAGCAATCAAAACGGAAAAAAGTTTTTCTATTTAGTAAGTAATAAAATTTACTAACTCATAGAAGTAAGAAAAACTCAGATGTCCACACTCAGATTTGACCATGTTTAGAAACCATTACTCATGTCTATTGTGGTATGAATTTATAATGGTAAAAAGAATGTTTAAATAAAACTGGCAATTAGGAATACTTAGGTACTCAAACAAAATTTGACTGTCTTTCTTTCTGGTATTGTTTTTCTGAACCTATATTATCAGAACGTTGCTTGGTAACTTTTTGATTGTAATCTGTATTGCCAAAGTGGAAGTTTACACATTAAATAAATATTAAACTAACGAAAACAAATAAGCAAAACAGGGATTGAAATTTTTTTATTATTATGAGAAAAATTATTACTTCAGCATATAAAAAAGGTTGCATTCTATGCATTTTGTACATCGGCAAAGTTTTACAAAGTTGATACAGTATCGCATTAGGTTTTGCATTAAATCTGTAAAATAAATTTAGAAGAAAACAATATTTAGCACATTTGCTCAAAAAAATTAGAAATATATGTTAAATTGTAGACTTCCCTGAAGGCTACTCAGTACTCAAATATACCGAATTTTTTTTTTTTGCTTTCTCTTGTCTCCCATATCATTGTGCAGCTTATTACCAAATTTCTGATCTAAAAACCAATTAGTTTTTCAGATCTTTGAAGTTTTCTGTACTTAGATTTTGGTTTCGGTTTCATTTAAAATTATTTTTTTCCACTCTTAAATTGATGTTATTAAAAACATTTTTCAGTACAATCAAATCTTTAAATGTGAAATAGTTATTAATTTCAATTTTCATTTCTAAAATAATTTCTGCTTGATTATGTTTTCAGTTCTCATAGTTACTTAATTCAGATTGATTTCAAGGCTAATTTTTGTGTTAAAAATAGTTTAAAAGTTTTATCGCCATTTTTTTACAGTTAAGAAAATATCATGGACAAAACGTTCTCAGGATTCTATGAGAAAAAATATTTCGATGGGATGGAATATTACTGAAATTGATAAACCTAAAACGCCCTCAGTTGATACTTCTATTCGATATCAGCCTTTATACGTATGTAACCTTCACCGTTTTTAACAGATTAAAAATATTCTGAATACAACTATTGCTGATAAAACCAAATATTTCCATCATGTACAAAACTCCATTATAGTAAACATGCTGTAGTACTATAGTATAGTATTATAAAGTTGTGCAACAAATACTCAAACTTGCTAAAATGCTCCAATTTAAAACTGAAAAAAATTACATTTTATGTACTAACCTTGCAATTTTTAGCTTAAGTTAGTGGTATTATTATTGCGTACATCAATGCTTTGTGTTTCAGAATTTTTGTGAAAACATTAGGTTAAGACTAAGCTGAATAACTTGTCGTCGTAACAAATGCTATCAATAATATGCAAATATATATTTTGAATTAGATAAAATGTTTTCAGTCATATTTAATTAAAGTAGTTTTTTAATGTAGAAAATGCATTAAAAAATAACAC
This sequence comes from Trichonephila clavipes, assembly GCA_019973935.1. NCBI lineage: Eukaryota > Metazoa > Arthropoda > Arachnida > Araneae > Nephilidae > Trichonephila > Trichonephila clavipes. The sequence continues at coordinate 1,328,382 of BMAU01001337.1, read as the reverse complement.
ATTATAAAATGGACATTATAAGTTTTTGTTTCATGCCTTTACCTACTTAAAAGGCGTTTTTCTCAGACTTTTAATTTTGAAGATCTAAGTGTTTTCTAAATCCTGAGGCTTTTTTTCTGTTAAAGATAGAAAAAAAGTTATATTGCTCATACTCCCAAACATATGTTCTGTAAAAGTGAATATGAATTTAGGTCTAAAATCTCTAGTTATTTTTTTTAAACAATTTGTGTTTTTTTCCAGGTTTAGCTAGAAAAATAATTATCCAAAATCAGAAAGGGAACATAATTTCAAATACATACTATTTTTTGATTACAATAATTTAAGAAACATAAATCACTTAAAATGAATAAAAATTGAACATTTTATAAGAGTGTGAGCTAAAATTCCTAATTTTTAAAAAGCGTAAAATAATGGTTAGTCATTACTTACAGAATCAACTTACTAATATAATCTTAATAAAAAACATAAATTATTTTTACTGTTACTGTCTCCCAAATTTTTTTTAGAAAAGGACACAGTGTAGCCTTAAACGAAAAATAATTGGAATAGTTTATGTTTAGAAGTACTTCCCTCAGTCATAATAAAGTTATGTACACGATTTGGGGTACTCTACACTCACAATTTTTAGTTATATTTGCAGATAATTCCCAATACGAACTCCTTCCTTTCTGACAGTTCTTTTTTGTTTTCAGGAAATAACCCTGAAGGAGTTTCATCAAAAAGGGCAGATTAGAAGGAATTGTTTAGCCAAAGGAGAAACTTTCCAATTATTCTTAATGAACCAATTAGAGGTGGTATTTGATTAAGTCCAAAATGCAAAGTTAATGAAAAAGCCACTGTCATATATATTGTCTACTGATGGAACTATAATCTCAAATACCTATATAAAAATACATAGCCCGCCATACTCATACAGCAAAAATCATGATATACCTGTTAAGCCCTATGAATGTTTCAAGGAATATACAGTAAAACCTTCTTGTTTGCCAAGCAAAACGCTGATACTCTGAGAACCACGAGAAATGTTAATCACTCGTTCATCTTTGAAAAGTATATTATTTCAAACTTGAACACCTGATTATAATCTGCATAATTTCAAAAATTTTGCTTTAAATATATTTGCGATTTGTTATTTTATTTTTGATTAAAAGAAATACCTATTTTACTATTGAAATAAATCATATATGTAGTTTTTTCTGAAGTTTTCTGGATATCACGAAAAACATTTCTTCGAAAATTATGTAGACAATGAATAATAACATCAAATTTATATAAATACAAATACATATATTTGAGAAGTTAACCTGGTAAATTTAGAAGTAATAATTTCCAAAGAATATTTTTTTAAAAAAAGAATGAAAATTAAAAACTGTCTTAAGGAATAATAAACAAAATTTTACAACTGGAAATATTTAAAGAAAATGGGAAAACAGAAGCAAGTATTGAAATTCTATTTAGGAATCAACTTTTTGAGTTGGAGTTATACTTATAACAATTAAAAGAAACACATTATTCCCTACTTTTTATTTGTTTGAAGATTCCGTTTTTTCATTAAAATGATATTTTATTTTGATGTTTCTTATTTTTTTATTTATTTTAACATAAAGCCACTATCCAATTCAAAATGTTACTCCAATATCAGATTCAAAATATGCTTATACAATCATCTTATTTTTTAATATTCATTATAATAATAAGTTAATTTACTCTAAAAAAAGTTAAGGAATTTATATTAAAATTATATTTCTAACATATTTTCAATCATTTGGAATTCGGATGAGGTAATATTTAATAAATATACTGACGGATCACGACTGAAATTCCATATTTTATTTTTACAAGTGTTTGTGTAAAAATACAGATGTATCAAGAGTCTATGCGTCGTCATCATTTTCTTCTGAAAAAGATTATGTCTTGGTCATATTTTAAACGAATCATTTCTGCACTTTCTCTGAAATCCACAAACCCGTAAAGACTTGATTGCAAATTCAGAGATACTACTTTCTCTGAATCATCTCTGGAAATAAAATTTCTGTTCTAACTGGAAATGGAATACATTTTTAGCTACAAAATTTCAAACGCAATGTAAGTCATTACATTTCGAAATATACTTTGAAGAGAAATCCTCAATGGAAAATTAAAGATAGCTATACATTCATTTCAAGTGTCCATGAAAGGAACTATAATTCAAATGATTTTACAGATATTTGTCTTAAAATCGCCTTTATGATGAACCATAAACATACGTAATATGATAAATATGCATAAGTATATAATAATAAGTTTATAATATACAATTATAAATTTTATTTTCTCTAAAAGCAAAGATATTCTACTGTTTAAACGACTATTCTTAATTATTCATTTAAATATAATCTGAACATCTCGATTTCATAACTGCAGGTATTCGGAATGAATTTAATAAGGATTTATACAGTTATGTTTGCTAATAAATGCTATTAATATTGTATTATACAAACGCTTTAATGCATCTATTTTTAAATATGTAAAAATAAATTAGATTAGCTTTGATGTACATTTAATTATTTGCTTAGTTCTACTTTGAAGAATTTTTTTAAGTCTATGGATTGCGAGAAATCTTTTTTTAAATCTTAGAAGAATTTATGATCACTCAGTTTATAACTAAAATTAACTCACACAGAAATATTTACACAAGTTGATAAAGTAATTAGAATAAATTCTATGAATATATTTGTTTCAAATCTCATAAACTTGTGAAGAAAATGAGGTTTCTTAATTCTAAGTTTTGATTTCAACGTGTCATAAGAAAACTATACGTAATTAAAAAATCAAGTGAAAAGCCAAAAACAAAAGTTCCATACAGCACTTGTTTGTACAATTTTCTTTTGATTGCTTAAACTAAAACATTTTTAGAAAATAAAAAGCTTATCAGTGAAATTTTCCATACATGTGTCACAAATTATTTGTCTTTAAAAATGCCATAGAAATTTCATAGCACACGATATATACAGTTTTTTAAAGATGAATTTGAAAACGTTTGCTTCGGCTGCATATCATAAAGAGTAATCTAAACGCAAGAATATCAGTATGTTGACTGTCAATTTTTCTTGTTTGAATATGAGATAAAAAAAATGCGCTGTAATATTTTTTGTGCTGACAACCTTTTGCTAAGTTTATACTGAGATTTTCTCGAAGAATCTTTCTCGATTTTATTATGTCTTATAATAAAATCAAAAATGTCCTCATATTTTAGAAAATTTTAAATATTTCATATATGACTATGTGATTTAATGCAGATATCTCACACTTATCTTCATGAACAAAAAATCCATTTTTTCCTTAGTTTCACACTAGAGATTGGCTTAAGTTATTTTAGTAAATTATAATATTTGTTCTCATTTTGGATAAATTCAAATTATAGCAACCCTTATTATTCTGATAAAAAAATACCAAATCCACGTATTTTAATCTATTACTAAACATTTTTTGTATAAATTCTATGAAATATTTAATGTCAAATATTTCCTCTTTTTTTGAATTAATTGAGGACAAAAGTCATTGACTTATTCAATAACTAGCAAGTAATTAATGCTTGATTTCCGTATCGTTTTTGGGTTCTAAAAATTAAATACTCTCTCTGTTTTGATTGGTGACTTTTTTAAGTTGTATGATAGATACGAATTATTTTGGTTAGATATGTTCCCCTGCACTGCTCTTATATTCTGAATATTATGTCAAACTTGTTTAAAAATGTTATTCAAACACTTATTTTAACAGCATCATATTTGACCCCTAGAAACTGAGTGTGATACGAAAACATAGAATTCGATGAACTTAAGTAATGGAACGAAGCATATTATTAATGTCACAAGCTTCATAACTGTAACAAGAATCTTGGTTTGAGCTCATTTTTCAACAATGTCCTGTAGAATGGAGCAAAGTGACTGTTGTATTAGAACAAGTGTAATATAAAAACAATTTTTTTAAGTCAATTCCTACTTAGATCAACATAGAAAATTTTTATTTTAGCTACTTTTTATTAAATAGTTACAATTAATATAAATATGTATATACATAAGACAGAATCACAATATTTAGTGATAATTCATTTTTATTCATTATCACTTAAGAATCTTATTGTCATACAAAACAAACGTGTATATAAAATTTCAGTTAAAATGAATGTTTTAAAACGTGAAGGAAAAAAATCATTTTTAAGTTTTGACCCAAGTCGCTAAAAATGAAACCAACGTGGCTGTATCTGTAATTATTTAAGCAATTATTTTCATAAATTATTTTATTTTTACCCAAAACAATCGTATATAGAAAATTTCAGCTCAAATGAGCGCTTTAAAAAGTGAGAAAAAAATATTTTCTAGTTTGGGCACAAGTAACCAAAATGGTCACTAAATCACTAAAAATAAAGCCAACACGGAGGTATTTGTAATTATTTGAATAATTAGTTTAATCAATTAATATTGATTAGTTATAGTTAAATTATTGTATTGTCATCCGAAATATTCATGTGTATAAAATTGCAGCTCCATGGAGCGCTTTAAAATTTATTTTATTAACGATTGAAAATTCCACCAAGATAAATAAATAAATATATAGAGAGTGAGATGAAAAAGAAATTGAAAAATAGAGATTTTTTCTTAGTTGTACAAGAGAAATTTACTTACAAACTATGTTAAATAATCCATATGTATTTTATGAAAGAACAATAATAAGAAACCTTACTTCTGTGACAACGCTCGAGAGAGAGAGAGAGAGAGATTTCATACACATTACTTACACCACAAGGATGCAGCTTTTGAAAATATCTTACCAAATTCAGAATTATTTACCGCTAGAATAAGTAACCAATATATGTGTAATGCCTGTTTTCTGAAGTCGTCGGAATAAAAGCTCTCCGAAGTCATTCGGCCGCGAAAAGATGATACCACCGCAAGACATCTGCCATTCTTCATCGGTTTGTCTTTCGTCGCACAACAACCACTTTTCCTTATGTCATATGAGTTTCCACAAGTTACTTATTTAGAAAGCATAAGCTACCTATATGTGAAAAGTTAAGAGTGACAAAGAGTTCAATAAAACTCATTTTAGTTGTAACTAAATTGCTTCGACCAATGATGAAATAGCTGTAACTACATTATATAAATTGAGCATTATATAAATTGAGAATCATTTTCTAAGTTTAAAAAATGAGATTGCTGCAATAAATTGACAAGAAAAGTAGAAATGTAACAGATCGATCCGCGAACTTTCAACTAATCATCTTGGGATACATTTATTTCTTTTTAATTTTAAGTTCTATTGAAAACTTTCTCCAGAGGAAGAAGACTTGAATTACACAAAGGAGTTGTTATATTTTAGCGTGGGCATTTAGGTACGCGAAGTTAGTCGAGAGTTAGTCGATGATTAGCTTACTGATGGTCAATTATTGCTAATTAGCGAAAAAGTTATAAGATTGAGTATAATGATAGCGATCCTAAGTCGTGCAACAAAAAGCGAATTCCGGGGAATTATACCGCGTAGAAGTCCAGAGGTTCCAAGAGTAAGTGAAGTACATTATATTCATGTATTAAGGTATCCGACTACATTCGGAACCGTGATTTTCAAAAGTGCATAAATGGATAATTTCCATGATATTTAGTGTCACTTAGATAAGAATGTATGCATAAGATTGGTTTAACGACATTTTGACAAAAAAAAACTATTTAAATACAATATTTTGGCAAAAAATTAACCTAGAATAATCTTTTTTCCAAATATTTTCCTTTTGGGAAAAATGCTTCTATTAGAATAATATTTTGCCTGTATATAGCTCAGACCTCTGTTCAGAGGCTCATTTAGAATTTTTGAAATATATAACTTATAAGTGGGTTTATTCATATTTTACTACAGAAGGGAGCAAATTTAAGAAAAAAACGCGAATAATTATTTCAATGGGTGGTAACTCTGAAAATAATGTGAATTTTTCAAAACTTCTAGTTGAGACTCTGTAGAGAGATCTGAGCTATATACAGGCAAACTATTATTATAATAGAAACCTTTTTCACAAAAGGAGAACATTTGGAAAAGAGATTATTCTAAAGTAATTTTTTGCCAAAATATTATATTTAAATTTATTTTTGTCAAAATGTCCTAAAAACAATTTTATGCATGTCTTCTAATCTGTGTCACACTAAATATCATGAAAATTATCCATTTATGCACTTTTTTTTAAATCACGGTTCCGAACGTAGTCGGATACCTTAAGTATCCTTTAGCCATGTGATTGTTCTTATAATTTGTAGCGTTGTGCACATTTACTAACCTTAGTTGTTTACTTTAAGTTATAGCGAAATAATAAATTGGAATTTGAACTAGTTATGGCTGATCTTTACTCGAAACCCCAACAAACTCAATGAGGTTGTTACAGGAAGAAGGTTCTAATTGTTTTTTTAGAAAGCATACATTACTTCTGTTTTCATCCTTTTTACACAAATATTATATACCTTTATAAATGTTTAAAGCAATTATTCTCCTATTTAATTTAGAATTTAAAAGGGGTGTGCCAATCATTTTTTTTTAAAAAAATTCTGAGATCCTAGAAGTAGAAATTAAAACAACATAGGTAAGCAAAATTAAATCAATTTTAATTCAAAAGGAACAAAGTACTAAAGATAATGTTACAAGAGCTATAGTTAAATTTTAATAATTTCCTGGTAGCTGATTAAATTTGGCCATTTCTAAAAAAAAACAGTATTTATTTTTAACTACGAACTTAGCTTACTTAGGTTTGATTTCTTTGTGAGTTTTAAATTAAAAAGTGTTATTTACGACATAAAAACGAAACTTTGTTAATGTACTATTTGAATATATCTAACGAGTATGATGTTGTAAATAATATAACTCTTATACATTTCAACGACTATGTTACGTATAAAGAATGAATCTTTTATATTTTCATGCATACTTATTGTATTTATTTTTCCACTCCCGTGCTCGGCTTCTTTACCATTTGATGTCGAGCCTTCTAGTACCGATAGACGATGTCATCAGCCGGGTATTCATCGAGTCCAGTGCATTGAAGCAGGTGGTCGTCATCCATTCTGGCGCGGCCGCATAGTGTCAAGCATACTGGTGAATATATATTTTACATTGAAATGCATGAAAAACAAAAATGCCTTCAAATATATAAAGATTCGATTATTCATGTATAATTGAAGAACTTTTTTAAGCAAATATAGCATTTAATATATTCTAAATTTACATGTACATAAAAAATTTATATATCGTGCAAAAAGATACATTGTATACATGCAGAAAATCGACAGCGACCATGTCGTATGATTATACGGCATGTAAAAGATCCCCAGGGGTGCTCTAGGCTAAATTAAACCCTAGTACAGGTTCGAATCGTCAGAGCTCAAGTGCCTCTCTCTAGGGAGGAAACTGGGCGTCAAAATTACCTGCGGTGATTGGTATCCACCAATATGGAGCCACACTAAAAATAAGAGATACCAGCTTTTGGTGAATGTACTAGGTAAATTTATTAACTCTGTCAATAACTGTTCATAATCTGCCATTAGAAATAAAAAACATTGTAGACATATTCAGTTTTATAATGCCACGAATTAAGATAAGGAATTTTAAGATCTGCTAGATATTTTTATCGACTCAAACCTTCAATTTCTTAATTGTTTAAAAATTTTAATTATTCACACATTCGAAAATTTTGTTGAGGAAAATCTCTGTTCATAATACATATGACTGTTTCAGGAAATATTCTATAATTGTTTGAGAAAAATGTTTCTTAAAAGAATATTTTTCTTTTCATTAATGGAAATAAATGATTAAACACAAATTTAACAAAAATTATAGAAAAATCTAAATAGAATAAAAGCATAGCAAGAAAAAAACACCTCCCCTAATATTTCTACAAATTTGAGTTAGTAGAATGCAATGAATTAGAAGGCATCGTTACATTAATTTTGCTACAATGCATAATTAATTTAATAAAACACAGAGTTTTTAAAAGCAACTTCGGACTTTTCAAAAAATTATATAGTTTTTCTCTATATAATAGCTCTTTGAAACAATGTATGCATTAAGCTGTTGCAAACAACTTCTTTTTTCGATTACTTTACTAAAAAAGATGCCTTTCGCTTTGTTAAGAAAAAAAGGGCAAAATCTGAAAAATATCTCCCGCTTGCACCTAAGAATTGAAGTTCCGAAAGAACAGACATTTCGTTGTTCTTTGGCAATTTTTTTGTAATTATTTCATTTACCAATGTCATAATTCTATTATTGTAACGTGAGATATGAAGAGTGAAAAAGAAAATTAAATTCTCAAAATATAGATCTCTCTTATAAAAAGCACAGAAAAAACACATTTATTATTTATTTGCAAAATTATCAATATTTTCCACTTTTATTCGATTTTTTCACACATTTACTAAAGTAATATTAACCAATAATAAACATAGCTTTTAAAGGGTATAAGGTGTATAAAATTATTCAATCTTTTCTCTTCAAAAAATGTACTTTGAAGTCAGATTTTTGAAAAAGTTCAAGTATTGGTCTCGACAAAAATGTATACTGATAATTAAAATAAAACTTAACAATAAATTACGTTCAGCAGTCCCAAAAATTTTAAATCAAATGTTTTTCAATATTTTTATTATCATGTATCATTATTTCAATATACCCATCTCTGCATAATTTCATCTAATTAATTCTAATTTATAAATAGTTATAGTTTTTTTTGCTATCGCAAGTTTCAATAATTACCATCAAATTCTAGGTAATAATACTCTAGGTTACGCAATAGATACATTTAAGCAATACATCAACAGACAGATACAATTACCATGTTAGAAGGCTTGCGATGGAGACATCTTAGAAATCATGTTAGCAGATCCTTTCAGTTGAATGTCCACGGCGATTGTGTAAGTGTCTTTTTGATGTCTCTCAAAACTTATAAAGCATTGCTGTACCTTACACAGCGTATAGTAGGTACTCGTGTCATAAAAGCTCCGACTGTCCCTAGAGATTGGTTGATATTGTTTAAAATATATTTGAATAAGTTAATGGGGATAAATGATACATGTACTTATTACTAATAAAAGTACTTTCGTTTTGAAGAGTTGTTAAATAAAAATGATGGTTGAAAGATTGATTTTAAAAAAACTGAAAATTTGTATGTGTGTGTGTAAGTTAACATTAAATCGTGATGTATCTAATTATTAGTTTTAATAGCAACTGATTAACTTTCATAACAAATATTCAATAAACTATACTTTTCAGTTTTTCGCTTACTATATTAGTTAAAATATTTTCTATGCAATTAAATCATGCCTAATTCTTACATTACTGTAAGGTAGAAGTTTTATATTTGTAACTCAGTTGTCGTTTAGATTATGTTTTCGTTAGTTTTATTAGATATTTGTTTTTTTTTTGTAAAATTTTGATTTATCGAAACATTTATAAATTTGAATTAGTTATTAATTGCAATGGGAAGTGTCTTTAATTGTATTATTCTTAGAGCAAATTAAAAAAAGTAATTGAAGCAAAGAATTACATTCTGAATAGTAAAATAATGTAACCTAATTAATCGAAAATTAATTAAATAGTACAGAAAAAGCTTGTTTTTTTCTACATAAAAGTGAGAATGTTTATAGTTATGTGGTATATATATATATATATATATATATATATATATATATATATATATATATATATATATGGTTTTTATAGTTTTGTTACATTACTACGTTTTGATGACATTTGAAGACTAAGTAATCATAATACACTAATGAAATAAATTAAGAGAATTTGCATATTTTATCAAATTGCATGAAAAATACTGATCCGAATGAAAAATCATTGCTTTTAGATAAAAATGCAAATCTTGTACGGCAAATACGTAAGCGTACAAGTGTGTGCAGGTGGAGCCAGCAGAAATACAGGCTTTATAAATGCGTGTAGGTTAAGACGTAATTCGTTCACCAGCACACCTCGACCAATTTCTTGGCGTTATTTTGAGAAGCAATCGGTTCTTTTCAAACTCAAATAGTACCCAAATGAGTAACCACCCACGTTTAGATGATTAAATGAGGTGGCAAATTGTGGAAAGGCCAGAAGCAGGCCAATGTGAAGTTCAGATTTGTAGATAGTTCAATGTAACGCCCAGCGTCGTGTGTAACTTATGAAAACATCTTCAGGATACTGGATTCATCGAGAAAAAGGGGCTACAGCTTCTCAGCTCTCTCGTTACTTGTAGGCAGCCACAGAAACCCGAGCATCAAGGGGGACTGTTTCAAAAAGACTTCATGAGAGAGGGTTGTTTGCTAGAAGACCTACTGTTTGTGTCCCACTCACGTTTACGAACAGGAGAGTTCCTTTAGCATGGCGCAGACAGTATAGATTTTGGAGTATGGATCAATGGGTGACAGTTCTGTTCGCCGATGAGTCTCATTTCAGCCTAAACACCGATTCACCGTACATTCATATGGAGATAACCAGGGACCTACCCTCCATTGTCTTCAAAATCGATAATTATAGCGGAGGAGGTTTAATGGTCTGGGCTGGCATTATATTGGATGACCGTACACTTCTCAATGTCTTCAAAAGAGACTCTGTGACTGGTGTGAGGTACAAGGACTTATAGAGGACTCTTGGAGGACTATGTTCGCCTTTTTAGGGGTGCATTTGGCATTTATTTTAATGGACGATAACGCTAGGCCACATAGAGCACTTCTAGGCGCCGATTTTCTAGATAGTGAGAATATTCCTCGTATGGTTTCACAGCCTGGTCTCCTGACTTCAACCCTGTCTGGGATGCTCTGGGGAGGGCAATTGCAATTCGCAATTTCCTCCGAGAACCATACAGGATATGAAAACAGCGTTGTTGAACGAGTAGAAGCTATTGCCACAAGAACTGATAAACTGCCTTATTTCAAGTATGACATCACGCTGTGGTTATTTGTTTATTTGTATTATTTGCAGTTATTTGTTTATTTGTATTATTTGCAGTTATTTGTTTATTGAATAGTTATTTGTTTTGTGTTATATCAATGTATGTACATATATGATTTCATTAAAATCGGTCCAGTAGTTCTAGCATGTATAATTGTTAATTTAAAAGTTGTAGAAAAATATTCTTGCAGATATATGTGTATGGATATATTAAATGAGACAGCAAGTCATTCCAGTCACTGTTTCCTTATTCTTATTTATTACTCTTATGTATTTAAGAAATTAAGAATATTGTCTTTTCAAATATATATAATTTTGTTTTAATTGTGGAATAAGAATAGAATCAGAAAATGAATATTTTAAAATATATACAAAACCAATGCTTATATTTTTAAAGGCGTTATTATATTTAAATAATAACGTATTATATTTTATAGTTAACGTTACAGGTATTTGCACAAGTCTTCACTAACGTTACAGATATTTTGTTTGCATTATAGTTGCAAATAATCTTTTTGAATGGAATAAAGCGTCTCTAAAGAATACTTTCAAATCGTTTATTTGACGTGTAACCAGTTCTATTCGGGCTTATACCAATCCTTTTGGGGGGGAAATACTCTTTTAACTGTGATATTAGTTTGAAAATTGCTTTCCGTAGAAAGGACTTGGTTTTATGCAAATGCAACTTCTATTTAAGTGCCAGTCATTGAGTAGGTAAGTGCCAGTCATTGAGTTAGGAGTTGATCGTAAGCGGAAATTTTAGTCTTACCGACCGGTGGTCTCATATCTTAATATTAAATCTAGTTGTAGGATCCTCGGAATAGTGGAATACGGCCACTTTCGGCTGGACGATTTAGCAGATTGAAAGCAGGAGCCTACAAGTGATTAACCCAGATAAGCGCTTCCATATATTTGATATTTAACTTCGAATTATCTCTTATTGCACCTCGGGTTTAGTTAATTAGGTGCATTATTTAGTGTTAAAAGTTAAATAAAAGTAGTTATTCTCCGTCCATGTCTGTTTCTTCCTTGAACCCTCTCACACCTGCGATCGACGGGTCGCGACAAACTGTTTTATTTGAATATTGACCTATTTTTTTAAATTTAAAATATTGATTATTTTGTTAAATATTGGTAAATGAGATTAAAAAAAACATCTGTAATGCTTAGCAATGATGATTAATTGTTTTTTTTAAACTTTTCACAATCATATATTCATCTTCTTTTGTGCACTAATGTTTATTTTTCCTTTTGTTCTTACTATTGTTTCTTTCATTTTTATCACATACTGTTTTCAAAAACATTATAAACAACAATCAATTATTAATCTATAATTTGCATCGTAAAAATTATTTGCTATTTAATACATAAATTGATTACGTAATTTATTTTTAACCGATAATTTGGGAAGGGAATTAATAAATTTCAGTACATGAATAAGTGGTAAGAACTTTCTTTAATCTTTTTTTAAAAAAACACTAAAAGGTTCTGAATAAAGGTCACTACGACACCTTATCTAGAGTAATACTATTATACATAGTACTGCTAGCAGTACTATAATTATTTTATATCTCTAGCCCTAAACTTAAGAATTTCATGACCAGTAAAAATGGAACTTTATATTTTATATTGACATGATTTACCATTATAACTATATTATCACATTTCTTATGTATCTATTTGTATTTATTTACATATAACTTAAAAGCAACTTCACGAAAAGCAACAGCAGCGCAAAGCAATATCGACAAAATGAAATGTTATGCGTCATCTCACGACGGTTGCCAACTCTCACATTCAAATGTTGCTAGCTACATCATCTAAGGTTGCTAAATTTTTTGTTGTACTCAGATGGAATGTCGCTTAAAGCAGTAGTTAGTTTTTTAAGGAAGTATTCTGTTATTCTGTTATGTATTTTGTGTTATTCGTCATTTTTGATACTGCATCTGTGTTAAAAAATTGTTACGAATGTTGTGCAAATACTTTGTGTTCGGATGTGTAATGTCTTTATGTTACCTTAAATTATATTTAATTTACGTTAAAATTGTAATGTTCACAAGCAAAGCCACCCCTTACGTTATAATGGTAATTCGAAGGGAACATGGTGAGATCTTGGCGATATAATCCAAGTTGGCGACCAAGTTGACCACCAATTTGGCGACCTTTTTGGTGAGTTTGGGACCCTCTGGATTCTTCTAGAAATTTGTGGAGAAATCCACTAACTTCACGCTCTATGACGCATGTGGTTATCTTTCTGTAGGTTTCCGCTGCGTCTATAAATACAGCGGTGCTCGCCGAAACAGTCAGTCTTGCTTCAACCAGCGATGCGTGAGTATTGTTTTTACTAGCGACTAGTAAACTTGCCTTGACCTTGAATACCGATTAGTTCGGCTGTGCTTGTGAATAATCATTTACATACGCGTATTTTAGACACTGTAAATTGTGTCTGAATGGTGATGAAGGTGTATAGACCTTCTGAGATTTATTCTGTGAATATTGCTGAGGAATCCTGTATTTCGAGGATTGGATCTTTGACAATAAATTCTCTTCGATCTTAAATAACTGTGTTTCTTCTTTGAGACTGATTTGCATAAATTCCTCGAGCCCCGATCAACGTAACAATATAAATGAAGCGCCAATTATTCTGTGGACTGTCAAAGTTTTTTCAAAGACCACTAATTGACTACCGCTGATCTAGATCTCATCCAGAAAAATTTCCTGTAGTGAGACACGAAAAAAGAGGATACTTCAGCTAGAGTGTTGTCTATTCGTCATTATTGTATAGTGCAAGACCTTGAGGTCCGTCTCCAGTCTCCTTCAAGCAGTTTCAATACAAAGTTATTTCTAACTATAGAAAAAATTAATTTTTGTAAGGAATGTGATCCAAATATTTTTTTAATTAAATTACTTTACAGCAGGCTGCTTTTTAAATAATTCTAATTAAAAAGCAATAATTAAACATTGACGAGAAGAAACTATACTACATTTTAACTTCTCACCCCCAAAATTTAATCTACTAAATTCTCAAGTCGTATGCTTTTAGCAATATTTAAAAAAAATACATATATGTTAAATTACTTGTATGTTGTTTTTCAATTTCTATTAGCTCACAATCTCTATATATTTATTTAAATGTATCTTGGTGGAATTTACAATCGTCAATAAAATCTATTTTTATGCGCTCAATTGAGCTGAAATTCTATTTACATGATTATTTTGGATTACAATACACTAATTTAATTATAATTAATAAAAATTAATTGATTAAAACTAATTATTTAAAGAATTATAAAAACAGCCACGTTGGCATCATTTTGGGCGACTTAACGATCCTTTTGGCGACTTGTTCCAAAGTTAGAAAAGTTTTTTTTCTCACGTTTTAAAGCATTCAGTTGAATTGAAATTTTATATACACAATTGCTTTGGATGACAATACGATACTTTAGTGATAATGAATAAAAATTAATGACTACTTAATGTTGTGATTCTATCATATGTATATACATTTTTATATTAATTGCAACTACACTCATGTCCATAAATTAAGGATAATGAAGTTCCGGCAAAGAAAGAGATAGAAGCAAAACAAATTTGACTTATTTGTAAAGTCTATTTATTAAACAAAAGGTAAAGAGCAAAAAGATGCTATATGTTTGATATAATTAATAAAAATTACGATTTTTCCTTCTTGGAGCAAATTTACAAAAAAGAACCTGTTTACATGCTTAGTATGATGGTTAATACGGAGTATGTCTCCCGGACGATGCAATACAGACCTTACAACGCCTAGGTATGCTGAGTATCAAATTATCAATTTGATCTTGGGGAATATTACACCACTCATCAAGCAATGCACTCCGAAGTTCCTGTAGACAGGTGCGAGTGGGTTGACGGGCGGCAATTCGTCAGCCAAGCATATCCCACACATGCTCTATTGGATTCAAGTCCGGTGAGTATGCTGGCCAATCCATACGGGTGATTTCCTCCGATTGAAGGCATTCGTCTACAATGTTTGTACGGTGAGGACGGATGTTGTCATTTATAAACAGAAATTCAGCACTCATGACGCCCCGAAACAAACGTACATATTGTTCCAGAATGACATCCCGATAGATGTGGCCTGTCATCGTTACACTCTGAACTTGCAGGACAGTTCTGGTACCGAAAATAATTCCTCTTCAAACGAGCCATCCTGCACCACCGTAACGGTGTCGTTCATGGTGTTCTCTTGGTGGTAACGGGTAGCTGGCGCTCTCCATATTAAAGTCCGGCGAGAATCAGACTGAAAACTAAACCTGGACTCGTCGGAAAAAATCACACAAGACCACTGTTGTGGTGTCCACAATGCATGCTCTCTACTCCAGTTTAATCGCAGGCGACAGAGTTGCTGTAAGTGGAACACATCTGACAGGTCTACGAGCATATAGACCAATGTGCCCTAAGCGTCTGTACAAGTTCTGCCTTGAAACTGTGGTACCGGTAGCTGAAGAGATGACGAGACAGATCTGATGCTGTACTCCATCTGTTTCTTTTGGCAGTAACTGCCAAATACAGGCCCTCATTCGGCGTTGTAACTCGGGGGCGACCTGTGCTGTAACATCTACTCACATTCCCGTCATCTTGGAATCGTTGCCAACCACAGGAGATGACACTCTGGGCGATTCCAAGTTCCTCGGATACTTCCAGCTGGGTACGCCCACATTCCAGTCATTCAATAATTCTACCACGTAAAAAATCATCCAAATGCTTCCTTTGTGCCATAACTATGCGTTTATTGCACTGAAAGGCTTTTGAAGCGCTTGTGAACATTTTTACTTCTTGGCCACCATTCCTGATATACCCCTCTCTTACACTCTCGTCATTGTGACGTACTGTCCGCGCCATCTGGTGGTTTCCTGTAATTTGCATATTCTTCTTCAAGATGTGTGTGATAATTCTACAGGTGAAATTTTTATTTTAGAGTTCAATTTCTGTGTTATTCTGAATTATCCTTAATTTATGGACACGAGTGTATTTAATAAAAAGTAGCGAAAATAAACATTTTCTTTGTTAATCTAAGTAGGAGTTGACTTAAAAAAATCATATTACTTGTTTCTTATAAACTTACTCCGAGCATTATGTCCTACATTCAAATGATCTTGTCATTTAAGTTTACGTAACAGGTGTTCTAAATAAGCGTAATTCGAGGCATTAGCTCATTCTTACTATCTAATCATGTAAGATTTCGATATTGATCGTGAGATAGCTGTTATACGTAAGTAATGGCTCCTCGTTTGTATATGAAGACATAAGGAAACTTTTCTTACTTTCACATTTGTTGCAATTTATGCTGAAAATTATGAAGACTATTCAAAGCTGTTAGAAATTCAGTATTCTAAAAAAACACGTTTTAGAAAAATTATGGAGTATTTTAAAATACTTTATATATGTATATGCATATATTATTTTTAGAGAATATATATTTCTCTCTCTAAAACTCAGTTTAAATTGAATAAGTCATTATTTATGCAATAAATATTAGGTACGATAAGGATTACTTGCTTAATAGATATTTTTGGATTCTTTAATTACCTTACAGTTGTAATTTTAGATTATAATCACATATGTTAATTCATTGGAAATAACGCTTCAGCCAACGAAATAGCTGAAATAAAAAAATTTTCCTCCTAACCACGAAAGGAGTTTTGAATGTTCTAATGTTAATGTTTTAGAAAATAAAAATGAATTAATATAAATCTACTAAAATTTCCTTATATAAAATTTGTAAAACATTAAGAATTTATTTAAATTTAAAATACAAATATTAGAAGAAATAAAATAGAGTTTGTGTCTCTTTCATTCTAACATTTTAAAAGAACTTCGGAATAAGAAAAATAAAACGGTTTGCAAATAACTGTATTGTTTATTTTATTTTAAATTTGCTGAAATAACATTAGATGACTGTAAGAGAGAAAGTTAAATCAAAAGAAATATGCATATTAGAATATTGTTAGAAAATGAGGGAAGACAAAACACAGCATTGATTATACACAACTGGTCATTAAAATTTCTTACATCAGTCAGAAATGCAGATAAAAAATCATATTTATTAGACAAATATATTTTACATGCAAAGAGAAGTGATTCAATTTTCAAGAAATTTGAATTCATAGATCCTGGCAGTAATAACAGTACTTTTACGCTTGGGTATTGAGTCAAACAGTGATTGGGTGGCATGTTGCCAATGCAACTTCAACACCATGCCACAACTCATCAACAGTAGTGACTGGCGTATGGTGTTGCAAAAATCTTGAAATCGATCCCAGTTCTTGACTCAGGGCTCGTGACGTGGCTGCACGAACCATTAAGACCATGAGGGTAACATGCCTGTCTTCTCAGCCGCTAGTGATAGAACAGCGTTGATATCCTGCACTGCACTCCGTATTACGGTCCTGAACCCCCATCGATTCCATATTCTGCTAACAGTCAGTCGGATCTCGATGGACGCAAGCAGCAATACTGCAATACGATAAGTCGTAATCCCGGCACGCTACAATTCGACCTTTATCAAAGTCAGAAATGTGCTGGTACGTATTTCTGCTTCTTGCACGAGGCATCACAACAACTTTTCAACAGGCAGCAAAGTTCAAATGTAATTTGTGTATGAAAAATCGTCTGAACAATTTCCTCATAAAAAACACTGGTGTCGCTACCGGCGCCTGCTTTGACTGAATGCGTTGAAACGCTAGTAGTTAGCATATCACAATACCTTCTTCCCGTCGTAAGAATTTTACGTCTGTATCATGTCGCCTTGGTGTAGCAATTTTAATAGCCAGTAGTGTACATACTTAAGTGTGTGAGTATATCAATACAAAAATAACTAAGGAAAAAAGGACTAATATTTTAAATATTAATTCTAAAAACTTTTAACATAAAGTTTTGTATAGTCATACTTTGGGTGCCTTTTTATGGGAAATATATTCTTTATGAAAGCAATGCAACTATTACAGAAATTTAACAAAAAATATTTTACTTCATTCTTGAAGGGCAGAAATTTGGAAAAATATTTTATGTGCGTAAATCTTGTTAAAATACTTAATACTTCATCATTCTTATCCGCCAACAGTTTAACGAAAATATCACGGTAATGTTTATAATAACTCCCCAGCCGCACATTATCTTTCATTTTAATTTATTATATTTTGTTGAGTTATGTGCTATGAAAATAGTGTAGACATTACCGTGTTTCAAACTGAACAAGGAAAGAGAAAAGATCAATTTATGAGGTTACGTACCTATTAAATTATTGCTGGAGTTTTCGATATTACTCGAATGTTTGGAATAACTTGAAGTATTTAGTTGAAAATTTACAGCAGAATAGATATTTACACTGTGTCTAGCTGCTGTCTCAAACATGTACCGCGTGATCGCATTATCTAAGCCCTGATTTGTTGTAAGTCATGGATTAGTTTTACAAGAATATATACAAATGTGAGTAATTGAATAGTTTGCATAGCTCGGAGAAAAATATGAGTTTTCGTAAAGATTGTATTAAAATGATAAAAACAAAAAAAAAATTCTGAATATTGTAGTTTAAAGTTCATTTCCCCTACTTAGTCTGTTTAACTATTTTAAATATTCAGATATTTACACTATATTTCATAACTTTGAGGTTTCTTAGTACAATTTGAGAATCTCGGATTTAATTCAATTAGCGTTTCTTTTAAGTAACAAGTCTGGCTGTAAGTGAAATTACCTAATTTAGATCCAAAATTAATCAAATTAAATGTTTTGAAGTTCTCAATCTTAAGAGGACTTGGTACCCTAAAAATCACAAACCTATCGTTTTTTTTATTTTCATTTAATATCACTTGTGCATGTCGGAAAGTTAGAAGTTGAATAAAACTTCATTTGAAAACAAATTAGGAAATTCAGCCACACCCTCTTTTTAGAAAAAAAAAAGCTAAAAAATGCGTTATGATAAAAAAAATCTATTTTATAAATAGAAATAATAACTATAAAAAAGAATGTGTAGTATTAAAAGCAGAATATTTTCGAGGCAATGCAATAATGTAATTTTTCTTCCTTGTGAAATGTGTGCATGTAAAATTTTTAAATTAAGGCATTTTATATTAATAATTTTATAATTTCAGTTCTTATTCCTGATATACTGTTCATACAAATGTAATACTTTAATATTATAAGAAGAAAAACAGCTAAAATTTCTGTCGTGACAGAAACATTTTTTTTAAAGTTTTTCTTGAGTTTTCTTATGCAATTAGTACTCTCTAAAAGTTGATCATTTATAAAAATGTGTGGGTTGAAAACATATGAAAATGCAATTATTTTAAAGAAAAACGTATAAGTAATATCTTAAAGTGGTATTTTAAGTTTAATTAAGCTTATAATAATTATTTTTTCAGAATTATAAGCTTTAAAGTGGTTTTTCTCAGTTTGTGTTTTTCGAAACCTTAGTGCATTCAAAATGCTATTCCTTCGACAATTATTTACCAATCACTTCCATTTTTTTCTTGCGTGTTAAAAATAAAGCATGTAATAAAATTAGGGATCCGTTTTGCTATAAACTTAATACTTTTTTAAAAAAAAATAAAATGTAAGACATGTTGGCTTTTTCGTTGATTTTTAGCCTGTATATCAACATTTTATTTTTTTTTTTTCTCGAAAACGAATGAAGTTATTCTAAAATCGATCCCTAAAGTTGTTAAGAACATCCATAAGAGTATTATAAAAAAATTTCAGGCCAAAAAATAAATTTTTACAAAAGGAGTAGGATTTTAAAATTTTCCCAATTTTCTTCAAAAAATTTAAATTTTTAAAATTGTGTGAATAATATATGAAAATTTTCATCTGGTAACATTTTCTTGAATAGAAACATTGTTTAAAATGTTAAAATATAATTTTTAAATACGTAAATAAAGAAGTTTTCTCAAAGGGTGCCAAGTCCCCTTAAGTATTCCCGAATTCTCAATCTGATATTTGTTTTGGGCCACCAATATGCCGCCGCACTAAAAAGGATACAAGCTTTCGATGCTGTACTGGGTAGATGGATGAACTCTGTAAGAACTGTTCATAATCTGCCATTAGAAATTTAAAAAAAAATTGTTTGGGGAAATTATTTAGGGTATCCGACTGCGTTCGGAACCTAATTTTTTCAAAAAAAAACGAATAGTTTTCATGATATTTAATGTCTCTTGGATTAGAATATCAAATTGCTTTAAGAATATTGTTAGAATTATAAAATATTTAAATGCAACATTTTGGCAAAAAAAAAAAAAAAATGAACTTCGAATTACATATTTTTAAAACATTCTCCTTTGATAAAAAAATTTTGTAACAATAATATTTTGCTTTTATAAAGAAAATATTTCTCTAGAGATCCTGAACTAGGATATTTTTAAAAAATTCTCATTATTTTCAGAGTAACTACATTATTTTTTCTTAAAATTTCTCCACTCTTTGTGTTAAAATATGGATAAATCCACTTCTAAGTTATATGTTTCAAAAATTTTAGTTCAGGCTCTGTAAATAGGTATGAGCTATATGTAGGCAAAAATATTATTATTATAGAAGCCTTCTTCCACAAAATGAGAATGTTTTTAAAATAGATAACTCTGTTTATTTGTTATCAAAATATTGCATTTAAATGTTTTTTAATGTAATAATATTCTTAAAATAATTTTTTATACCTGTATTCTAATATAAGTGACACCAAATATAAAAATTATCCACTTATAGGCTTTTGCAAAATAACAGTTCCGAGCGCATTCAGATACCTTAAAAAGTTTTCCTGCTGTAAAACATTTACCAAAATATTTTTTAAAATCAATGGTCTTAATCAATGAGTTTTAAATTAATCAATGATTTCAATTACTTAAATAAGATTAATACTTAATTCTTGGGTATAATTAAATTTAAGTATCACGCAATGTGTTCTTTTTTACTTTACCTAAATAAAAAAGACGAATAAATTATAACATGATTCTTTAAGAAAATAAAAATTAAATTGTAATTTTGTAAAAGATGAGGCGAGACCCTTTTTCCATGTATATATAAATGTAATAGTAATTTTGAAGATATGTTTATATTTATTTCATTTTCCCTTTCAAGGATGTCTTTTAATTCAATAGAAAAGTTCTTACTTTTTTTTCTTTTTAAGAAGGGGTACTTTATTCTATTTTAGAAGTTTAAACTCTTTAAAGGTATTTGTAATTTTAACGGTTAAATGGAACTCACAAAACTGAATCAACTTTTCATATAATACTTTCATTTTTCTGCTATTTATTAATGTGTGTTAATAATATATTCCATTTCTCTTTTTTTGGTATAAAAAAACCTACTTCTCAAATGAAAATGGAGAATAAAAAAGTAAAAATATATTACCCAGCAAAGATGATTTAAAACCTTTTTTTCACATCTCGGATAGTTTAATTTTCTTAAAAAAAGCTTACAGCATATTACGAATATATGCTTAAACAACTGTATTCATGTCATTTGATTTATCTCTTGCCATATAAAAAAGTTTTTCGCGATGATGTAATACATTTTTTTACGGTTGCGATATTTGCGAAAAAAATGAACAAATAAATAGAGTTACATTTTTCAAGTAAATAACAGTTTTTCAATTGGAGCAATCATCATGAACAGCTGTACAATTTGAACAATGGAGGTTGGTCAGACGTTGGATGGATAGAGGGTATTTCTTTAAAAAATGATAACTACCTTTCTTTAAAGCAGATTAATTCATATGGAATAAAAACAAGAACTTTACATGGATTATGTCGACAAAGCTTTTTCATTCCAATAAATATTCAATAGTTCTTCAGGAGCAATAGGGAAATCGAAAGAGAAAAAAAGAAACAATTTTTTTTTTCATTATTTTTCACAATCTTTTAATAGGACGAAAAGAAAACAGAATTAAAACATAAAAGGAAAAAAAATTCTCCCCATTATTATTAGCTGTTATCTTTTCTAAAACTTCATCTCATTCTAAACTTCTGGAATAAAAAAAATCAAAGTACCTCGTTTCATATGAAATAAAATCTTATAAAAACAAATATATATATTGTTTTTCTTAGGTCTTAATGATATGAAAATGAAAGTAATCTCCAGTTTTCTTAGCACCGACTAAAGTAATAAAGTTCGGATTACATCTCCTCTTTAGTTCAGAAGTGTCGTGTTTTATTAAAATAAAAAAAGAAAAGCATTAACATCATATATGAAAGTAAAGAAAAACTAAAAAGTTATAACGAAATGCTTACGCCATTTCATAGGAAATGAAAATGTAAGATTGGGAAGTTGTATTAATATTGAATTTTATACGAAATGAAATAGAAACTATTCTCTTCTGTTATTTTAACGGGGAATTTATTTTCATGTTTTGAGAAATAAAAAAATAAAGTAATCGGCAATAGAATAAATATGTTCAAATTAAAGAATAAATGTATTTTTCTATTGATTCACAATAAAACAAAACGTTCTTAATTTATTTTTTTTGTACCGTATAAGTTAACGTTACTAGATAATTTGAAAAAAAAAACTAACCTTACATTTACTTTTTAAATGTTAATAAATAAACCTATTTTTGTTATTCTTCTCTGTCTTCGTACATGTAACAGTATAACATTTGCGACATGTTTTTTTCAGATGGTAAAATGTGAGGAAAATCTCCCAAGTATTGAAAGACTCATAATTATATTTTTGATTAAAATTATATTTTTAATACTCAAATTTTATAGACTTCATAGTGAATAGCTGGAGCTTTACTGTAGGTAAATGCATATATAAATTTTGGCTCAAGGTTCATTTCATACACATGTTAAATATTAATGCACATGCACTCGTATTTTAATCTTAGGTTTTATTAGTGTCATCAAATATAATCTTAATGAGTTATGATCTCACGAAGTAGGTAGAAAATTAAAATTAAATAATTAATACTATATCCTTTCTATTTAATTTGTTCAATTCCTTAATAATGTGACAATGAAAATAGTTGATTGTAGGATTAATTGAAATAATCATTGCGTTTTAAATTTTTCTGCACTTTTATTTAAACACAAAGAAGCACAACTATATACTGTGACTCTAGATATTTTACTTATTATTCAATTAAAGTATTTAAAAATAGAAAATAAAATTTTATTCCTTTCTCTTATCATTACTTAAATAACCTCATTAAAAATAACACATCCCTCATTTCTGATAGCTATTCTTTCTGCACGATAAAATATTCTCAAGAAACTTCGAAACAAATAGCTTTCTTTATTAATTTCAGTATGTTCATAAAATAAATTAATTAAAATATTTTATTTATGAATTTTCTTTCTTTAAAATTCACACTTAGATGTTAGAGTTTCTATATTTTGAGATGCGTTTTTCAGTCCAATTTGTTTTTAATGCGTACAGTTAGTGCATTTTATTTTTGAAATCATTTCATTTCAAACATATATGAAGAATCACCTTATTAATGTTTACTCACGTAATCTAAAATAAATTTACTCCTACCTTCTGATTTAACTTTTTCATTTCATAAAATAACATACAACTCAAATAAAAACGTTAAATTGAATGTAATAAATTTCATTAATCATGTTTTAGATTATTTCCTATACTTTTGTAAACACAAATATCCCTACATTTATGTGAATCTACATTTAATAATAATAATATTTTCAAATTTTTTAATCCACATGTGAACAATGAATTTTGAAACAAAAAAAATCATATCTTGTTTCAGATCTTAAGAAATCCCGTATAAAATAATGTACTACGTTTATTTCTGTTAGAATTTAAGTATACATGATTGGATGAATAATTTCCCGTGTTTTTCCTACTCTTATGTAACAGAATAACGTAAAATATGTTTCCAGAGCCGGTTTTCTGCTTAGGAACATTAGGCACGTGCCTAGGCCACAACAGATTCGGGACCGTGAAAAATTGAGACGATATATATATATATATATATACATATATATATATACATATATATATATATACATATATATATATACATATATATATATACATATATATATATATATACATATATATATATATATATATATATATATATATATATATACATACATATACTAGCTGTATGGCCGGGCGTTGGACGGGCTTCTTCAAGTGTACAGCTTTATGCCGAGTCCCCTTCCTCTCTCAGTGTCAGCACTTCTGGGATTTCTATATTACTGTCATTAAAATACTCTTTTTCGAAGTTTCTCTCCCATCTTTGTCCTGTCGGGCGGGTCTGTTTTTTCGCCTCTTAGCCAGGCATTGCAAGGGCTTTTTCCGTGGGTACAATTTTATCCCCATGGAAATTTTCTCTTTCTCTCTGGACACCAGTATTTCTGTGAATGTTTTCTATATTTATGTCATTTAAATTCCTTTTTTCAGAAATTTCTTCCACTTCTTCTCTTTGTCAGACAGATTTCTTTTTCTTCCGTTCAGCCCAGTTTCTTTTTCAAACTTCTATTTTCGATTGAAAATTTACGAAGCTAATCCAGTTTTGTTCTCAAGAAAACAGACAATGTACGAATTTATTATTAAATAAATAATTTAGTAATAAGTATTAAAATACAATATAACTTTAATTCTTAAATAAATTATTAATTTATATCAATTTTCGTTAAATAATGAATAAAAAAATGTCTACCTTTAGCTATGCTAGATTGCTTTTATCTGGATGTTTTATTTTTCGATTAAATATATGTAACTGTGAAAAAAGAACTATGGGGGGAGCCTAAAAATTTGTCTACATTCCTTGTATAAAAAATATTTAAAAGGAAATAGTTCTATTTATTAAAAACAGAGCAGCATTTTCCTATATTTTAAGACTTTTCAGTAAATTATTTCTCTAAAAGAAAACTATCAGTTGCGATGTATTATTAAAAACTAAGGTCGTATTAATTATTTTTACATGAAACAATAAATACTTTCTTAAAATTTAAACTAATAAATTAGATTTGGAAAATTACTGGAAAATTCATTTTTTACAATCATTATAAAAGAAAAAAAACATTCAAAAAGAAAACATTTTTTATCTGCTTACTCTCCGTAAGTTGTTTTTCCACACATGCGCTACAAGCGCTCAAACTCCTGTGTTCTGAGGTAGCTTTCCCATAATTAACTATTACTGGCATTTGGCGATTTTTCCAATTTTTTTTTCGTTGTATTGTTACGGCTCTCCAAGACTGAAAAAATACATCTTCTTTAAAAATGTTTTATGTGTAAAGAAAGCAGAATTTTTTTTAATTAAAAAATTCCATTTTTTTTGAAGTTTTACAATATTTTGTTTCAAATTACTTGGCAGTGTTGGAAAAGGTTAAAAAATGTACCAATCTGCTTGAAAAATATTTTTATCTTTTTTTAGGAATTTAGATTAGAAAAAAATCTATAGAAATATTTGTAAAAAATGTAAACTATTGTAGAAATTGATGTTTTAATAATATATTTCAAGTTAACCACATGTTAAAAGCATTTTTTTTTAAAATTTTTTAAACAAAATTAATTGATACTGGCAATAGAGCAACGTCATGAAATTCCATTTTGGCTGAAAACTGATTTTCGACGCCAACTTTTGTCGTTGTTGTAGCAATAACAGTGTTACAACAATGCAGACAAATCAAAGTTGGTGCCAAAAACTGGTTTTAATTAATATATTTTTAACTAATTACTATATTGGACCGGATTGTAAATCTAAACCATTCTCAAATCTACTTGAACCCACATGAAAAATTTCATCAAAATCGGTGCAGCCGTTTAGGAGGACTTTAGTAACACACGCACAGAAGAATTTTATATATAAATATAGCGATCGTACCACCGTCTAACGAGTCATGAAAGAAGCATTTCTGCTCTTAAGAAAGTCTCCTAAGATCTGATCTACCATAAAAAATGAAAAGTTTGATGTTGCAATGCACTCAAAATGATATTGCCTTGGAAATTAATTACAATGATGTTACAAATGGTGTTACATTGATCGAAGCTTGAAGAAAATCTTGGTTGTACCAGTATAATGGCAGTGGCAATTAGAAATAAAGATGTCTAATATTAAGAGATAATAAACGGATAAACAATGAAAAATATGATAATTAACAAGTTGAAAAAAACAGTTCATACAATAAAGTATACTCTATACTGTGTGTAATTGAAAATCATACTAATCAGTACTTATTTTACAAAAAGGTGGGTGAGCGGTCTAGGATGTCGTAAGTTAAGAAATAAACAAGAGAGTCCAAACCATATTCCACTATCTTTTTTTCTTACAGTCTCCAGTCCAGGACACGTCGAATCCATTGGAGGGGTAGGGGTAACAAAAATACTCTCCAAAACAGCAAAAACATAGAAAGGGAAAAGAGTAAGAGAGTTTAGGGGAAAATCCCTCCCGAACCAAAACAAGCAAGGTAACTACTGAAGGAAGGGGATGTTCTGGAAATAATGAGGAACGTAACAATTTGAAGTTCCCTGGGACCCAGGGAGGATAAAAACAGCCCTGTCTATCCCCAACGTAACGTCCAAATAAACCTTTGTTTTTATTTATTCCTGTAATGGTGTTGCCAAATTTGACAAACAAATTCAGAGGGGTGATACTAGGCAATATGGGTAAGTAAATCACAATAGGACATGAGGTCGCAAACTACGTTTAGTCGGTGAAAATCACGATAATAGTAGCCATCGGGAGGAGGATGGACTAGACGAGGGAGGTATCCAAACGACTGCGGGGATTTAAAATACAATGGTAGAGTTGAAGAAATCTGCCCGTGTGAAAATTTCTCACTTCTACCGGAGTCGGTGTATGGAGTACCGGCCACTGTAGAAAGGAGGAGTGCGTGGCTCGCGCATGATAGTGCACCAGCACATTTTTCGATGGCAGTGCTTACCCATCTCCATGCTGCATACCTCGGGAGACGAATTGGACGTCTGTTTGAGCTCTTAGCTCCTGGAACCCAGCCTCTTGGATTTCTTCTGAAGCCACCATAAATATCTTGTGTATGAGACGCTGTTCTCTTCAGCTGACATCACCAGAACACTGGATTTACTTAAACTCGTTCTTCGGTGTCGCCTATGCTATGACCTACTCTGCCGCTACTTCAAACAATTCTTGTGGCAAACATTTGTTGAATTTCTGACATCGAGCTGTGATACATCGTTCGTATTGTAAACATACTTTACGCCTTATAAATGTATTCCTTACATTTCATTGCCCCTTCTCATTCAACTCAACATTACATCCTTCATAACTAATTTTAGGAATTACTCCGATTAAACGTGGTTAATGACTCCATGTTCTATGGGGATTTGTCATCTCCATGCCTTATACTATCACCCTTCTGAATTTGTTGATCAAATTAGGAAACGCCCTGTATATACAGTACAGATAATAAAAAATTTTTGCGACACTCACATGGAATGTTAAAGTTGATTAATTTATATTTACTCGTATATCAAGTAGGCTGAATTACTTATCAATACGTGTGCTTTTAAAAATCTCACACTTAGAGTTAGCCTTTGGAACTTATCAAACCAAGCGATGATTGGATTATCCTTCCTTGAGTTCCATCCTACGTTAAGTTATTCTGTCAAAGAGATGCTAATTTAAAGTGTAATGTGAATTGGTGTGAAAACCACTGGGAAAGAAACAATGAACGAATATGTATCTTGAAAGCGAATAAGGTCTGAGTTCAATAATAGCTAATCATAAATTCTAAAGCGAGCGCTGCTGAATAACCGTGATCACGAATTCTCTTAAATAGCTTGGAAATGAGTGTTCTGCTTCAGAAGAGAATGCCGTTATGTGATGAGAGAAATTAAATTTGCATGTTTATAGAATAAAGCCAATATCACTAGACGTAAACAAGGATAACATGTGAAGTGGTGTATTTATTTTATAATAACTATGCTAATATAAATATTTCATAATAATTTATCATTACAATAAATAATTAAAAGAGAACACAGTTGTAAATCTCTGATATTGTTATTGAAAAAGAATTGTATTCTCTCCGTATCAATTCATTAAAACGTATAAAAGTAATGCGTTCGAATTAAAACCTCATTTTTGAAACGGCTTCGCCCCTTTGACTGATTGGCCCGTGCTCCGAACCAGCTATCCAAAGCTGACCACAATCGGTTTGGTCATACGTTGAACGGTCATTAGTACTTTCTTCTTTCTATCCTTCATTCGTGCATATTTTTAGTTCTTACAGTGAGATTATTGCTGCTAGGGCTTTTATGAGGCACATTTTGTTCCTGGTACTGAAATATTTCTTATCAAGAAATTTTCATATGGTGAAAACGTGAATTTTTCATTGAAAGTAGTAATTTAGTAGTCATTGTAGCAATTTAGATTTTTGAAAATATTCGATACAGAGTAAGGAATAAAATGGTTTGTTAATGAGAATCTCAATTTGTTGTTTGAGAATGAATGATGGAAAGATAATCCAAATAACTGATGTTATCTTCGTCCCCTCTGCAATGTAAGACTTAGTATTACACCATACTTCAAATTGTGTGCGCATACATATATTCACACGCTCACACAAAATCCTCAACCATTTAAAAAAGAGATACGAACGTGAAATTTGCTTATAGGTAAGACAGGAACTATTTTAAGCTATATGAAACCTTCTTCATAGCATACAGAGTGTATTTATAAAAACCAAACATGTTGGGGGTTGTATGTCCTACAATTATAAGATAAAAAAGTATGAAAACTTTAAAAGTGAAAATTAAAATAAATTTTTTTCCATTTCGCATTATGATAAGAATTATGCTTAGTTAAATGCAGTAAAAAATGGACCGATTTTAGGAAAATTTTAGGCAAAAAATGGACCTCATACGGGATTAATGTTTACCATCATATGATACGTGGTAATATATCTAAGATAATAACTTAGCTGTTCTTTTATGCTTTTTTGTATTTAATTTAGTTGGTTTATGAATAAAGAGCTTAACTTAAAAAAATCAATGTAATGCATTTTCGAAATTTGGAAATAACCAATGATGTGAAGCAATTGCTATATTTCAGCGTAAATGTTCATGAGAAAATTACAATGTACTTTCTACAGAAATGGATTGTTTTATTCAGAATTAATGTTCACGTATAAGAAATACTGATGATTTAAAAATTTATCTTGTATATTGTATATGATTGCTTAAATCATAGTTACATCATTTCAATAGCTGATAATTTATTCTGTATTTTTCTAATTGACCTTGTTATGTACTAAATATCAGCGTTTCTTAAACTGTGAGGCACGCCCTCTAGGGGGGCGTGATAATTCTGCGAGGGGGCCGCGAGCCTATTGTAAAATCGAAAACAAAAGATTATTTAAAAAAATTATTTATTTACTGAAATTATATATAAACAAACAAAGTACATTCTCTGGCATAATGGAAAATAAAATACACATTTACAATGACATCATACACTCATAAATGTTTCAATACTACATGATGTATTTTACAATTTATTTAACAATGCTAAATTAAGAACAAGTTTTATAATTACCATTTGGGCTTTCCAAATTAACACTTATCTTGATAATTTGTACGGTTTAAAATGAATTGCTTTACTGCCGATTTAAAATTACACGATTCTCTCCTAAATGCCACCGTGTTCCACGAAGGCATGCATATGTGACGCATTATGAGGAGCAGTGCAGAAAAGGAATAAATAAGCAAATTCTCTGCAATAAGTAAATCCTTCACAAACACTTCCTATGTCATTGTATTGCATTCCAAAGCCTTCTCAATTTTCTTATGGATAGCAGTGTACAGAGAAGATCATACTATAGAAAGACGTATATATACGTCCGGAAAAATGAATGCTTTGACTGCGCGTGACGTTTATATACGCCGGTGACACTTACGGTGTAGCTTTTACTTCAAAGTTTAATGCTATTGAATTCAATACATAGTTATTGCACGGAAGGGGCGCGAGATTAAAATTCTGATTGAATATTGGATCGTAAACATTGAATGTTTGAGAAGCACTGCTATATATAATTAATTTCCCCATGAAATTAATAAAACAGTATGTATTCATGAGCAATAGAATTTACTTTCAAATTCAATTATAAATAAATTGTTCATAAAGTAAAGCTTTTATAAATAACGCATTCATATATTTTTGTTTGAAATAGTCATTTAGCAGCTATTTATTTTTCTCAGTGCGCTGTGCTTAACACCCACAAGTAATAAATTCAGTAAAATATTTAATTAAAACTCATATGAGTCGCTCCAGTCAACAGAAAATTAAGAATTTTTTGTTCAAAGAATAGATATCAAGACTATGTATATAAATGAACTCGTAAATAAATGTTCATTTCAAAATTTTGTGTTTTGAAGTATTTCTCCCCTATTAAATGTTATCTGTCTATGAATTTGTCAATCCAAAATTAATCTTTATCTGAATTCATGCCCTACAATCAAATATTATGATTTCCATTTCACGCTTTGAGAATTTCTATCAGTTTCATTTGATAGAGATAATTTTTAAACTTTTGCTCTAATTAATGCTTCTGATGAGGAGAGAAATGCAGTGGATATTAATTTGAATGTTAAAAAGATTCAAATAATAGGCAAAGTACTTTTTATAAAAATTTATGGGTTTCTCAATATCTCAATTGCATTCGGTACAAGTGTATATATTATATCTAAATGAAACAGAACGAGTAATGACAATTTAGATAATACAACAAGAAATTTCCTAAGTTTTACAAGATTGCATTATAAATGTTTGTACAGTGTCAAATCTCTTAAAATTGTCGATATGGCATTAATAATTTAAAGGGACATCGGGGTGGAAAAGTACTTTTTAAGAATAACTCGTTTTTTATCATATTAGGCATTTTTATTTTTCTTCAAAATTTGTTTTTTTTTATTTTCTTTGATAAATGTTAATCACCAATCTTCCAAATATTTTAAATATTTAGATGTATTAAAATGTTTTGTATAACTTCTGGAAAATCGTAACTATTTCATATTATCCACTATAATATTCAATAGAAAGTACAATTCTAAGTCTACAGTTCTTCTAATCATGATTTAACACTAGATTGCCCAAAGAAGTCATTTTGACCGCTTTTTAATTTCAATTAGAAGAACAATTACATATATAATGCACAATTTCTTAGAATGTTTTAGAATATATATTTTTTTCCAAGTGAAGTACATTTTTTTACTGTTAATATTTATAAATAACTTGTTATATAACTATAAATAATTTTAAAAATTATTAAAAGTTAATTTTAAATAAATTTCTTTACTCATTAATCATTCTTTCACAATGCAGTCATTTTGACTGCTTTTGGGCACAATATAGGTGTATACTAAGTTTCAGTCTTTCTAGAGTTAAGCACATTTTCAATGAAATTATTGAGTAATTTAAGATTATGGTTCTTTAAATGAGTACTTTTTTTGAAATCAGAAATATTTATAAACAATCGAAATAGAAATAAATGATTGCAAGGTAATACATGAAATAAGCTCATTTATTTGAACATTAATACTTCCCATTTTACAATAATGCTTTTATCACATAAACATTATACTTATTCTTTGATTGTTAAAATACTTTAATTTATTTATTGGTTGTTAAAAGCTACTTAATAAAACCCTATGTAAAGTGGTTAAATAAACTTAAGGAATCATGCAGATAATGGCTGTATGTATATATTTTTAAAATTAAAATATTATGAAATCATATCTATTGTACTAAATTCTTCAACAATTGTATTTTTTATAACTCTTGAATGTCTTTTCTTTTCTGAAAGTTCAGGTGATGCTAAGAACTTTTTTAACAATGCAATGCTTAAAGAATAAAACGTTGCTGAGAATCAATTCGATGAGAAAATTGAAATGATGCAGAATACATTTCATAATTTAAATCAATAAGGATTTTAAAGCAATAATTTATGAGAATCCAACTATACACAGTTGCAAGTGAAAAAAAAATCTTATTGAAAAAATATATAACATTTTCCTTCTCTTAGGGAAATATTATACATAAATTTAATTCTATCAATACAAATTTGTTAAATAAAAGAGAAATATATTTGTTTTTCATTGAATTCTTAAAAGAAATCTCTCTGAACAAACAAAATGTGTATTTTAAAGCACAAACATTTTTAGTTTAAAAAGATCAGATTTATATAGATAATGTATAACATTGAATAATAAAAACAAACGGTTTTCTTTTTGAGGCCTGGTCACATTGGGAAATAATAGTAGCACTCTATCAGTTAGAAGAAACCCAAGACCAATCAGTGACTGATATCGACCGATAATCTTGAGAGTCAATCCATTTAGTGGTAATATCATTGCTGCTGACGCTGATTTAACTCTATTGAGTTACATTTTTATCTGCGAGAACAATGTTCTGCTTGCATATTATAGTTTATTTTCAGTATTCTATATTCTAAGCTCCTTTTAAGCTGTAGTGTTGATTGAAATGGCAACAAAAACAAGGGTTTACGAAATGATATAACTACGAAGAGGAATTTGTTGAAATGTTTTTTATGTGAAATTATATTCCATATTATTCCTGCGGAAACACACATATGGAAATTTATCATAGAAAATATGATTCTAATAAAACATTAAAAATAATTAAAGTATTTAAAAAAATAAACGATTTTAAATTTCAGACTGAAAGTCAACTTAGAAATATTAGAAAGTCATATAGTAATCCTTATTTACTACCTGCGTATTTCTAGGGATATATTTTAGATTAAAAGCTTCCTCTACTACTTATGCATTCTCACTAAGTGAAAAAAAGAATATGATGAAGGACTTAAAAACATTTAACAGGCTAATATGTATTTGATGTAAAATAATACTTAAGAAACCTAAGATATAGAAACCTTAGTATTTAGCGATAAAATAAAAAAAAGTATTTGTTTAAAACAGGGCTTACCAAACTTTCAATAATTGAGACCTAATTTTCAATTATAATTTTCATCGCACCCTCCCCCTTCAATAACAATGTATTGAAAACAATAAAAATGTACTTTGATGCTAAGACTACAATAGACTATAATTATATATACAATACAAATTATCAGGCATTAAATTTTGTATACGACAAGCCCATGAGAGGAACTAGTATTTATTAAACTTGTGTTTAATTAAGTTTTGAAAAACTAATTATCAAAAATATTGTGCAGTGCGATTTATAAGTACGAGGGATGATCAGAAAAGAAGGTTACAAGTCACTTCATTTGAAAGGTACATATTGTGGAGAAATTTTGTTTCCTAGAGTGGAGACAAACGGCACTACTTGTCATACTGCTGGTTTGCGAGTTGGTAGGGAAAGTTCCCAGACGGTTCAGGATGATTGAAACGGAAAGACCCTTAGGAAATTGGTCTCATTTGGAAGTGCGAACCATGATTCGATTTTTATGGGCAAAGAATGTATCCGCATCTGACATTCACAGACAAATCGGTGAAGTGTATGGTGAAGAAGCAATGAGTAT
This sequence comes from Trichonephila clavipes, assembly GCA_019973935.1. Lineage (NCBI taxonomy): Eukaryota > Metazoa > Arthropoda > Arachnida > Araneae > Nephilidae > Trichonephila > Trichonephila clavipes. The sequence continues at coordinate 1,294,954 of BMAU01001337.1, read as the reverse complement.
ACAACATATAGCAAAATGTTGCCACTCTCTCAATCACGCAGACAGAATGTAGAAAACTGCACTATGGCACGGAGCGGCCGGCCAAGTTCTTCAATGATAGAAATCAACACGGTACGAAATGGAGAAATGATTCAAAATGTTCGACGGGAAACTCTGAGTGAAATATCGTCAGAGCTGGGATTGAGCTATGGTAGCGTGCAGCATATCGTTTTTGATGTGCTGCGATATTCCAAGTTAGTGCTGTGAAAACTTCCTCCGAGACCTGGCTGAATGGATAAGGATTTGACTTCTACGAAGTTGGGTTAAACAAATTGGTTCTGCATTCTGATGAATGCCTAAATGGACTTGGTTATTATGTTGAAATGTGATAGACCGTATGCTTCTTAATTCTCTTTTGTATTATCTGTGTCTGTTGTTAATAAATATTTCTTTATTTTACTTGTAGCCTATTTTTCTGATCAACCCTTGTATATTGTATCAGTGTAAATGTGTATTTAAATTTTATTATGTTGGAATGTAATTTGTTTTGCCTCTTTTCAGTATTTTTTTTTTTATTTTTGACTTTTCAACTTGCTCACGCCCCCCGTATAGAATTTCACGCCCCACAGTTTGAAATACGCTGATTTAATAATTTTTTTAAAAAAATTCAAGAAAAAGAGTGTTGAAAAGAAGAAAGAATATGTGTAAAAAACAAGTAAGTGCATAAGTGTATAGAATATATATATATATATATATATATATATATATATATATATTTAAATATATATAACTCAATCACAATTTCACATTTAAGCAAAAAATTTAAATTATATGAATCCTAGAATACTAGATCCCATTTGAATATATGAATGCAAGTGTAAAAAATAATGCAATTCCAACGTTTTCAAACAAAATTTAAAAAAAATTAAGATAAAAATTTATAAAAATATCCTAATGCTACCTAGGACCCATAAGTGGGGTTAAACTAGTTTGATGGTGCCAACCTTCCCCTTATTGCAACTCAGTAAATAAATCTGTAACTATCCAATTCTCAAAAATTTAAAAATTAAAAAGTTAATACCTAAAAAATTAATCTATTCTCCATCGCATTTTTAAAAATATTACAACCTAAAAAGGTTAAAAACTTAAAACAACTAAGTGCGTAATATAACTGAATCATCAAACACCAAAGATGATGCACAAATCTTTAAAATAGTGGTATAGAAAGAAAAAAATGTCTAAAATCCGAAAATTCATATTAAGAACCCAGTATATTCACAACTAAATTACCTCAAAACAGTAACACACACACGTTGCATAAATCATCAAAAACTCACCCAAGAGCATCCTATTAACACTTAAAATTAAAGAATGGTATTCATAATTTCTGAACATTTTTTCATATCTTCTACAACAATCACCACTCCTATATTGCTCTCAACTCCCACAATTAACAAATGTTGTATATAATCAAATGTTGTATATATATATATATATATATATATATATATATATATATATATATATATATATATGTATGTATAAGTGTATCACTGCAGAAAAGGAATGCATTTCTATCAGAAATAGACATGCTCTTATAACAAGAAGATAGGAGTTTGAATAACAAGAAAGTTCAAAATTTGACATTAACTCAAGTAAAAGTGTTCATTTATCATAATCTGAGCTTTGTTTTGTATTAAAAAATAAATGACATTTATCTGCTAAACGACAAATAATTTTTGTGCTGCAATAACCTATACCCAAGCTAGTGAGATTCATATGCTTTTGTTGAATTGTAGGTTGAAGTTCTGGCGTCGAGAGATGGAAAAATTACTTATAGAATACTAAAGGCTACTTTAAGTAAAATGGAATTGTATTTTGTGGAGTGCCAGAAGAAACTAGTTCAGATGACGTTGTAGTCGCTTGAATAGCTTATGTGATTCAATTACAGAGCTCCGAGCTCCCTATAAGCAATATTATTTATATAATATTGTTAGGATTTTGTGTGAAGAATACTGAAAATAGTCTAAAAAATTTCTATTTGGATGTATAATACTGCAATATTACTGTATGTTGCATTTGCTTTATGTTAAAATTGCAATATTCGCAAGCAACACCGTTCCTGCATTATGATGGCGATTCAATGGAAACTTGGCGAAATCTGGGCGATAGAGCCAAGTTAGCATCATTTTTGGAGACCATGTTGGTGAATTTGGTGACCCTTTTTGGCGTGTTCAGAATCCTATGAACTCTTCTGGAAATTAGTGGAGGAATAACTTAATTCAACGACATGTGACGCAAGCGGATCTTTCGAGAAAGATCCGTGAGGCCTATAAAAAGGGAGACACTCATCGAAATTTACTGTAATTTTGACTAGCAATTGGTAGTCTTGCCTTGCATGTTGAAGAGTCGACCACCAAATACTGATTACTCCGGCTATTGAGTATAACGATCGGTGCTTGTGAAAAATCTTTTACATACGTGTATTTTTGACACTGATAGTTGTGTCTTAGTCTTGTTGAAGGTGTGAAGACCTTCTGAGATTTATTCCGTGAATTTAGCTGTGTATCCTGTATTTCAAGAATTATTTTTCGACACATTTCCATCGCTCCCGAATAACTGACTTATTCCTTACCACAGATTTGCATAAAATCCTCGAAGCCCGATCAACGGTACAATATCAATATACATTAATTTGCAAACACGTTAACTTTTGAAATAGCATTGCATTCAATTCAAATTAAAATCATTTCAAGTGGCATCTTCGTATCTTGAAAGTTCCCAAGGTTCGACTGAGGGAATATTAGCGGCGCACTGATCAGCTACACGAGGGCTTTTGCCGACAGACCTGGTCATTTTGAACCATGGTCAAGTGACGAGGAAGACACCTGAAGTGGTACCTCCTCTCCTAACTACCACACCAACCAACGGGAGGACATTTGATCTCTCGATAGATTTAGAGTGCATCGCCCCTCTACACTGTGGGTCTTTAGTGGTAATGGGCTCGAACTCGTGAGAAGTCAGTCACGAACCGATACCTTGATCACAAGGCTATCGCGACCACCCCACGGTTCGAAACTAAGAGCTTCGACTCTAGAATAGTTTTCAACTCAGTAGTGTTCATTTATTACCTAGTACGTGGTTAATTTAAGCCAGTTAAATTTTCTGCTACACATTTTTAGGAGCATTCAATTTGAAAAATAAAACCGTTCTGCTTATTTTTACCTTGACATTTCTTCACATTTTATATATTCTATAGTTTTATGATTCGCACAATGATCTGCGACTTTGAAATAATACTTTGTAAATGGTATTTAATAATAAAACTGTTTTAACGTAGTGACAAAATAATAGACACTTCAGTAGCCTGTTAATCATTTATCAGTCTAGTCATGAAGATATAAAACGGTAGAAATGCCTTAACAATAACAATTCCATTACTAAAAGTGATAAAAGAAAATAGCAAAAGGTATTGTGAGTTCCTATCTTTCTAGTTCTTCTTTTATGTTTCGTTATATTTCCTGTAGGTTGCTGAATGTTGCAGATAACGGGGGAAGATTCCTCTAAAGTACTAGCTAACTATGTTAGGTACCCAACAAAACATTGACAACGATTCGCTTACAGTTTGTGGACGTGAGATATAATCGAGAATACTTTGTAAATAAATCTTGGTATTTCTCTGAATCCATATCTTAAGAGAGCAGAATAACATGAGTAAAAGAAGTATAGATTTGAAAGGTAAAACCTTTCATTATTTCATAAAACATGGCAAACATTACAAATTGTATTGAAATGTTTTTGAATTTTTAAATATTTTAACTGTCTTCATAAAAAAAAGTAGAAAATTATCTACATTAAAATAAAAATGTATATGTTTTTTTAAATGCTGTCAATAGAATACAACTATCATTTCATCTAAATTCAGTGCATATAAGCAATTTATAAATTAACTTGTCCTTGTTTTCATTGGAGCAGAGATTCATACATTACTTATGTATACCATAGTTTACAAATTTAAGTGTTCCTTTAGTAGCAGGGATTAATTTCATCCGATTTTCAGCAATGAATTTGATATAATTTTTTCTAGCCGTCGATAAGAATAACAGATTGTTTTTTAAACTTTTATCTTTGTTTCAGTGTCAAAACCATGGCTAGGAATGGTGTGAAGAATTAAAGAGTGGTGTATATAGTACTACACATCAGGGGGGTGTATCATCCTTATAACTTCATGTTGATTCTTCATCCAGAGATCTTTCTGCAAATGCTCTACAGTGATGGATCAATATAATGAAACTATTTGTTAAAATTAATAAACATAGCTGAAGAAATAAGTAAATATCCCATTTCATTTTATTAAGACTTAGAGATTTTCAGAACATTATTTTTATCCATACGTTCCAATTCTTACGACCCTATACAGGTCGTACCTTTACGTATATACGACCCTAATACAGGTCTTACTTGGTAAGTAATAACACCATTGTGTGTAATTTATAAAACTGAGTTAAGTTTTCCTCGAAAAAATATTCATTATTTATATCAGAGTAACTGATTTGTACCGTTTTCAACGATTTTTATAATGTTCTGCCTATGTGTATAAAACATTTTTATAAAAAGAACTAAATTAAAATATTATTCACAAAAAAAATTTACATTCGTTACTTTTTCAAGTCTTTTGGCAGTTAAAATTTCAAACACAATGACTACTAATTTCACTTGAACAGAGGAGTTTTATATAAGAAATTAACTGTTGATTTGCTTAAAATTAAATGATTAACAATTTTTTGAAATATTTATTTTGTGTAAAGAAAAGCGAGTTTGTGTACGGAGTGAAATTGCAGTAAGATTATCTTTCAGAATAGTAAATTAATATATTTAATTGGAATTTCGATGCAAGTTGTTAATATGGTATTCAAGGCATTTGAAAAAAATATTTCAAAAATAATTATTATGGTTCACTACTCATCCATTTTTTTATACTTTGATGTAACAAGAAGATATTCAGCATAAGTTCTAGTATTAAAATAATTCTCATTTACTGGCCTTTTTTCAGTATGTTATTATGACACATAAATAATTATGAATAAGTCTAAAGATTTATAATAAAAAAAGATTGACAAATAATCATCTATGAACACTTTATAGTATGTTATTTCAACTTATGAAATATTATTTGCACAAAAAGTGTACTTATTCTCTTCTAATATAATCCTTTTGATGCTTGGTACTTGATTATCCGTCTCTGTTCTCTACTACTGAAACATAGCATTATACTTAAATAAGAAAATTATATTTTTTTTCCTTAATCATTACCAAAATATAAATGCGTCGTGTGAACATCGTTACCTTTCTTCTTTATAAAACAATTATATATTGTTCAATATTAAACGGGTTATTTTTCTAACGGAATGATGAAGAGAAAAAAATACATTAAATATACGATCACTTAGAGTTAAAAATAAAACTTTAAGGAATGATACTAAGCAAATGCAGTGTTTTTTCTTCCATTTTGTGTCATTTCTCATTAGTTATTTTAAAACAGATCGCGTAGATTTACGCGCGCGCGTTTCTGAGTTTATATTAAGTTTTTGATTACGTGGTATAATGTAGATTTTAAATTTTCAAACATTTTTTTCCTTTCATATTGATGTTTACTTCATCTTTTGGGAACTCACGTTACTTTAAAATCTTCATTATTTCATTTAAATGAGTGTTAAAGTTCTGAAATTATATTTTGTCCAAATTTTTAATACTTGAAATAAAAAAAAGTTGTCTTATATTGGAATACATTTTAAGAAAACCGACTGTATGGGAGATTAATTTTAGGATTTTAAACTAATAAATTGATTTTTTAAGAACTTCATTTTTCCAATATCCTAAATGCAGTCTCATTGTAATGTTCATGGAAATTTATTTACTAAAGTATTTTATTTTTATATTGAATTGATACAAACCCGGAATTTCTTCCAAACTCATTATGTCTAGCGTAGCTTTTCTCAAACAAATGGGTGCACACCCTGGGATTCGTTATAACTCTGCTGGGTACGGGGGAGCATATTGTAAAAAATCGAAAACAAAAGATTGTTTTTTTAAAAAAAATGTTAATTAAATGAAAGTAAACAAAGAACATTCTGAAATAATAAAAAATACACATTTACACTAATATAATACCTTTATAAGTGTATCAGTGCTGCACAATATATTTATAATTAATTTAACAATACTAAGTTTAAAATTACCAGAGAGTGACTCTATGGGCTTGTCTTTTATAAAATTATGTACAAAAATTAGCCCTTATCTTGATAATTTGTAAGGTTTATAATTAATCTCTTAAATGCATGTAAGGGATCGATCCCCATTGCCGGGGGGGGGAGGAAAGAAAAGGAATAAATAAGTAAATCCTCTAAAATAAGTAAATCGTTCGTAAACTCTGTCAAGATCCTTTTATTGCGTTCTACAGCCTTCGGAATAATTTTATGGATAGTAGTGCACAGGAAAGATCGTACTTTGGAAAGACGCGTATATACGTCCGACGAAATGAACGCTTTGGCTGAGTGAGACATTCATACGCCGGTGGCACTTAAGATGTTATAGTCATATCGTAGTTTAAGCGTCAAAGTAAAGTATTATTGAATTCAATACATTAGTATTGTATGAAGAGGTGTGGTGGTGAAAATATTGGGGAATATTGGGGCCGCGCAGTTATTGAAAGTTTGAGAAGCACTAGTCTAATGAAATTTAGAGGCTGTAGTATTGAATTAATATGGTTAAGAACGTGTAATCGGGGTTATATGATTTGAGTCGTAAGTTAGGACCAACTAAAGGCCCAAAGTGCAAGCTAAATCTGGCGAGGCATTAAACCTCACACTGGCATGGTGTGAAAGTTTGAAAAGTAAGATATTGCCTCAGATGTCACTATCAAGTGACGAGATGTCATCCTCGTTTTCTGATAGTGGTTCAAAATTATGATATTTCTCACCTATAGTTAAGATTTGCTTTTCAGTGCATGTGCTAAAGGCTGTTGCAGTGAGGTTAGTGTAGATTAGTGATGCAAGAGAACTTTCGGCAAAATTCAGTCACTTGACAACAAATAGAAGATATTTTCAGTTGGAGGAGTTTAGATACAAACCTATTTTAATGAGGTTTTCTCTTGCATCCACTTCTCATATTAGATCAATGATTCCCAAAGTGGTCTAAATCTACCCCCAGGGATCTATAACGACCAAGAGGTTCACGTCAGCACAATTACGATTTGGGAGTCCATGGGTGCCTACGATAGGAACTTTCATTAAACCAGATCGTGGCTTTAATTTTAAAAGAAAATGTAATTAAGTTGTAAGAGGCTCCCGCCTCTCTCTCTCGGGCACCTAGATGTGTGGGAGGAAGAGAAGAAACACTCGCCATGATCCTCCACACAAAGAACAGACACAATTTCAACTAATCACAGTAAGAGAATGTCTCAATGTTAACCGTGATAGTGGAACAATGACAGTAAAACGCTAACGATTAAAATACTATCAAACTCGATACCCTATTTTAATAAAGAATCAAAAACCTATCATTCCATTTAATCTAATATCAAATCAATCCTAGTGAACAATCGTCACTTAAAATTTTCCTCCTAATAAGAACCAAATCACTTTCATTCTAATAGTATATCTTCAGTAGCAATCTCACCTGGCTCGAGTATATCTTCTCTCCTCTCTCAAGCTAGGAAAACTCGCCTGATTACAGTAAGTTAATTTAAATATCACGAGTATCTTCTTCCGAAGGGTTGGTTGCGAATAACACGAATTGGTATCCCAAAGATTTCCCAAGAGGGTTAGTTGGAAAAACGCGTATAGATCCATCACAAAGTGGAAATCATATTTTACCCATTTAACAAATTTATTTACTTAATTTATAGAAATTAATTTACAGTTACAGGGTGAAAGAAGAGATTTCATTAAATCAAGGACATTAATTTCATTGTTTCGTGCCAGAATTAAGTTAAAGGAATACAATATTCGATGTCACGAATTTTTATCTACACTCTGTTAGGAAAAACACGTTTTAATTAACGTTTAACATTTAAATATCCTATATTCAGTTTTTAAAACTACATTTCAGTATGCTTCAGCTATGTACCACAGTAGGCAATGAATTTGTATGGTCACATTAAGAAAAGACAAATATCTTATTACGAGAAGAAATAATTGGAATATGCACTAACGAAGAACTAAAAATAAAGTTTGGAAACGAATGTCAGCAATTTTGACTTCAAAAGCATATACCTGTGACTATCCCAAATTATGGAACATAATGAGAAAGTTTTTCATTTCTTTTCATAGCGTAAATAGTTTCAGTGCTGTTGACAATCTCCAAAACAGAAAAAGAAGAAAAAAAAGATACTGGACACTAACAACGAAGGAGATTTTAGGTATATCTGACAATATTGATACTAAACGTTGAACATTTTTTATTGGTGTCCCAAATCAATACCTTGCTTTAAGAAGCATTTTTTTGTTGATCAGTTACTTCATGCATTAATAAAAATTTAATTTAATTAATTAACATTCACTTCTCTTAGGTTATAAACATTATACATAATTATATTACATTATAATTATAAACTGTAGTATGTATAATTACATTATACTTATAACAGTTAAAAGTTAAATGTTTTTAGCTTCATTCCAGAGGTCAGGTTTATGCAGGTAAATTTGTAAGAAATTCAATATTAGATAAGCAGTAGTCGACTCCAAATCAAAAAATATGATAAGGGACCTTTAAGATGAGACATTTGGGAACCTCTGCATTAAATACACTATAAGGTGATCTGTGACTTCCCCACACCTTCAATCTCTCGTCTATCACCTAACTACTAATATTGCCACGCAGAACTATCTTGTCGCAGATAATTGCTCTCTTGTTGAATGACTGCAGAAATATGCAACACAAAAGTTGAAGAATAAATCACAAACTCGAAACAATGTTTCAAAATTTAAAAAAGTGGCAAAATTTTCTGATTTATATATTTTCATATTAACATTTAAAAGAAGCATTCTCTAAAAATGATACTGAGTTCCACTTAAATTTTATAATTTTATTATCTTTAAGCGTAAATACTATTTCTGATTTCATTGAAGATATACTGTGTTGAATAACTTAGGTTGAGACTTTCTTTAAAGGGTAAACTTCAAATGAGATGCGGGAATAAGAAGTCCTCATCGAAGCTCAGAAGCCAACATCGTTACTTGACTGTGGTTAAAATTTGAGAGAGTGGACAGCGAGACCTTTATGTTTCTATGAAGTGACATTAATTAAACAAAAAACTCAATTATTTATCCATTTGCCTGTTTTGTCTAAGTTACAAAATTGATTTCCGATGTTATATAACGTGCAACTACGATGTTGTTTCTAAATTTTTAATGCGCAGCATCGTAAAACTCTTTTTATACCTGTTAAAGTCATATTTATGTAATTAAATGTTAATGATGTGAAAAAACAAGTTATATTAGTGAACTAATATTTCATATCCATATACTATTTACAAGAATTGTTCTTTAACCAGTCATTTCATAAATTATGCAAGATAATTACTTAAAAATATAATAAGGGTTATAAGACTTTTTTATTTTAAACACGTTTAATGTAGGCTTTTAGACACAAGAATCTTGACATTTTACAATTAAGAAAACAAGACAAAAATTTGTATAAAGATAATTTAATATCTTATAGGATGTTATGATAATATTGTTAACCAGCTCCTTGCATTATTTTAGCACGTTTAAAATTGGAGCACTGGCAATGTTGAAATGCTTAAATATAAGAATAAAAAAAAATTCAATGGCATAAATAAATCACTTAAATATTTATAAATTTGTATATTATTTAAAAGTTCTGTAACACAATATATATGCATGTAGTTTTATAATATATAATAATTTATAAGCTATTTTAACAAATTTATCAACAACGCGGCATGCACTATCCTATTTGTCATATTATGGTAAGCTAGTGTTGCCAGGTGTCCAAGAACAGGTTATTAAATCTTTACATATAAATTTGAAAATTCTTACATGATCGAAGAGTATTAAATACACGAATTATCATTACAAAATCTTATATTAGTTTTAATTAATATCAGTGAATATATAATAATTTTTAATTTTTTTAAAAACTCTTGACATATATTCTATTAATTATGCAGCTCATATAAAACGCGTATTCTACATTTTATTTAAAACCGTAGTTAAGAAGAAACATATCTCTCAATGAACAAATGAACTGCTTAAGAAGCTCAAAATTAGATGAGCCGATTGAGAAGTGTAAAGAGCATATGAACAAATAATTGTTACCTATTGAAAACCTTAACAGTAGGAGCAATTTTGTGCCAACTCTTAGAACCTAACGTTCCCATTTCTTCAAAAAAACAGCTTGTTTTTTAATTTACCATTCACTTCGAAAGATTAGTATCAAAATTGCTGAATAATTGTTTAACTCACAAACAGTCTGAAAATCTTTCTTTTTTTTTTTTGCTTATATTTATTAGAACGCTACTCACATGTAACTCCCAATGAAAAAACAAATAAAAGAATAAGTATAAAAATCTCTCGCTTTCAAATTTTTTTCCAAAAAAAAACTCCAATGATAAAAAGATAATGCGTTTTTCAATAACTAACATAATTGTCTGCTTTAAGCAATTTAAAAGGGAAATGAATCAATCAAACTCTAATCATATTTAGGTTTTCCAATTTCAAGCAGAGATAGTTTATCATGAGAGATCTCTAAATGCACTTTTTCCCCCTCCTCTTAAAGTTTCAGCAAATTAGCTTCGTTAGGAGATAAACGATAAAAGAGCCACACACACAGTCTGTCTGGGTAATTCCAAATTTTCTAAAATGGTAGCCTCCAGAAATTTTCAAGAGAAATCTCTTTATCTGCAGTTATCGAAACTGGGGCTTTTTTTGTTAAAACTTTTGTTTTAAAATATTGGTTTTTTAGCAGCATACTTTATGGAACTGAAAGGAATAACAAAAACGTGCTTTCTTCAATTTTCTTTTTCCTAAGATGGAATATGCTTTTTAAGTGGGTCAAAAATATAAAAATCGTGATACCCAATTCTTCACATAACAGCCATGGTAACGCATAACAAAGCTAAAATACTTTAGAATGCAAAAATAGGAGTAAAAAGAGCATTTTATAGAATTATTTTACTCTTCCAGTTATTATAGTGTCATGTTTTTATGATAAAGCATTAAATGTGAGATATTAAAGAAATTACCTAATTAAAAAGAAAGTAAAGACGGAGATTTTCGGAGGAAGTATCGATCTAATTTTTTTTGTATAAAACTTCTTCCTTATAATGCTTTTTTAGTAAAGAAAATAATCAAAAATATTATTCTTCAATAATTTCAAAATTTACATTTTATATTTTTGTAGTGAAATGCGATTATATTGAACATTAGTACATAGTATACTGGTTATTTTTTAAACGTTGGCTCCTGTGATAAGGGAGCAGTCTAGTTTCGATAACAAAATGAATTTGAGCTATTAGTTCGTTGTATTTCCCACCTAGTATGGTGGTTATGACACTCGATTTGGAATTGAGTTGGCTCGGGTTCTGATTCCGAATAAGGCATAAATGTATCTCCGAGAAAAGAAATCGGTTTTTCTCTTGAAATGGATTCCAGTCTCGAATGAAAAGCAGCTCACATCTTCCGTTCTATGCTGGGATCATAGTTTGTAATAAAAAGCATATGTTCTTCTGTGTTGTATTATATGTTTCTGCTCATCAATCTGTCATCTAAACAATCAATATTCTCATTAAACATTTAATAATTATCAGTTGAAATCTACAACTTCCGCAGGTAGTTCATAAAATAATAAACGCCGCACAGCATTAAACTAAAGTAGTAATTACAATAATAAAACAACCAATATTAACAATTAAAACGCATATTAAACCAATTTAATTTAAAATAACTGTAAAACAAATTGAATTAATTTGAACAGTGGTGAAACCAAATTAGTAATAACATTATAAAAAACCCCTAAAAAAATCAACATTTTAAATGTGCGTTGATAAAAGTGTCTATTAATTTTACTTTTTTTAACATTTAAAACTACCTTTTTATTTTTTTTTAAAAAATTCAAGAATATCAGTGCTATAATATTTTTCAAAGATAATATACAGCTATTTCATTAAAAACTGGTTAACTGTGTTACGTTTATTATTGGACATATGTGTGTAAAATATTTTTTTCCATAGTCAAGAAATATTGATATAATAAGTGATATGCAAATAAAAAAAATATTACAAAATTATTATTATGTTCAGTAAAACAAAGGAAAAAATATTTTCAAATTAAATTTACTTTTGTAACTTTAGAGAATACTTGAAGTATCATAAGAAGTCATAGAAACTATATTGGCAATTAATAATGAAGAATAAAATTGATTAACATTGCTTTTATTTTTCTAGGATCCTTTTCCGTGTGTCACTCGATAGTATGCAAAATAAGTGTTTACATCAAAAAGGGTTTTAATATTTGATTATGTATATAACTATATTGCATTATTAATGCCTACATTTTAAAATTTTTAAGAGTACTAGCACATCATACATTTTAAAAAAAGAAATTGATTTTTCGATTGTAGTTTTAAGAAGTTGTGCATATTTTTCAAAATCAAAAAGTGCTAACACTCTTATGTGCATTGATAAAAGTATCTATTTATTTTATTTTTATTTTTTAAACATTTAAAAATACATTTTATTTTTTTAAATGAAAGATTATCAGGTTTTATATATTTTTCAAAGATAGCAAGATAATATCATTGCAATTTCATTTTTCAAAATTTCTTCCACTTCTTTTCATTGTCAGATACGTTTCTTTTTTCTATATATATAGCTCGGCGATACACGGGCTTTTTTCAGTATAAAACTATTTTTCTTTCTCTCCCCCTGATATAAGATTTTTTTTCCAAATTTCGAACAATGACTTATGAAAAACAATACTGATTTAATTAAAAAACTATCAATGAAAAGTATGCGCTTCTGATGCTAAGAGCAAAACAAAAACACTCTCATTATATTTTAGCGATAATTAGTTTCTAAGAATCCAAAATAATAAATCTTCAGAGTTTCATTAATCGATCAATCGTTACATAAAAGCTTAAAAATGCCTCTAAAATGTAATTTTATTCAAAAAAATAATATTTCTATAGTATAAAATTTCCTAATTAAAATCAAAATCTGAAAAATATAATAATTATTATAGAAGAGTTAGCTGGTGAATCCTTCTAAATACCATTATCACAATGAAGTATAACATCATGTATCATGAATAAAATTAACTAAATTGTTCAAAATACAACCTTTCAAAATCGTAATAAATATTCACAATAAAGTATATTTATTATAATTTTGATATTATAATAAATATACTTCATTTGATTATATTTATACTTTGTTATTATAAATAATATACTTCAATTAGTAAGTTTCATATAATTATGTACTAATACCTTCATTTTGATTAAATAATAATTGGCTAAACAAAACAATAAAATATAAAGATAACTCTTATTTAGCCTTCAAAAATACAATAGTGTTAAGCAAAAGAACATAAGATCAAGTTAAATCCATACGAAATCTGTAGCAATAGTTAATGATGCTTATAAAAATAGATGAATGATATAAGGTAAAAAGCAATTCAAATAGTATTAAAAGTTTGAATAATCGTTAAATAAAGTAAATAAAAAACATGTTGCGTGGAAAGTGAAACTTCTTTGGCGACGTTGAAACATTGATTATTTACCCTAATATTCCAAATTGACCGAGTACATGTCTCAATCGCCTAATTTGCATGAATGGTATTCGTGGCGAAATGAGTCTTTCTGATATCAAATCCAAAGTAGAAAGATGTCATGGAATTTCTGGATATAAAAAACCATTATATTTTGATAAATTTGGAATACTTTTCCTATTTAAACTTTGTCGGCAATTGTAGCACGCTTTAATGTGTCTTTTAAATTAATTCCTGGTAAAATATTTTTGTGCTTATCAACAAGATGTGTTCTCAAATCATCTCTAAACCAGAATATATCATAAAATGAACGATTATCAACGAATCGCTTTTGAAATCCTTGTGAGCATTTTTATGGGAATCATAGTCTTTGTAAAGTAAGATAGAATTTATTATTGATTTACATGCATCAGTTTCAAAACGCTCTAGACTTGTCGAGGGCTCTGTAGTTAATGGCCCAGGGTGGTTCACTAAGTCCGTATTAATCTATGCAGTCATTAGAAGAGTCTCAATAGCATTCCCATCCCTTAAACTGAGCATTAAGAGAGTATTTTACAGTGTTTTTTTTCCTTGCTCGATATTCTCTCATGTACTCTGATGGAGATTTGGCAGTAGCACTTAATAAATTTGCAATATTTTTCTGTTGTTTTTTTTGTCACTTTTTGACTGGAACTTGCTGCTAGTTTTTCTTTTTTCTTTCTTTCACGAAACTCTTTTTGTGCATTTGATTTAGGCATTCTGACAAGAATTAATATAATAATTCAACACAAATAAAAGTCAAAGAAGCAAATTAACCGCCGAAAACATCGCAATGTAACAAACAATCTAAGAAAATATTTAAAAAAAAAGAACGCTTTTTCTGTAAGAGCTATTTTGTCTACACCGTAATGTCACTGCATCTCATACAACCGGTGACAGATGTTCCCGGATCTGGAGGAAAAGGCCCCCCAATAGGAAGATGGGCAAGTTGACCAATTGGAGAAAAGAGTAATCATCCAACTTTTTAACGGGTATGACGCAAGTCACGTGATGTCCCGGCTCCCCCTTTTCCTCCCAACTCGCTTTCTTGTCATCATGGTGATGATTCGAGGGATGGAGGGCGGACTACTTCCGTGCGCTTTGTCACTGTTACGCAAAAATGGGCAAATTTCTCATTCATTCTCGAGAGCAAAAAAGTTTCACTTCAAAAAACAAGTGTAGAGTAAATGACAACAAAATGAATTTAGGAGTTCCTAAAAAGATAAAGAACTATTACATTACTATAACATATAAAACTATCATAATAAATAAAAAAAAAATAGCATACAATCAAAATATAATTGTGTGCATTTTGTTTATAACATGTGTCAGCTCATTTTTTGCAAATGTTTGTGCAAAACAGAAATGTTTTGCGCAAGTTTATACCAGAGTGTAAAAAATACATAATATTCCCAATACTCATAGTAATACGTTGTTGACATTTTTGGCCATTAATTTCGTTGCAATTTTTTCAGCCCCTGGAGAGAATTAAAAAAAAATAGTTTTATACATGGAAAAAGACAGAAAAATAGAAATTTTCAAATTGCAAAATGCCATCTATTTTAAAGGAATTTTACAGTATTCCGTTGTTGCTTGGAAGGCAGAAGAGCCAAGCTTAAGTCGAAGTTGGTTCGAACATTTTTTTTCTTTAAGCGCATACGCTTCCCCCCCAGCCCCCAACTTCCCACCGTCGTATTTCTCAACGGGAAGCGTCATATTAGGTAATGCGACTTTGACACAAAAATAATAATTCAATTAAATTTTTTTTTTAATTTTTAAGAACATGATTTTTAAGTTAAAGCCTTCCAACTTCACACATCGATTGCAAACTATTGTAATTTTTAAACAAAAAAGTAAGAATAATACTTAAGTAATAAATTATCGTGAAAAGAGGACACGGAAAACACAATATTTTTTTAAAAATCCGTAATTTTTAACCAATTTTTTCAGTTTTTGTACAGATTATGGATAATGTACTCGGCAAAAAAGTTTCATTTCGTAAATGATGAAATTATTAAATGTTTAATTAAATTTTGGAGTATTTTTTGAAAAATCGTAAAAAAAAGTTTTCGACATTTTATTTTTTAAATGACTGATTCTGAAAGAGAAAGGCATGAACTTTTTCAGTGTAGAATATCAATTCCTTAATGCGAAAGGAAATTGTAAGATGACGATTTAGAAATCATTTTCATAAAACGTATCGATTTTGACTCATTTTAGAAAAAATCGTAAACAATAGAAACTATCAATATTTGTAAAAAAAAATTATCGCATCGTGGAGAAATAAATGATCTTTCTTATTCCGTAATAATTTTTTTTCTGAGTTTGATAGGAAGAATTAGACAGTTCTTTTAAAAACGTCAAAAAAATGGAGCTTCACTACGCTGAAAGGAAATGAAGCTCGGCGGAATAAAAGACCAACAGGAGAAAAACAATTATGCAAGAAAAGATTTTTTATTAATATCTTTTGACTAATTGCCATATTGGAATATATATAATAGATCAAAACAGCCTTCTCGAATTATTCTCCGTCTTTTGGTACCTTTGGTGAGTTTCTGTGTGGTACGGTTCGTTGGAAGATAGATGCAAATATAGATAGATACATAAATACGTTTGTACCTACGAATTTTAATAGTGTAGATTGAAATTTTAGAACTGGCTAAACGACAAATATCTGAAGGACAAGTATATGAAATATAAATTTCTACATTACAATTACGCATGAGATAAAGGTTGACTTAGATAATTTAAAGCATATAATTGCCTAAAATTATTTTTTTTCATAAAAACTAGCAGTTGTTAAAAGCAATTTTAATTAAAAATGAGATAAATACTGTATTTTTATACGTCGTTTTTTTAAGTGATCAATTAATTTCAATTAAATTTTGAAACGTCGTATGAACTTCTTTCAGTAAATTTTCAGAAATTAATTTCTAAAGTGATTAGTGAAATTATTATTTTATCTACTAGTAATTAGTTTTAATCATTAAGATTTAATTACTTTTTTTTTCAATGAAAGAGCTTAAAATAATTTATTAGAAGCAAAATGCCAGCATCCAAAACGTAATAAATTAATAGATGGCAGTTTCTTTATATTTCTTCTTATGAATCTTCGAAGAAAAATTTCGACGAATATTGTGATTAATTGTAAATTAGGTCAGTGATTAATTGCTTCACTTGTAAAAGCCAATACAATTTTTTAATGAATTAATTTTTTCATAACTTTAACTATGCCTTTTTTGCTGAATTGTTTCAGTTTAGAATTTTTTGCTTCGATTTCTATTTGAGCTATTCAATATGTCTAATGTTTTTTTTTTTTATTCTACGCTCAAGAATGGTTATTTAAAATATTTCTACGTAACTCTTTTAAGTGTGTGTTTACTTATTTATTTTGCATTTGATCATATATTTATATTCATTTAAAAAAAGTAAAATGTTTAAATAAATCTGAGCATATGTATATATATATATATATATATATATATATATATATATATATATATATATATGTGTGTGTGTGTGTGTGTGTGTGTGTGTGTGTGTGTGTGTGTGTGTGTGTGTGTAATTGCATTTATAATTATTTCCTTAAGTAGCATAATTTAATGAATTATTTTTTTATATGTAAGCATACATTAAGGATTTAATGTGTGTTTTACTGTATAGTGCATTCTATAAAAACAATTAATATTCACTGGTTAGAAAATAATATTAACATTTGAAATTTTTTATAATCCCCATCCAAAAGGGAGTATCATTTTAATACATTCATTTCTCGTGCATATTTTTAGCATAAAATGTGTGAAAACAATATTTTTTTTATCTTTCTTACATTATGTGTTTCATTTGAACATAGGAATAATAATTATGCTTCGATATAAAAAAAAATTATAATATAAAAAAGCTTTAATGAATTATGATTAAAAAATTCAAAACATATTTATCTATTGTTATTGCATGAATTATTATTTTTTGTATTGTTATTTCTGCAATTTAACATGTTTTCATTTTTACTTACACTATATATCACTCGGTGGATTAGAGGTAAAAGGATCACCTCGCAAATCTAAGGTTGCGGCTTCGATCCCGGCTGTAGTTGATAGGCTTTCTGGATGCGAAAAACATTGGTACACATGTCATATGATTATTAAAATATTCCTTGAATATTAAATTGGTTCTGGTACTCTTGAGAAATGTAAATCACGTTGATGATTATCATCCGAAGAGAGCTTGAATTAAATAAATTCAAGCATCAAAAATTTGATACCTGGAAATCCTACTAGCGAGCGCCACCGATGAGGCGTTCTCAAATTTGGTGAATTACTGTATCTACAAAGACTAAGCTGCCAAAATCTGGCCCATATGAAAGAATAAAAAGAAAACATGCTAAATTGAATTGAACTGAAATAACTTAACTAATTGGCGCAACATACCATGAGTGCCAAGGCCTACTGTGTCTAAATACACTGAAATACTTTTGGAAACTTATCAGGCCAATCTAAATTAAATCCCTCAATTATTTTTAATTTAATTAATAATTAATACATAAAGTATTATAATTTCTTATAGATTTCTTTTGAAACTAAAATTCTTCCAAAAGTATTTATTATTGGTGAAAAAAGGAATTTTACTTTTCGTTTCAAATGTTGTAATTATAATATCTATTAAAAGGTGAGATATTTCAATTTAAAATGAAACCTCTCAGATTAATTTAAACCCTCAATTTAACGCTTTATGGATAGATATCAATAAATATAGTTTAAATTCCCTTTTAAATTAAAAATGAGGTTTTAAGTTGTTTTATTATGTCCTCAAATCACAAATCTTGTAAACCAGTAGATACACAATCATTTCAAAATCAGCAAAAATCAAAACATACATAAACATTTCAAACAAATATGATTCTAAAAATGCAGTGGACTTATATCCCATTGTAATTAATGCACAATAATATAAATTAAGCATTTGAATTCTCTGTCCTTATGGTTTTTCGAAAACATCAAAATATCCACATATAGCAGAAAAAGTAGAAATAAAAAAACATCTTCACAATTACACAATATTTGTAATCTAAAGGTAATTGTACGAAATTCACAGAAACTATTCAAAATTCTTCACAACATTAGCCTCATTCCTGCTTAACTCCCAACTATCATTTACATGTCATATCTAAGGTGTTGAAACTCTTGACCATTTGGTAATTTATGGTGAATCTTGTAGTTGTGAGTTACCGCAAAGTTGCACCGCATGAGTGATGATCAATATTGCATATATACTGCTTAGAAGTTGGTGAGTGTGTAAATTATGTGATCGGTATGTATAAGCTATGTATAGCTAAAAATCTTATAAGGAGTGTGACATGAAATAAGGTTATGTCTACTTCTCAAAAATAAATTTGCTTAAATATTTTTAAAATGAAAATCTGTCAAATTCGCGAACTTAAATGACAGATTCAATGGCATAACATGCCCAAAATACTTTTTCCTAGGTAATTAGAAAATAAAACGTTTACTTTAGACTTTTAATGTAATTCATTTTGAGTGTACTTTACAACAAAATTTAAAACTAAGATATATTATTAATGGACTTATTTATAGGGAACGAGATTTGATTTAATTGATTTTAATTACACTATATTTCTCCTTTTACTTCTATTTTATTTCTTTTCAACATTAATATTAAATCTTGGCTAAATAATAATATTGTGTATGGAAGATTTTCATTTGGGTTTCAGCAATTTCGTTGAAAAATACACTTTTAATGAATATGTTAAAAGCACACCACACCATCCAAATTAAAAGAAATTTACAGAAAATACAAAACGGATAATTTTCATAACTAAATTGAAAATTAGAATAAATAAATAAGATGAATAATAAAAACGTTGATATATATATACACACTCTATTTACTAACTCGCGTTTATATTATTTTCGAAAAACCTTCAGTAGTAGAAATATATATTCAAAAAGGAATGAATGACCAATCATAAAATGAGAGGTAAATAAAATTGATGAAGAAGTCTCAAATTATCTATATAGCAGTATTTTTTCAAGCTATTCAATTAATGGAAACTGTGTTGAACACCCGAAATAATATGTTGAATGTGGTAATTTTAATACGCTCTCCAAATAGACGTAAAATCGATCAACAAAATATATGCCATAAATAAGTAATGATTTATTTAATGTGATAACTTTACCTTACGATCCATCTAGATAATACCTGAGAATCCTAAAAAATGCAAAGTGTTTTTTTCCCTTTTAAGTACCCATTATCTCTGTTTTGAAAGCATTATCTTAAAAGCAATCAAATATTTAACGAGAACTTGTCAGATATAAAAGATGAAGAGCAAAGAAATGATCAACATATTTTTTTTAATACAGACATTTCTGCATTTAGGCGTTTTTTTATTTTAACAATGTGATAAAAACAATGTTTAATTTGAAAGGAAAAAAGAAATCGCAAAAGTAATTTTTGAGTATTCTTTTTATTTAGATTTAAGTCTCTTTTAATGTTAAATATCTACATTGATTTATAGGAAGCTTGCTATATTTATTTTTGGGAAAGAATGCTGCAATAATTAAAATGAGATAATCAATTTAGAATTTTATATATAAACCCATTATATATACTAAACTATACAATAAAAAGAAAATATCAAAAATATTCTCCAAAGCTAATGAAATAGGTATAACTAACACGCTTAATACACATTTATAATAACAAATCTATCATTAGAATTTGCAGGGCTGAATATATTTCCAAAGTTTGATATTATTAAAATTGTACCTAAAATTGTATTACAATCTAAAAGAAAAGAAAGAAAACTTTTAAAGCCTTTTACGATTAGTTGGGTATAAATGATGATAACTAAATAAAAATAATCTAGCTATTTTATCAACAGAAATTTACAGTAATTTGTATTACAGAAAATTATTTACACTTCTTTACTTAAAAAATAAACCAGTTATTTTCTAATGTCTAAACGTGTACCAAAATCATTTTAAGCCACTTTTACATTATGTAATGATTGTATTTATTTTTAAATTGACTATTTTGATTTTAAATCTAGTTTAATGAAGTAAACCAGAAAACTTAATACAAAGTAATTCTCCTATTTCCTATTTTTGGATTTAACAAAATATATTTAATACATTAGCTACTCCTAAAAAAATTCATTTTGAAAGATCCATATATTTACGAGAAAATCGCTTTGATGTCTTTTTTTTCTTTTAAGATGTTATCTTTATTTTGAGAAAGCATTAGATTGCCTTTAAAAGAAATTTAATCAAAGGAGATTAAATTTTTTTTATCTGATTGAAAACATTTTTTTAGATTTAAAGTTTAATAATGCTATTAAAATAATTATATCAGATCATATTACGAAACTATTTTATTTCGATTTCTGATAATTCCAGGTAAAGAGAATTCTGTCCTAACTAGAAGAACCTTTGGGTTTTTTTAATGAGAAAAAATCTAATGAAAATAAATAAATATTTGGACCTTAATTATTTTGATTACATATCAAATAATGTTTAGACACTTATTTGTATTACACATGTTTAAAGCATTCTGATTTCTCAATGTAATAGGTAGTTCATTTCTTATTAAATTTTGAAGTGGAAAAGTATATTTGAAATTCCCCATTTTCTTACCATTGTTTACGAAAATGTTTGTAAAGGTTGCAGATATAATTGCGAGATCAGGGTTTTAAAAATAATAATTTCAGGATCAAACACATGGTGCTATCTATTGTAGTAAACGAAAAATACGTAACATATACTTCCATTTAAACTATTTAAACAAAATAATTCGAACCCGATCTCGTGGATACGCTTATCCTTCGAACATAATGGCCTCGATACATTTTTTTCGTCATTATCTGCAGTTGTATACTTATAACACGTCTTCATTTGAATTTAAGGAGTTTCCAACTGCCATTGATCGGGTTCAAATTGGGATTGAGACCCGAATCTAAGATCACGGCAAGGAAATTGGAAACACATTAACAAATTTTTATAAACTGCATAATTACTCTTCCTTTACGAACTGTTAATTTTGTCTTTAAAATATATCACAAACCTTTTGCAATGGTAAATGAAAGCTACCCATGAAGCTGTCAATAACATTCAACCACATAACTTTAAAAAATCTCTCACACACTCTCTGTATATTATATATGTGGGGCCATTATTGGTTATCTAAGTTAAAACACCTGAAAGGAAAGCAAATAACAAACTTTGCTTGCAATACGCTTAAATTTGTATTCATTTTGGGTGAAACTGGTTAACACAACTGCTCCCCTAACAACTAAAATTGTTCTAACCCGGCATGGGTGACACATCCGGGCAAGTTAATCTGTGTTGCTTCAAATCTGTGCCCGATTTTATTATTTATTGTGGTTGGAGACTGGACGCTGCTCAGTATCTAAGCTATTTATGACCAGCTATTTTTAATGGGTGAAAAATCTGAAAAAAGAGCAAACGTTCACAACACTCGACCATTATCCGTGTTAAGGAAGATTTAGGCAGCATCCAGTCTTGCGTTATTTTGTTTGAAGATTACTTCACCGAAGATTACAAAACAGGGCACAGTTAAGGGCCTTAAGATCTGAGAATTGTAAACCTGGCTGTTCAGACTACTGACAATGCCAAAAAGAGACGCTCCTGTCTGTATCAAATGGCTATCAATCTCATCATAACAGGTGCAGTGTCCATTTGAGTACATCGAATGCTACCGGACTTTGTATTTTCTCTTCGATGCCTCAAGACACAAAAGAATCAAACATGTTGACGTACACAGAATCATGAATCGTCTGATAAAACCCTTTTCCTACGTCCAGTTTTGTCGTCAATCGTACCTATGCTGCAATGGCACTGGAAGCCACAATAATGGTCGCTGTGCATAAAGTCTGTGCTGCTCCATAAGGCTCCATTTGCAGGCAAACCAACAAATTACCGGCGAATTGGGGAGAAAAGCCAGCTTATTTCCGGAACTTTTTTCAGCTCATTTCCGTTAGAATTTGATGATTGGTTGATAGATTCAAGTGACTATACAATGGCTACCGCAAAAAAAAGAAACCAATAAAAGTTAACTATAACCAACGTCATCCTCATGACAACCACATCACCAAATGATAGCAATATCAGGGTAACCATATTGTAATGCTGTCGCCCATCTAGGCGAGCATAAACAACAACTTTCTGCGTAGCACTCCTATATCAAATTACCACCGAAAGGGTCCCGTTTCAAAGCTTTTACTTTGTTACGAATTTGTGGAACTGCCCAAGCTTATCCAATTTTTTTTAATTCATCATAAATTTGTCATACACTTCAAGCCGGGACTGTTCCATCATATTGTTGATGCATTTCTTGATTTTCCTAGATTTTAAGTAAAGCTCATACATCTTCGGTGGAGCAACGTGCACAATCAATAACATCAGCCATTTTTAAATAAATGAATCTCGGTCACAATGCATCATAGGAAAATTTGAAAGCGAACTCTCTTTTCTAGGCATTTATCCTCCTCCAAAGTGGGTACAAAATCCAAATCCGCTTTTCAAACCAGTATAATACTAGCTCGTCGTGTAAACAGGTCTACAGAGGATGAATATCAGTATTTTGCTGGCATTTTTTATCCATGTAAGTGGAGCTTTTTCATCACAATGTTCATGCGGATCTTTGTCGTGTGGCAAACAAGACACTTCCTAATTCAAGGTCCATGTTCAAAAAAGTCGACGTGATATATCCCTCCGCTCGGAGAATCGGTGGAAGAAGATTGTTGAAATCCTGTACGGTGCTTAATTTGGCCCTCAAGAAATATTATGCATTTGCATGACAGTTGTCGGATTCCAACCAACGATCCAAAGACTGCATTACAATTCAACGCTTCCGAGTACCAATATCGTGAAATGATAATACCGCAAACTCAATGGATCCAATTCTGGCAACTATAAAATTTTGTTAGCTGTTTCTCCTTTTTTAAGAGGCATAACGCGAGCGATCGTGTCGCATGCTTTATTTATGATTATTTTAGAAACATTTGTGTTTATTTTTGATTATTTCATAACTTTAATTTGCTTACAACTCATTAAAAGAATAAAATATTTCTTTTCCTAAATTTACACATTCAGTCTTCTGTGCATTGATTGGCATAATAAAATTCAAATACATAATACCGATTTTCAGATGTTTGTTCTGTTATCTTTAATGAATAAACCATAAATAAGGAATAGAACTAAAATTTTATTAGAAGAGAAAAAATTAGTCCGCGATTGAATTTCTAAGAGATTTATTACTAGTAATTTAAATATTATTTTAATTTTTTTACAATATTAATAGTAATGCTTCATATTTATACCTGAAATTATTTTAATTATAATCTTAAACCTCCATTGTTAATTATCTTACATTAAATTTGTAAAGAGGAATACAGGTGTTATAACTATTTATTAGTACTATCGAATCATTATAATGAAAATTTCAGATAATAAGAAGTTCCATAAAAAAATACGATATCTCAGAACTTTATACATCACAAATCAATATCACTTTTTCCCAGTCCTACCTTTTTCAAGATTGATAACAAATCCTTCTCTAACACGAAAATGAATCGCGAAAAATAAAGGTGCACCAAGAGATTATTAATTTTTTTCTGTTTATGAATCGAAGTGTGTGATTGGAAAGAACACACGAAAGTAAAATAGATTATCCCAAGATGCATTGCGGGGGAAAGACGAGATCGGAAATGAAAAGAATGACTGACACAAAGACAAAGAAGGCAATATAATACGCAGGGAACTTTTATATGATTTATAAATTTCCTTTCACAAAAGGTTTTCTTTCTCAAATACTCGTTTCATTCTCTCTCGCGATTCTTCGAATTTTCTGGTGGCATGAAAACAGCAGTTGTGGTGCGTTCTGGCAGACCTGAAAATATAGACGTGACTTTAAAGATGGATTTATTGATGTGTAGAGGGGTGAATGCATTTGTAAAAAATTGGTTCTTTTCATCCGTAGCTTGATATTAGTTTATTAACGTTGTTTCTCTAATGTTGCTATGAGTAGTAAAAAAATATTGCCGGGAATAAAAGATGTGATGGGTTCAGGAGGAAATACTCATATTCTGAGTGAGTGCATGTTTGGTTAAAGTCACAATATGGAACAACACGGGGGCTTTTGGCAACGGATCTCATAATTTTGAACATCGCTCAGTGACAAAGACGATAACTGAGCTGACAACCCACTCTTGGCGTGTCCCAACTACCACAACACGCCAAGAGAATTGACAGATATAACATGCATCATCGCCTTTATCTACCGACGGTACTTATATAAGTATCACGAACTTTAAAATAACTTATAATAACTAATTTTTCAAATATTCTGACAATACTTAGCTGGAATATTCCTTGAAATCCACTCTTCCAAGATATATGGCAGCACGGGTTCTACTGTGAAAATTTTAGCGGGGAAGGCGAATAGTTTTATAGCAGAAATGGCGTTTTCAGTGGATTGCAGAGATTATCATTTTTGTCCCGAAAAAATTGTTGATGTCAAAATTTAAGTGTTTTATTATTTCTTGTATGTGAATGAGGACGTTAGAAAACGATTTGACCTCTTTATTTTAAGAGAACAGTGTATATAATGAATTTTACAGTGGAATATCATTAATTAATTAATTAACTCTAATGGGTTAAATTTCCCAAAGTTGAATATTTTGTTTATGTATATTCCTTGATAGAGTAATCCAAAAAAAATTGCAGTAAATCATAATGCGGTAGATAAAGAGCTAAACGGTGGGAATACTAACACTAAATTTAGACACTATCTATCATATGCAAAATGATTTTTTTTTTAATTTAACTTATTTCTGTTTTAATGAAACTTTTCTGTCAAATATATATCGCACTTTGTAACACTCACACACACACACACACATATATATATATAGTAGAACGTCGTCTATACGAACGTTTTTTATCCGGAGCGTCAAATATCCGAGCTAGCTTGTTTTGTCAACTATATGAATATGTTTTCGAAAAGTGCAATGTTCAACAATTGTCTCGTATACGCCAAAAGTGACGGGTAAACTCAAAGTCAATGATATTTGAGAAATTTCACTTGTGTGATCCGGTAAACATATGCACGGACTATTAGATCAGTTTGTTTCTAAGTGAAGGGAAGTATACGTGCTCTTTTGTTGAGTTGTGAACTGCTGTGACTTCGAATACAAAACGTAAGTGCAACATCTTGAACATAGAGACAAAACTTGAAATATTGAACCGTCTCAACTAAAAGATTAAGTAGAGACAAAAAAAGTCCTGACAGATTGCATTATAGATATTTGCAATAGCTTTGATAACAATTTTAACATAAAACACACATTAAATCTTTTATGTTTGGACCCAGTAAGACAGAATTATGTATTACAGAAGATGTACTAATTTCACATAAAATTAAAGATTGCCATGCTGCGCATGTTATAAAGGACATTAACAAATTTTTGAAACATAAACTTAATATAAAAGTTAATGCAAATAAAGATTATTAAATAGAATATTATACATTTTTATATATGAATAAATCATATGATAATATTAATTTTTCTCGCATTTTTAATAAACACATGTCATCTTTCCGAATACAAAATATTACTACTAAAAAAGCCTTTAAATACAATAAAAAATTGGTAGATTAATTTTTAACTATAATGTGCCTATTAAGCAAGATAATTTAATATTTAATTGTAATGAATTTAAAGAATTCATTGATAAACATCACAAACATGTTGTTACTGGTGACCTCAATATTGTAAAATACGATAATCTTAGAAAAATAATGAATACAGGTACTGGTTTTAGATTAATGATTTCGAATAATAATAACATTATATAAAAAAGCAATTATATATACGAAATTGAGCAATTTATATACAAAATAGCTCTTAAATATAGTATGGCTATAGAGGCATTCACAGAATTCAAAGGTAATATTACACAGCAGTTTAATAAATATAACTTTGGAACAGATAATAAAATCTTTTTTAATAATATTAAAAATCAGATTAAAAAATTGCAAAATAAATTTATTATGGTTTATGTTGATAAAATGCCAGGAAATTTTGCCTTCATATATAAATACTATTATAATTTAATGATCAACAATTATTTTGATAATAATACAGCTTTTATTAAGTCATCCGTTTCTGATAGAGAAATAAATAATCGAATTTTAACTTTTCATAAACAATTAAGAATTCAAAAATTAATAATAATTTTAAATTTCCACATATATTTCTTACTCCCAAATTTCATAAGGACCCTGTCAAATTTAGGACAGTTACAAATGGATTTAATGCATATATTAGCAAAACAGGCAAAATTTTCCATGAAATATTACATGATACAATAAATTATCATAAATCCACAGCCCTTCTTAAAAATAGTAAATCACTTATTGAACAAATGAAAGATAAAAAAAAGATTTATTCAGTCTTTAGTTTATATTTTGAAAATCTTTTTAACTCTATTAATATTGATGGTTTGATTAATATACTTGTAAATTTACATAAAGATAATTTATTTAATAATGTTAATTATGATAGATTAAGTTCACTACTTAGGTTTGTACTTAAAGAGAACTATATATATATATATCATAAGGGTAACTATTATCGGCGAATTGAAGGTTTGCCGCAAGGTGGTTCTGCGAGTAACTGTCTTGTCAATTTATTCTTACATTATTTTGAAAGTAGTTACATTAATAATTCTAAATATTATATTTATCGTTATATAGATGACAATCATTTTTGGCAAACAAATCAATTTTATACCTAACATTAATTTTTATCCATAATATCTTAATTTAATACAGACAAATAATAACAAAAATGAAGCAAATTTTCTTGACATACATATCAAATTAAAAGATAATGTAATAGTTTTTAATATTTATGGTAAAAGAAAAGATTTTAATTTCAATATTATAAAAGTTCCTCATTGGGAGAGTAATGCACATGTTTCTATATTCAGAAATATTGTTATTAATTATATGCAACGCAATAAATTTCTGGTGTCAAAAAATCAGAAGTAATAAATAACTATAAACATTTTACTAAATAGTGCTTAAATTAGAAATACCCAATTAATTTTATATTTAGTTATATGAATAAAGCTATTCAAAATAGTAAGGATTAAAAATTATGTTATTGATAATAGTTTATTACTTTAAACTTACATATTTCATAGTTATAATTACCTCCATATTCTAATATTAGATAAAATTACTTATTATTATTTTATTCATGTATACTCTAGTGTTATTAAAGTTATGGTAATTTATAACTCTCTTATTAATTTTTATTTTCATTCTTTTTACACTTTTGTTAAGTGCTATATTAAGACCATTCACGTGATTTAAATCTGTATTAGGGTCCAGAATCTGACAATAACTTATTTATTGCACTCAGATTTAGCGTGGTCTCTGCATTTTTAAGTGCAATTTTTAGGTAAATTACCTCTTTCTTGTAATGGAATTAGATATTCCTCTCCATTACTTTCAATAGGTTTTTGCTTAGTATTATTTACATAAAGGGGGAAGGTTGGCTGGCCAAAAAACCCCACTTTTATAAAAATTATTTTCTATATTAACTGTCCTAAGTCAGCAATGTTTATAATATTGCCGCACCCATTTTATAATTTTTAATCTTGGTTGCTCATGAGTCCTTCATTGTGTGATTTTCCTACGGTCTATGTGTTTTTCGAATGTGATTGTTGGATGTTTATCTCTTGTTTGTAGAGAATAAGACTATATATATATATATATATATATGTGTGTGTGTGTGTGTTGTTCTGAAGTACAAAAAAAATATAGATACATAAATAAGTAATAATATCGATTATTAAGAAGAATTTTAAAATGTTATGTAAGAAAATAAGCTTTCGCAACTTTTCATTTTGCCGAACATTATATAATTTTTTCAAAGCTTATGACTTTATAAGACTGGAAAGGTTCGTAAATCAATAGTTAAAAAAACAATGTGATGTTCCTTTGACATGCGCTTTTTGAAGATTATGTCACTATTTTAAGCAACAATAAAAAAGAACACAAGTAATATAAAAATAAATTAAGTCCATTCCTACTTAGGTCAGTAAACTAAAATTTTAATTTAGTTATTTTTATCAAATAATTAAAATAAAATTTAATTTGTCATATGTATATACATATGACTAAATGATAATATTATGGGGCAATTAATTTTTATTAATTATCATTAAAGTATCGTATTGTCATCTAAAACAATCTCGTGTATAAAAAATTTCATTTCAACTGAATGCGTGACTCAGTATCTGTACTACTTTAAATAATTAGTTTCAGTCATTTAAGTTTAATTAATTATTATTCAGTTATCGCATTGTCACCTAAAAAAATTGTGTATAGAAAATTTCAGCTCAAATGAATGCTTTAAAATATGAGAAAAAAATCTTTTAAAGTTTTGTCACAAGTCACCAAAATGATTGCTAAGTCACCAAAAATAATGTCAACGTGGCCGTATCTATAATTATATGAATAATTAGTTTTAATCAATTACTTATTATTAATTATTGTTTAGTTACCTTATTGTCATCCAAAATAACCGTGTATGTAAAATTTCTGCTTAATTGAACTCTTTAAAGTGTATTTTATTTAACGATTTAAAATTTGAACAAGATATATATATATATATATATATATCTAACGAGATTGTGAACTAATAGTAGGAATTGAAAAATTGTAATGAAATTTCAAATTAGCAGGTTTCATATTTTTAACTTAACGGAATTAACTCATATTTTTAACTTAACTTAACGGAAAGCAATTCTGTTTCATACTTTAAATGAAATTTCTGTGGTAATGTGTAAAAATGCAATTGAAGCTAAAAAATTAATAGTTAGAGAACTAATTACATTTTAGGACAAAATATATAATTAAAAATATGTGCGAATTTTGTAAACATTTTATTACCTTTCAAGTCATCACTGTAGCACAGTACATAATTTTAAATAAATTTTAAAGCTGTTATAATGTTCTCTCTTTACTTATTTAAATTAGCTTTAAATACATTAAGAATCGCTTTCATGATTATTTATTTTTCCTATGGCACGTAAGTTGGTGAACCTATGCATTCTTAATGAGGTAAATATCAATAAATAAGTGTATTAATTAACCATACCTATAATTGTTGAAAACCTTTTTTTATCTCTTTCAGTAGGAAGTTTTTATTCAAAGAAATAATTTTGAGAAATTAACTATTGAAGCCATCAAATATTTCAATAATATGAATAAATAATCAAATATTAAGAAAATGAATAATTGCATTCAAGTAACATAAAAACTATTTTTGACTTTTATTTAAAAAAAATTCTCAATAAGTTATTATTAACTATGTTGTAATAGGTTATTATTTATTACGATTCTTGGCATAGTTTTCGTAAAAGTTTAATCTCTATATTGCGAAATTGATGTCAATGCATCTTGTTCGTCCTTAGAAGATCGGCATTAAAGATAAAATATTAAAACCGATACGCACAATTGAGTTCAAAATACCAAACCCTTGAAATCAGCATTTGTAGTGAAGAATTTATATTCTTGAAATAAATATTTCTAAATTTAATTCCTAATTTTTATTGCCTTTCTTAACTGTTCATTAATTTTTTCCTTAATTATTTTGCTGCATTTGAGTTATTTATAATAATTTTAAATATTAACTACCATATATCTCTGATGTTTGCGGAGTTAATATAAATTATAGAAAAGTGTTTTTTTTTAAATTTCCTTTATCACTTGAAAATACCATCACATTATTTCCTCAAATTAATCAAATATTATTTCGAGAAGATTTAGAGCTACCTAGATAAAATAATACTATTTTTACTGTTTCGAATTAATGCAAATAATTCTTATTTATTCCACTAAGCAAAACAAACGATATTCAGAAGAAACAAAATGAGTAATTTTCCCTTAACTCTACACTTTATTAATATCCTTGCTTTTTTGTGTGTCTAATAGACCTTATCATTAAGGTATACATATAGCAGGTGTTGTAGACGACCTTCCGTTGATGCATTAACTCATTCTCTCTGAAGACTTAGTTAGGTGCAGTCTGTTTATTGATCCAACAGAAGTTTCTAATATTGAGGTAATTTATAGACATTGCGTAGGTAGAGACTCTCTCTTGTGTACTTTGACACAAAAGACAGCGGGGTAAAGTTGAACGCCTTCGCCTTTCTCAGGTGAAAGTTATGATGTTCGAATAAGAAGGTGGCAATGTGTGTTTAATCGACTGTGAAAAATTCTCATATATAGATGTTGATATCTTAGCTGGTTGAAAAAATGTATCTCAACATTGGTTTTGATTCCTTGTTGGGATGATTAAAGGCTTCAAATTTGTTGGTTATTATGTGAACCATTATTAATTTAATAAAAAAGTATAATGAATTTTTTCCTCTCTTTTAATAGAGAGAAATTTTTTCTCACACACATATAGAAATTTATATATTTTGTTAATTTGATTGTGTAACGCTAAGCATATTTAAATAAAAATTAGTTTTTTAATATTAAAAATATAGAATTACCTTTAGCTTCTCAAAAATGGTTTAATACAATTATTAATTTTTCTATGGTCAAACATTTAATTTTAAAAAATGTGTCTGCATGAAATTCATTGGTAAGTTTGAGCCTGGAATAAGCACAGTTAATTAATTTAATTTTCCTTAACACATATTTACATAAAGATGCATAAAAAGAAACTGTAATTAAAATATTTCTTCTACTATATGTTGAGTTTATATTGTTTCATAACAGTATCTGTATATACATTGAGAATAATTTACATTATCTGATATGAATTCTATCGACAGTATTTTGCAATTAAATAGTTTTACATTTCGAAGATTAGAACTATTGCCACTCTTTTCCACCATTAAGTATATTTTATTGTTGCTTTGTCAAAATGTACTTTTTCTTTTCCTTGGTTACCCGATAGTAAACAATTAAAATGCATTATTTAATCACTGTACGCAATACACATCACGTTTTTATTATTTCAAAATATACTTATATTTTAAACAACGATATTATAACTATGACATTAATCAAATAAAACACGTGGTATTGTTTTCAACAAATTTGTAAAAATCAATTGTTTTGCATAATCGCAATACACTTTCAAGAAAAAAAAAGATAATGTTTTTGTAGAGAAATATTCAGAGTAACAAAAACTATTAAAAAAAGTTTATTTTTCAATTATTTTAGGAGTAAATAAAGCTTCAAGAAGTCTCCTGGAATATAGTTCTTCATAAAAATGTTATTATTATTATTTCATATTATCCACAAATTTGGCTTCAATTGTCAGACTTATTGAGCTAAGCAAAATTTCAAAAATAAATAATGCATTTATAAATAATAAAAATTATGTGGTTAATTTATTTACTGCACTGTAAAATTTAAACATTTACTCGGACGGCTTATTTTACACGTAAAACATAAAAAAAATGATATTTTTTCTTTTTAACAGAAAATGTATATGAGCAATGAATGACTAATAGTTCGAGTAAAAATCGTATTTATGTATGTAAAAATAGATTCAAATGGTATTAACTTAAGTTGCAATTTCCTCTCAATGGCCATTTACATTTTCGTGTATCACCATAGACATGCTTGCTCAAATTGTTTAGTATATTGAAACCTTAGCATATGATCCAAAGAACAGTATCAGCTGCAAACTGGAAACCATGACCTGAAGAAGATTTAATTTGCTTAAACTCAATTCCTATGGTAAAACATGAATGTGTGAAAGGTACATAAGCATGTTGCATGAGATTGTGAAACCAACATCTCTTCACATCATACAATAATTCTAAACTATTTATTTCTAGTAACTTCGAAATCTATGAAAAATTAGAAATGAGGACTACCTTAATTGTAATAAAAAATAATTACAATAAAGTTTTAGTTCTTAAATATGTTAAAGAATATCATTTTTCCCCTCTCTTTAAAAATGGAGTCTCATTTAAACATGATTTTCAAATAAAAGCAATATATACTATGCTTATATACGATTTTCCAGTATCTTAAAACCTTAATGTACAACTTCATAAAAATATGTAGAATGCTTGCAACTCTATCTATTGCCCTGCTGATATGGACAGGGACTGGTATATGGTACATGTTGTACTCGTTGCCTACAAATTTTGTCGTTGTGGACGTTCCTTTACACAAATCATAAAAATTAAATGTATGTTAATTTGTATACATTAGTAAATAGTTTTTTAATTCGATATATAACCCAGTGTTTCTCAAAATTTTACTATTTGCGACGCGATATTCAATCATAATTTTCATCGCGCCTTCCTTCCTCCATACAATAACAATGAAGTTAATTCAATAATACTATACCAATACGCTTAACCAATACGCTGATTCCCCCGGACGTATATAAACGTCTAATTTTGAAGGCTTTGGAATGCAATAAAATCATCTTGACAGTGTTTGCGAAGGATTTACTTATTTCAGAGGATTCACTTATTTATTCTTTTCCTACTCCTTCCCTCCCGTTCCCAATACACCACATACGCTTGCCTACGTGTTAAATGAGGGTATTAGGGAAATCGCGTAATTTTTAATCGGCAATTAAGTTATTTCTTATATAAGCCGTACAAATTATCAAGATAAGCGTTAATTTTTTCCTATAGTTTTATATATGAGAAATCCATGGGGTCACTGGTAATTAATAAACTTGTTCCTTATACTTATTACTGTTAAATTAATTATAAAATATGTGTATTTTATTTTTATAATGTCAGAATGTATTTTGTTTTTGTTTACTTTCAGTAAATTAATTATTTTTTAAAATAATCTTTTATTTTTAACTTTTCAATATGCTCGTAGGGTTATCACGTCCCCAAAGGGGACGAACCTCACACTTTGAGAAACACTGATATAACCCATAAAATTTGAAGATTCAAAATCTGGGAGTCAAAGTACGAAAGTTTTAATAAATATTACAGGTAAGGAGATTTCCTGGAGTATTCTCCCAACATAAAACAATTAGCCTTATGACCGAGGATGTTTCCCACACGATTCACCACTCTCGATCCTGACATTACTAAATCTATTTCCACATGCGACAAGCATATTTGAATTTCAGAGAATCACTGCATACACAACGCCTGTAGTAAGTACCTTAGTTATGCTGTGCACGTTCTTGTCTAGGCCACTCGATTCACTGTGTGAAACAACTCATGACTAATTTCTCTTCTTTTTCAATGAATTCTTCAGCTAAATGTTGATAAAACTTGTTTTGAAGGCGATAATAACGAAGTAGTTATTTAAAAGTAGTAGTTTAGCTTAACCTTTTTTAATAGACGATACGAATCACAATTGATGTGTTTTAGTAGTTAATTTTGAATCAGGGAATGGAAGATACATTTTATTTAAAAATTTCAAGGAAAAAAGTTAATGTACTTGGATTTACGTTGAGCTTCTAATTAAGTATTTTGTTAACTGTAAATACCTTAGTATCTCAAATGTGTTAATTAACTTTCCTCGGTTAGTGTTAGTTAGTGTTCATTAGTTAGTGCTTCATTCTTTTAATATTAGCTTTAATAAAAATATCTAAGGGTAAGTAAATATTTGTTTCATTTAATGAGGTTTATATTTTGAGTTTTGTTACGTGAAATTGTGATAAATTGCAGTGATATTTCAAAGACAGTAGTTGATGAACAATGAGGAAGTATTCAAACCCTTACGATGAAATTGGTTTTTAAATCTGATAGAGCTTTTAGAAGAAATTTTTGTAATAAATGTAAAAAGGCACTCATTTCTGACGCCACTATTTTATGTAATAAAAACTCTTTATGTTAAGAAAAGTCAGTAGAGTAAGAACATTTGGGAAATCAATTTTGAGTTTTTGATATTTCTAAAATCTCCAAATCAGGACCTTTCTAATGATATAATATACTAGTCATTTTATGAAATAGAAGTATTTTAAAATGACTATTAAAAAAATCATCAGCTGGTGACCACACCCACTTTGCCCCATAAAATTGACAATATTGGTCATTTGAACAGTTGCAAAGCCTCCAACTTTTACATTTATTCATACGCAATTAACTTTAGATAACAGAATAATAACTACAAGTTTAACTGTGTTAGGTTTTAAAGGGAACTTTATAGCTTAAGGTTTGAGTGATTAGAAATTAAATTATTAACTAATAGAAAATTAAAGATAAAATTTGTAGATAAACATAACAAGGATTAGAATAAGCAGTACAAAATACTTACTATGACAAGTTAAGATTTTTCATAAAATTTACTGTTTTTTAAAATTTTATTATTAAAATTGTTTGTGTTATTTTACCTAAACCTACTTACAGCATGCATGGATATGAAGTGTATACGAAGGGAAATGTTTGAAATATTTCTAAGCCATTTAACTAGAAAACAAATATCATAACAAAAAATAAAATTTTTAATTAAATTCCTCTAATTATGTTTTACAAAAATTACCTTTTTTTTTAAAAAAAAGAAACTGGAAAAAATATTTTTAAAATTTCACTGAAGTATAAAGATAAAGGTTTATTCAATATACAGATAAAATCTTGAGTCTTTTTGTTTTATAGTTTCCGAGAAAAATTTACAAAAGACATATTGTCATTACCG
Source organism: Trichonephila clavipes (assembly GCA_019973935.1). NCBI lineage: Eukaryota > Metazoa > Arthropoda > Arachnida > Araneae > Nephilidae > Trichonephila > Trichonephila clavipes. Next base: position 1,259,465 of record BMAU01001337.1, on the reverse strand, counting down.
TTGCGAGAAGCTTGTTACATTCATACAAAAATAAATTAATTTCAAATTAAAAAACAAAAAAAAGCTAGTCTTGTGGCTGTTTCAGAGATCACTTAATATATAGATGAATTTGATTTCTGATGCTTTATGAAGTTGTTAGTATATTAACATTCAAATCCATAATGAAAATTTTCGCAATGTCGTATAATCACATGTTCCCAAATTATTAGTTTTACATATTGATAAATTATTACGAGGCATTAATGATGTTTTATGGTCAATTTTGATTTAAGTAATGCATCAAAACTGAAAATTCTTTTAAGATTGATACAAAATTTGTGAAAAATCATGTAAATGCTACAAAATATCTCGTTTGGCAAAAACTGAAAAATACTATGTGTGCTTTTTCTGGGCTGTTTAAGACATTTTTGTTTCCTTTTTTTAAAAAAAATACATTTAAAAGATACTAATGTTTAATAAAATGGGACAAGTACATGTTGTAATTCTTTATTTTTGTAATGAAGTGACATTTTATAGTAAAAATGCAATTTTCTCAAAAGTGATGTTTTTAAAACTGAAAGGATCTTTTTCTCAGAACATAATGTATGAATGCACATGAATTTATTTCCTCGTGTTACTGATACGTATTTATTAATATTCATGTGAGTTTTGGGGGGATTTTCCCAAAATATTTGACTAGAGTCCATATATCGTGACAAAAAATGTCAATTTTTTTTTAAAAATTCATAGTGATATTTTTATGTTACATGTTTTTGAGAAAACAGAACAATATACTTTAAATATTTCACTTCATAGCACAAATATTAATGTTTATTTATTGTTCAGACAAGTTTTTAAGCTTTAATATTCAAAGGTATTACAATAAATGGTAACTAATTATAACTCAGATGTGTAATGCTTTTTGTCGTTACGAGAAACTTGTTACATGCATAAAAATACACAAATTTCCTCTTTAAAAACATAAAAACAGTTTTATTTCTGACTTTTTTAGATATATTTTGTACAGTTTAGAGAAAATTTTGAATTTTGAAACTTTTAGAAATTGTGTTTGCATGTGAACATACAAATCCATAATGACACATTTCCCAATGTCGCAAAATCACATAAACCCAAATCATTAGTTTTACATATTGATACATATATTATATTTGTGATGTTTTATGGTCAACTTTGATAGTTGTAATACATCAAACCTAAAAATTCTTCACAAATTGATACAGAGTTTGAGAAAATTTATGTAAATGCTACAAAAATATCTCGTTAAACAAAAACTGAAAAATAGTATGCATGTATTTTCTGAGCATTTTAAGACTTTTTTGTTTCATTATTTATGCTAAAAATTAAGAAGGTACTAATGCTTAATAAAATAGGGCAAATACATGTTGTAATTCATTATTTTATGTGACAAAGTGGATTTTTACATTAAAAATTCTATTTTCTCAATGTGATTGTTTTCAAATTGAGTGTACCTTTTTCTCAGAATCTACTGAATGTATGCACACGCAATTTTTATTGGATATAAATAATATGTAACTATACATACTGGAATTACTTTTTTGCAGATTTTCTCAAAATATTTTGCAGAAAAGCAGTTATCGTAAAAAAATGACAATTTTCAAATATTTGATGGTGATACTTTTGCGTTGAATTTTTTTGAAAAAAGTAAACAATATATCTGAAACATTTTAACCACTGAATAAATAAAAAGTCTAATTAATGTACAGACAAACGGTGAAGTGTTTATATTTAACAGTTTCTGAGAAAAAGGTTCCTAAAAAAGAACAATTTAACATTGTCGACATAGGAGGGACCGATTAATATATTTAAAAGTTTTTAACATTAGTTTATGTTCACAGTTTTTAATAATAAGTATTTAACATACATGAAACAGTTTTGTGATTTAACAAAGGAATTATTGTTTTTTTCTACTATCCTTGTCATTTTAAAAAAGGGTTAACTTATATTTAGAAAATGAAACATATCTAGGTTTACTGTTATTCTCTCTCTTTTCTTCTTTCCAATGCATCAGGCAAATGATGAACACAGTTCTACCACTAAAAAAAATAAGAAAGAAGCAAATATATTAACAATAAAACAAAAAACAAGAACAATTAATAGAGGACAGAAAAAAAGACAAATAAAGATGATAAATTAAATAAAAGATCTATCTCCCAATAGCAGGAGTAAATAGAGTGAGTGAGTGAGTAAATATTAACGTCGCACTGTTGGGCTACACGAGGGCTTTTGGCGACGCACCACGTAATTTTGAGCCATGGTCCAGTGACGTGGACGACACCTAAGCTGGCACCCCCTCTCCTAACTACCACACCACACCATTGGGAGGACGTTTCAGCTCTCGACAGATTTAACGTGCATCGCTACCCTATACGGCGGGTCTTTAGTGGTACTGGGCTTAAACTCATGACATGACTGCCATGATCTTATACCTTAACCACTGGGCTACCGCTACCCTCAGGAATAAATGGAAGCTTCCTTCAAGGATGAACAGTGAGGGAGGTGGTCCGCAGTTATCACGAAGTCGCTGCAACATTCAGAGCAATCAGCGCTGCTGACAACTCAGTCGAAACAGATGTGCTTATAAACAGTCATGCATAGTTGTCATGCGAAAAGCAGTGATAGCTCAGTGTCTGGAGTAGTCCGTATGATTAAGAATCGTTGTATTTCATAGGGTTTTTTTCTTGTTCTCTCTTTAAACTTGGATGTGTATACATTTCCCAAGGTCAATTTTGGGTAATTTCAGGGGTAATGTTACTCGCGTCCGTAGTATTCTTTATCATTAGAACTTCTACAATTTCGATGACCCTTAAACGTCCACAAGCGTCGTTTCGAAACCTCGATATAAAAAATATAAAATAAATGTAATTTTATACTATTATTGTATGACTATTGTTGAATAGGGTTTAGTTTTAAGACTTTTTAAAATTATTTTATGTAATTATCATATATTATGAACCTTTTTATCATACAAAAAAACTGAAGCTTAAAGCAAAGTTTGTTAAACCTCTGCTTTGTTGTAAAACATTTCAAGGCACAAATCTGTCAGGAGCATTATTATTATGCGGTATCCATTCTATTTCATCACCAAAGATATATGTATATGTATCAGGATTTACGGGACTGGAATATTATCAATTGCATCTGTTGGCGATAGAACTAAGTTGACTTTGTTTTTGTTGACCATTGTGGAGACTATGTTGGTGACCATATGTGGATGCCTCTTAAAATTACTTGAGAAATCTACCGATATCACAATCCCTGACGAAGGAGTATTTTACGCGGAGAATCCGTACAAATTATAACTCGTTATTCACTCACCGAAACAGAGATAGTATTGTTTTTACCGTTGAATAGTAATTATTGTCTCAACCGTTGACCATCGTTTTGTTCAGTTGTTGAATAGATCGAGCGATTGCGTCGAATAAATTACGTATTTGTATTTCTAGATACTGATAGTTTTGTCTGATCGTCTTAGAAAGTGTTTTGGGGACACATTGTTGACCTTGGCAGGCCTGTTTATTTGATCCACCGACATACTGGTCTGCAGCCAAGCCATGCATGCCTTTGACGACTGAGAGGAAATGGATCTCAGTTCAGGAAAGTCGTTTTGGGCTTTCATCCCTTCCCTTTGTTGTTTGTGACTGGCAGAAGGAGGTATCGCTGCAGTGTAAAGGCTTTCTGTGGTTTATACTGTGGATATCGCAACTGTATTTCCAAGGATGGTTTTTCAGCAATAAATTTCCATCGTTCTTGAAGAAGTGCTTTGCTCTTTGATACAGCATAAAATCCTCGTACTCCGATCCACGTAACAGAATGTATTTGTGCATCATGCATATGACAGATGATTGTGCTTCTTCTTATTCAGCTTGAAAGTTTGTGAAAATTCTTTAATAACGTAAATAATTTAATCTATTTTCAAAAAGATACAAAGTTTGTCCCAACGGATTTAGTAAACAACAATATTTTAGATTGAAAATTGGCAATTTGAATAATTTGTAACAATATATAATTAGAGGTAGCGTCAATCTACGCATTAAAACGACCGAATGTGCAGATAACTGAGTTGATTTTGGCTCCGTTTTTTATAGGAACTTCTATAGGATGGGCGTTGTGTGAAACAGTCGAGAGAACAATAAAGAAGTTACATGATGTGATGAACCTCACGTTATTAGAAATTTGATTAATTTAATATTTGATACAAAATTTCGAGTCATAACATTTCAAAAGATTGCAATTATTGCTATGTCACTATTGTTCTGATTATAGTAATTTTATTTCTTTTTAAGATATAAGATTCGTTGAAAAATATATATATAAGATAATTAAATTTCTCTTAACAAATTATTGTTATTTTGAAACTTTTATAATACTTTTTAAAATCTTTAAGTACAGATATTTATCAAACTAATAATCTCTGTATAATTTCTTGACAGAAGCGTTTGCAGAAGTGATTAGATTTTCTCTTTTCAATGATTAGATTTAAAGAATTAAAGAAAAATGATTTTTAACTACATTTTATTTTCTCAATTCGTTATCTTTAAAAATGATTAGCTAGTTTTGAAATATCAAAGACTATTATTTTTACTTAAGTAAACATTAAATTTATAAATTAATAAAAATGGGGCAATATCTCTCATGCAGTTTATATAATTATATATTAGATACATGAACAAATACATTTAAGCATCAAAAATATAAAAATATAAAGTTATTTTTTTATAATTTGTACAAGAAAGTTGAATTATTAAAATACTATAATTAATTAGTTTAAGAAAAATTGGAGAGAAAGGAATTGTGAATATATAATGAATCTCTCATAGTTTTTTTCAATCAATATTGTACCAAAGGCCCTAGGGTTCAAGATCAATTTGGGGAATTAGTGAAAGAAAATATCTCATTGATTATTAATGCTAATTATTATGTGTGAAATAAAATTTACTTAAGTTATTATTCATAAGAAAATAAATCATCATGCATTACTGTATTAATGGAAAAGCAATCGTATGGAATTAATTCAATATGAGTTCCTTATTAATCTAAAATAGAATCACTTAATATTCTGTATAATTTATTAAATTACTTACATACTTTTGTGTTAATTTTATTACATTGTTATTCATGTTATTCTATTATGCATGATTTACTTATCAGCATGTTTTGGTTGATATAACTTAAATAAATGCACTTATTGGTGAGTAAAATTTCGTACATACAAATAATATAAATACAAATGAATAAATAATTCATAAATTTAAAATAACTTTATAATTTTACACTTAAAATCTGTAAATGATATTGCTTAATACATTTATTTACTATTCTCATCCAAATACTAGTGTGCTGTGATTACTTTTTAGTAATAATATTTGCGCATATCTAAATTAACTTAACCAAACATTACACTCACTTTAACTGTGGAACTGTTGATCTATTTTTTTCAAAAAAATGTTGTTTATATCTATATAAATGAAAGCGTTTAGTTATTTTCCTCTTTCACTTACCTTACTTTTTAAGTAACTTGTTTTAAAATTTACTAATGAATCATTTATTTTCTTAGAAAAATTTAAACTCTGCGCTATCATCTTTCCTTTTTTTCTGATTTTTAAAAACAAGATTAAAATTTTGAATTATTTCATTCTTTATAAATTTCAATAAATACTTTCACTTATTACAATATTTTTTTATTTCAAAAACAATTAACTTAATGTATGTAACACTTACGGTAGAACCTAAACTGAATTAAGTTTTATTTTTTAAAATAATAAATAATAAAATTTAAAACACAAACAAATTCTTATTTAATCCCGCAATCAAATGAAGATTGCATGTCACTCAATGAAAGACTACTTTATTTTTTCTAAACGCAAATTAGTAAAGTACTTGTAAGTTCCATAAATAATATTTAATCAAACTTAAGAATTAAGAATGGAAAATATAATTTATTTTTTAAAAATATAGTGCAAGTTTCTGCTATTTAGTCTCTTGCTCTCTTTATTTAGCATTTTATATTGTCGATTATTGTTCTGGTGACACTAAAAATCCACCTTTTGAAGGTATTAATGCATTTAAATGTCAATTTAGGTATCTTCTTCACTAGATCGTTGATGAAATGTAAGAGGTTCAATGCCTATTTAATTAGTAGCGAACTTCCGTGAAACAGTATGTTCAATATGTCTGAGGTAATTGATTTAAAGCTCTTTGATAGTGGTTCTCAACCACTGTGCCGCGATACTTTTGTTACCCGCCTAATTTTTTTAAAAATTATTAATTACATTCTGAGGAGAAAAACTCCAGAACCAAATCATTCGACCATTTTATAAAAATAAACTATTCATAAAATCCTTATTTACCATATGACTACATTAGGGGAGAAGATTATTCAATACTTCTCAAATTTAGATACAATAGATTTTGATTGGGTTCGAAATCCATCTGTAAAAATGTACACATAAGTATAGGAACTAACTTTGATTGAAGAGGAAGAAGTAAAATTTCGCTATGTAATAATCTAGATTCAATTTCAAAACATTAGGAAGAGCCAATTTATTCATTTCGAATCAAAATTAGTAACGATTAGTGGTAAAAATACTATTACAATTTCCTAGATCTAATTTGTGTGATTTCCGATTTTCAGCATTCATAAATGTAACAAGTAATATAAAAAAAAAAGTCAATTTCTACTTAGATCAACAAAGAAAAAATTTATATGTATATACATAAGACAGAATCACAACATTAAGTGGTAATTAACTTTTATTAATTATCATTAAAGTTTCGAATTTTTGTCCAAAACAATCGTGTATGTAAAATTTCAGTTCAGTTGAATGCTTTAAAACGCGAAGAAAAAAATATTTTAAAGATTTGACACAATTCACCAAAACGGTCGCTAAGTCACCAAAAATGATGCCAACGTGGCTGTATTTGCAATTCTTTGAATAATTAGTTTTAATCAAATAATTTTTTATTAATTATAATTAAATTACTGTATTGTCATTCAAAATAACAATGTATATAAAATTTCAATTCAATTGAGCGCTTTAAAATGTAGTTTATTATCGATTGAAAATTCCACCAAGATAAATAAATACATAGAGAGTGTGAGCTAATAGTAGGAATTGGAAAAAAAGAAAAATAAATCAAGATTTTTAAATATAGATGACGAAATGAGAGCATCATACTCTTTTTTACGACCAAATATAAACGGAATTATCAAACATCATTAATCTCAAACTTCGCATTAACAGTAGAAAGACTAAAACTTAGTATAACCCTAGATTGACCAAAAGCAATCAAAATGACTGCATTGTGAAAGACTGATTAGTGTGTAACGAAATTTGTTTAAAATTAACTTTTAATATTTTTTTATATTATTCATTGTCATATAAGAAGTTTTTAGTAAATATTAACAATAAAAAATACTTCACTAGGAAAAATGTATGTTCTAAAATATTCTAAGAAATTGTTCATTATGTAGTTAGTGTTAAATGAACTTTTATATTTTATTTATACACATAGTTACTCAATAAACGTTTTATTGTTTTTGTCGTGCATATTATTTTTGTTACACTTATTGGTAAGCTAATTTAAATTTTGCAAAGCTAGCAGTGAAATTTATGTGTCGAGGAGGCATGAAGACGAAAAACAGTTTCTTAAAATTGGCCTTTAATAATCAATCATAAAGTCACTCTGCTCGTTACTGGAGCGATAAAAACAATAAGTTCAAAAGCAACATTACCAGAGACATCCGATTCGAACCGTCTTCTAATATTGTAAAGTTAATTTCTAATCTAAATGGTGATGCAACATGCAGTTGCATTGCCAACCAGTTGTTCTCTCCCTCTAAGAGAGAAACTACTCACACACTTCTTATATTTCCGTTTCTCCTTCCTTTTTTCTAAAAACTAACATGAGCCGAGTTTAAATACTAGCTCGATTTGCATGGCAGTTGCTGCCAACCTCAAATCACGAAACTCAAAAAGATCGGGTTCGAATCGGTGTGCTTACTTTCATTGAGATCATGGAACGGGATTGAAAAATACAAGATCATAAAAATTTGGATCCGATTTTTTTAAATGTCTAACAATCGGCCCCCTTTTTCCAATCTCTCGTACCATTATCTCTTACAAATCAGTAAATTAATTTTAATCTATAATCACATGTTATACAATTTAACACAAAAATACATTTTATTCACAATCTTTATTGTAATGAACAAACTAATATTTTAATCTTAAAGAAACAAAGTCTTATTCTCTAAAAGAAATAATTTTCTACAAAATTCTAACAATTTTTCCTTTACCATGGGTTTGGTAAAAATGTCCGCCAAATTATTTTTGGTACCTATATATTTAATTTGGAAAACCTTATCGTATATCAAATTCCTTAGAAAATGATAACGAACATCGATATGTTTTGTTCTATAATTTTCTACCGGTGACTTTGAAAAACTTATAGCAGCTTGATTATCACAAAACATTACATTTTCACTTAATTCCAAATTTAAACTTTTATTATCAATTACATTCTTTAGCCAAATGAATTCCTTAGCTGCTTCTGTTAAACTAACATACTCAGCTTCCATGGTCGACAGACTAACGGATTTTTGCTTGAAAGTTCGCCATGAAATTGGCGTTTCGTCTATAAAAGTTATGAACCCTCCCATTGACACTCGATCATCCCTATTTGTAGCAAAATCCGAGTCTGAATAACATCTTAGTTTTAATGATTTAACTTTTGAAAGTTCTAATTTGTATTCTTGAAATACCTCGTCAAATGACTCACCTCGTAATTGTGTGTTACCCCTCGCGCAACTAAGCGGGCCTTGTATCTAACAATTTTATTATTTTCATCATATTTAATGGTATAAACCCAACGGTTTTCTAAAATTTTTATATTATCCGGATGATCAACTAAATCCCAAACTTTACGTTCCTTCATTACGTTAATTTCTTTATCCATTGCATCATGCCATTTAGATGCGTCTCTGGATCTTATCGCCTGTTTGTAACAGTTCGGAATAGTTACTTCAACCGTAAGAGCTTCTTGTTGCTCTGACAAATCTGAAAATCCCTGGGATTCGGCATTATTTTTTCTAAAATTAAATAAACTAGGATCATACTCAATATTATGCCTCTTACAGTATCTCTCTATTTCGTTAAAAGATTTCAATCGGGTTGCTTCCCCTTCTATACTATAATATACGTTAGATCCAGTTACTTTCCTACCTATATTTCGAATCCACTTAACCTCTGTACATGGGATCAAGTTATGATTATCGGAAGATACACCTGGCTTTTCAGATGTTGAGGGCGTTTCCGTACTTGTCTTTGAAACTAAACGACTCGTTAATGAATCTTTTACTCTATCAAAATCATCCTCATCATCATAATAATCAGGAAGGTTTAAATTATATCCAAGGTTACTATTTACTTTTTGTCTAAAATTAATTCCCTCTTATTTTCATCGAATCTTACATTAATAGTCTCGACTAATTTATTTTCATCTATCAACCATATTCTATAACCCTTAGTACGTTGTGCGTATCCCATCATAATTCCTATTTTCGCACGCATATCGAATTTTTTTTTCTAATTTGTTTTGGCACACCAGCGTATGCCAAACATCCAAAAGGTTTTAGATGCAATACCGATGGTTTTCTACCTGAATATTTTTCGAAAGGCGTTTTGTTACTGTCTTTGTGACAAATTCGATTCCACGCATAAGTGAAACAAAGTAATGCTTCTCCCCAAAACTTATGGGGAACTTCACTAGACTTAAACAATGTTTTGATGCCATCTAGAGCGGTTAAATTGAATCTCTCCGCGACCCCATTCATTTCTGGCGTATATGAATTTGTTACCTCATGCTTTATACCCAGTTCTGTCAGGAAATTATCCATATCCTTATTACAAAATTCTAGTCCGCCATCAGTTCTAACTGCTATTACCTTTTACTTAGAAAACGTTCTGCTCGTTTCTGAAATCTTATAAACGTATGAAATACGTCAGATTTATTTCGGATGGGAAATACAGTCACCTTTCTTGAATAATCGTCAATTATACTCAAGAAATATTTATTACCGCCTTGGCTTTCAGTTGGCATTGGACCACAGAGGTCCATATGCAACAATTCCAATGGACGTTTTGATCTTACGGCCCCCGTCTTTTTGAATGACACTCTCTTGACTTTGCTAATTTACACGGTATACAATGAGTCTTACCATTATCAGTTAAGCGTGGGAGACCTTTTACACTATCATTTTTACTAGTTTTTACCAAGTAATCGTTATTAACATGACAAAAGCGTTGATGCCATATTTCTATTGATCCGTTTTTTGTTTTAGCGGTTACATTACTAAAAAAACTAATTTCTTTTACTCTTTGGTATAATGTAATGATCCGGCTTAAAAAAATACAAATTTTCATGGCGTGTCGCCGAGAACAATTTTATCCAGTCTTTATTAAAAACATTAATTTTACCTTCAGTACCCACAAAATGCGCACCTTTACTTTCTAATTTGGAACCGGATAATAAATTTCTCCTCAACTTAGGATTAAATAATACATCAGTCAAAGTTATTTCATGAAAACTCCCCTTATATTTTACCCGAAATCTAAGTGTACCGATTCCTTCTACGGGACAACTTTTATCCTCCGTTGCTAACGACATTTTCATGTTAGTTATCGGCTTAAGATCTAAAAATAAACTCTTGACATTACAAAAATGACTCGTGGCAGCAGTATCTATTACCCAAACACTTTTATCAGAGTTTTCCTCAAATAAGATACAACTAGTTACGAGTTGTTTATCTAGTTCTAAAAGACTACATTCAGCTTCACAAAATCTTAAATTTATATTAAACTCTGTGTTAAAAGTTTCATTTACAGTTGAAGGAGATTTTTGTAGAGACTTTTTCTCTTTACAGTTTACTTTAAGATGTCCGTACTTATTACATACATAACACGGGCCTATAGTCTTAATAGATTGTTTAACATTTTTAATAGTTTTACAGTTAAATACCTTACCACTTTTCTTTTGGTAATCATTCTTGCCATTTGGATTTCCATGAGCTGCAGCCGTAGCACCAGGTAACGTCTTCGACTTCTTCGAAGTGAAACTGCTCAAGTAAGCATTCTCCGCTTTCTCCAAATCTTGTTTCATCAACTGAAGACGATTGGCTTTATAATCAGCTCTGCTTCAATTTTGACAACTCTGAAGTCCTCTTCTTTCCATCTGTAGATTTGTTGCACGGTAGACTGGAATTCCTGAGGAAGCCACCTTATTAATTGAAAGCCTATGTACAGGTCGTCCAATTTATGACCCGCTTCTTGTAGTCTGGTTGCCGCTGTCTTTACACGAGATATGAAGATTCCAACATCTTCCCCTGGTTGGTATTTTGTTCCAAAAAATTGATCTAATAGTTGAATTACCCTTGCTCTTGTGACTGGTTCGAAGTGATCTTTTAATATCTTCCATGCCGCTACTCCGTCAGTTGTTTCCGTTATCAGATTTTTCAAATCTGAACTGATGTTAGTATAGATCAACGTATAACATCTATCCTTACGAAGTTGTAGATCTAATTTTTTTCCTTGTATGTTGCCTCTTCATCAGGTTGCTCTGTCTTGGTCTGTATTATAAACTGCCAGCAACCATAATGCATTAAGAGTACTTGCATATCATGCTTCCATGTGTTCAGTTATTTGGAGTTAACACTGATATCTGGTTGTTAAACTCCATACCTGTTACTCGATTTAGCGTACTAGCAACAGAGTTCATAAAAAATAGTTCTAGACTGGAACAGTATTTAAATAGACAAAGTTCATGGCCTGGTTCAACTTCTTAGCCTGCCTCGACACAGTACATGGCCTGGGCCCATAACCAAAATTTGTTACACTTATTGGTAAGCTAATTTAAATTTTGAAAAGCTAGCAGTGAAATTTATGTGTCGAGGAGGCATGAAGACGAAAAACAGTTTCTTAAAATTGGCCTTTTAATAATCAATCATAAAGTCACTCTGCTCGTTACTGGAGCGATAAAAACAATAAGTTCAAAAAGCAACATTACCAGAGACATCCGATTCGAACCGTCTTCTAATATTGTAAAGTTAATTTCTAATCTAAAATGGTGATGCAACATGCAGTTGCATTGCCAACCAGTTGTTCTCTCCCTCTAAGAGAGAAACTACTCACACACTTCTTATATTTCCGTTTCTCCTTCCTTTTTCTAAAAACTAACATGAGCCGAGTTTAAATACTAGCTCGATTTGCATGGCAGTTGCTGCCAACCTCAAATCACGAAACTCAAAAAGATCGGGTTCGAATCGGTGTGCTTACTTTCATTGAGATCATGGAACGGGATTGGAAAAATACAAGATCATAAAAATTTGGATCCGATTTTTTTAAATGTCTAACAATTTTATTTAACATTGTAAATTATTATCATATACTACTTCACATTGTGTATTATAGAAAAGTAAAATTCTTTTAAACTTATTTCGTTGTTGTATGCCGCCAAATTTTAAAACTATTAATGGTGTGATACTACTAAAAAAAAAACATTAAGAATCCCTTTTGTAGGTACTCTTGTGTCACCCGGGTCGCCTTGAAACTTCCCTTTATAGAAGTGTTTCTCAAACTGTGGGGCGCCCCCTGGGGGCGCGAGCATATCGAAAATAAAAGTTTAAAAAAAAAAAAATTATTTACTAGAATGAAGTAAAACAAAAAATTTCTGACATAATAAAAATATACACATTTACACGGAAATAATATATATATATATATATGTGGCATGCAGCCAAAAGCAAAACAGTCTTCGCGCGCAGGCGCAGCTAAGTGAAAAAAAAAAACTGAAACTATGAGAACTGAAACTGTGGAAACTTTTGAACTAGTGAAAGTAGAACCAAAACTCTTAAGAGAGGAGAAGAGAGAACGAGAGAGGTGCGCGAGCAGGCGTTACCTTCTGCATATCATCGTCAAACTTATCTGTTAGAATAGCTACCTTTTTAATTAATTTTAAAATAAATGTGAAGTAAGACAAACGTCTTGGACCCCTTGTTGTCTCCCACAAATTATGGGGGCTCGGCCGCGATCAATAAAATTTCGATTTTGAACCAAAGACTGGACAATGAACAAAAGCGTCCGTGAAGGAGACGCTCCGCCATTTTTGGAAACTTCGTTCAACCTGTGTAGAGGTTTGAACTCAGCATGAATACTCCCCTGTGTAGAGGCCGGGATTAAAAAAAAAAAATCGATTATGATCAAAGTTTGGAACGTGAACAAAAGCCGTCCGTGGAGGAGACGCGCCGCCATTTTTCGAAAACTTCATTCAACCTGTGTAGAGGTTTGAACTCAGCATAAATATTCCGCCTGTGTAGAGGTTGGAACTGTTGAATAAAATAACCTGTGTAGAGGTCAATTTTTCATCGAACCCTAAATATTCCGCCTGTGTAGAGGTTGGAACTATCGTCGAAAATTCCGCCTGTGTAGAGGCCGGAACTACAATTTCACAAACACCTGCGAAGAGGTGTCAATTCGAACAATTTCAGCTATATTACCTGTGAAGAGGTGAAATCAGTGGAATCAACGTTTTCATAAAATATTGGATACATCGTACGTGCGAGCAACAAGGGAGCTAGAAAAAAAAAGGTAGGATCTTTCCATATTTTTCTAAAATGTATAAAAACGCTCTTAAAGAGGATCTCATAAGAGTTGTTGAGGATCTAGACGGTACTGTGGAGAGTACGGACACCATAGCTAAACTAAAGATTAAAATTGAGAACAGTAGTACATTTGAAAGTGATCCAGATTTCGTTAAAACTTTAATTCAAAACTGTATAGATGAGAGAGTATCGCGAAACGAAAGAGAGGTAACTTTAGAAAAACAGAAACTTGAGCTCGCGAAACTACAGCTAGCGCAATTAGAAAAAGAAATCGAACTTCAAACGGCTAAAAATAAAGCATTAAGTTTAAATCCTGCAGCTAAAGTCGAAGAAAACAGTTCGAAACTAACATAGAAAATATGATAAACAGTTTAGAACTTTATCTCTTCCTGTTCCCACCAGATCTGAAAATTTTAATCTGTTCTTCCAATCATTAGAACGCGCATTTTTAACCAAGAAAATAAATGACGAATATAAATCTGAAATTTTAATAAATCTTCTGGGCGAAAGAGCTCATAATGTCTTATTGTATATTAAAGAAGAGAAATTAAATGACTATGAAAAACTAAAATCTATAGTTCTCAGAGAATTCCAATTAACCCCTCGCGAGTGTTTAAACTCATTTAAAAAATGCTGTAAAATCATCAGGCGAGACATACATCCAATTTGCTGCAAGATCGACGGCAAACTTCCAATATATTATTGTTCGTTAAGAAAAGTTAATTCCTTTGAATCTCTATGTGATCTTATAATTTCTGATAAATTATTTGAAACTTTAAATAAGGAAACTGCAACTCATATTGGCATTCGAGAAGCAGAAGATTGGTTCGGCCTATTGATTTAGCTAAAGAGTGCGATATTTATATTTCATCTAGAAGCGGATCACATAAAGAAATTCCTATTACTTATGGATATACCCAAGACCCCTTTAAAAATAGATCACAAAACTTTAAACCAAAGATTAAAGAGAACTATCCCCAATATCTTGAAAGACAAAAAAAATTGCTTTATATGCGGTGATTCATCTCATTGCGCAAGAGACTGTGAGAAGCGTTTTAAACCTAAAGAATCTAACGACCACATCCATAATAGAATAAACGTGAATACTTTGAAAGTCGAGAGCGAAAAACAAAATAGCGATGAATTTGCACAACTACAATACGTAAACATTTTTGTGGAAAATCAGCCCGTAACAGCTTTGATCGATTCAGGTTGCCAGATCCCAGTTTTAAATTCCTCATTAATTAGAGTGCAAACACCTTCTGAAGAAATAATAACATTAAGTTCATGTTTTGGCGAACAGCGTATGGTAGAAGTTAAACGATAAATCTTTCTCTTAATCAACACTCTCCCGGTCTAAGTGTTCGAACGGCAATATCACCGACCTTGACCGAAGAAATTATTATACATCCCAGTGTATATTCTGAAATAAAGAAACTAGGCCACGCAAAGAGCGATGTTTTATTGAGTGAAAGTGGATCCTCTTTGAGTTTGTCACATGTTAAAACTTTAATACTAGAAATGATTTGAGTTCTCTTTAAGGATTCTAAATGTAATAAAATTAAGAGTAGTTTCTGTTTATAAATGTTCTGATATAGTATTGTGTAAGAAAGTAAATGGTGCCAAAAACGAGTTCCGTGAACTTCAACGCCCTTCACCTATGAAGAGTAAATATAGACGGTGATTTTCAGTCCCTGGCAGTGGAAACGGATGTTAACAGACGTCCAGAACTCTACAGAGGAAAATATCGATGCGTTCAACCAAAGATCACTAGAAAAGACGTTTCTCATGCCTGTGAAACACAATGTTTTCAACCTTCCGGATCAAAGAGGTGCCTTCTAAAACTGTAATAAATGTTAAATTATATATTTGTCGTAGTCCTTGTCTGTTCCGTTTTTTGTAGTTTCAGATTCTCCCTCTGGTATCCATAAAGGAAAAAGGTAGTATTATAAGCAGCCAAAAAAAACAGTTCTGATATAGTATTGTGTAAACTTTTGAATTAGTGAAAGTAGAACCAAAACTGAAAACGAGTTCCGAGAAGGTGCGCGAGCAGGCGTTACCTTCTGCATATCATCGTCAAACTTATCTGTTAGAATAGCTACCTTTTTAATTAATTTTAAAATAAATGTGAAGTAAGATAAACGTCTTGGACGTTGTTTACAATGCTCCGATTTTGCAAAATCTTTTGCCAAAACCTCATTTTTAGCTATTTTTGAAACGGAGGAAATAAAAACGAAATCGTTTTGAACAGACGAGAGAGTTTTATTACTTTTCTTCAGAGGAAAATATCGATGCGTTCAAAATCCAAGCCACGATCAAAAAAACTTTTAAAATAAAAAAGTTCATCACTCATATTATTGCCATCAGTGAACTGAAAGTACGATATTTAGCTTGTGGTTACTCCCTGTCCTTATAAAAAGTAATTATAAAAGCCAAGGATTGGGGTGACTCAAATAACATCCATATTGACCATTAGTATCAATGCGCGCCCGCTCACAGGGTTAAAACATGTTGAAGTCTTTTCACTTTAAATATTAAAAATAATACAAATATTCTTCATCAAAACGCGAACTAAACATATTTGTCAATCACTTACCCTCCTGTTTGATATTTGTCACATATCTCCCTTTTTTTTGGGAGTGACAGACGTTTTTTTTTTTTTAAGGTATTGTTCATTATTCAACATTTTCTGTGTCAAAAAGTAAATGAGTAATTTTCTTTGAGATTAAAATTACAGATCGCTTAAAACTAATTATAATTTGAGCAATCATTTAAAAAAAAGGATTTTACATGTTTGTAAACATTGTCGCACACTTGGCTTTAAAACATGTTGAAGTCTTTTCACTTTAAAATTAAAAAAATCGAATATTTTCAATAATGCTTTATTTTCTTATAAATGAACTTAAATGCAAAGACTTAAAATTACAGATCGCTTAAAACTAATTATAATTTGAGTAATCATTTAAAAAAAATTTTTACATGTTTGCATTGTCGCACACTTGTATACTTTTAATGTATTTCAATAATGTGAACTGCAAAGAGTATTTTATATTTTATACTAATTAATTAATACTAAATTAAGAACAAGTTTAATAAGTATTAGCTACTTCCATGGGTTTGTCTTACAGAACAAAGTTTTTCAAAGGAACGCTTATGATTAGAAATTGACCCTCTGAGTTATTTTTCTACATTTAGCTGATATCTATATTTTGTTTTCTAAGCAACCACCGCATTTTGCAATATGTTCCAATTTAAAAATTAGAGAAAGGAAAAATAACATAATATAACTATCCTATCATTTAATTTTTTTTTTTTTGCTCAAAAGTAACATGTACGAAATTTACTACTCATGTCATGAATTTGTACTGTTTTATAATAAAGATTGTTGCTTTATCGTCAAAGTGCATTATTATTGCATTCAGTACATTATTAATGTATAAGGGGGGCGCGATAAGAATTGTGATTGAAAAGGGGGGCGCCAGTATTGAAAGTTTGAGAAGCACTGCAGCCATCATGTCGCTTCGCAGTGAAAAGTAAATAAGCAGTCAGTTAATGTATTTTTAGCATTGGTTTTAAGTATGAATTTAGAAAAAGTAATTGAAAATATTTTTAAAAAAATTTTCACGTGTTTTTTTGTACATTTTTTATTGAAATTTATATTAATTATTTAGAAAATTCCACACATTTTTCTCAAAAATGCATTTTTAAGAGGTTGAAAATTTAATGAAACAAAATTAAAGTATATTGCAAAAATGTAATCGGCAAACATTTTTTGAAAAATAAAAAATACCTTGAATCTGGGATTATAAATACATGAATACTGGAAATAAATAAACGTTTATTTAAATGTTTCCTTCGAAGTTTTGAAAGGAAGAATTTTGTTTATCTAATAAATGTGTTATGTGACTGTGAAGTTGACAACTTGAAACAAATTATGAGCTCTATGTTGGAAAGGTTGGATATTTTGACCCCTAATGCTTTCGACCCGGTGCTTTACTGTTTTACATCAGTTTCTATACAGAAAAGTAATTAGTAAAAAAACAAAAATGCCTAGTAAATAAGCAGTCAGTTAATGTAATTTTAGCATTGGCCTCTAGTAAAAAGGGATAAGTCAAAGATAAATATTTTATTGTTATAAGGCTTCTAAGTATAGAAAAAAATCTTCAATGGAAAGAATTGTTGGATTTTAAATTTCTAAATTCAGCATCTTTATCACATTCACTAAGTACAAATGTTCTGAAACATTAAATATAAAATAGTATTTTAAAGGTTATCTGTGGAGGATTTCAGAAACATATTGTTCAAAAACCGGATGCACAAAAAGTAAACAACGATGTCTGAACTCAAATTATTCTGAAAAGTGTTTCACTAACCTTATATTTAAAAAAATAATAAACATATATATTTAATCATTTTAAGAGCAAGCAAACATTTATTTTTATTTTAAGATATTTTAATCTTATTCATTTACTCATGATGTAAATCTTGCTATCATTGATTAAAATAAAACTTTGTCCGATTTTATTATCAATGAAACTGAAATATTTAAAATTATATTCCCTTATTTAGTAAAATGTCGTAAATTATATTTTGCACAGAGTTGTTTGAGATTCCATCCAAAAAAGTTCAAAACAGCTGCTTAATAACATTCTTTATTCTGAAAATAGGTCTATTTACGAAGTAACTCTTGTTAAATGAAATAATAAGTTAACATTAAATTAAATTAAAGTAAATTATTTTCATTTTTTTTTAACTTTTAGTTTTTAGTACTATAATATTATTGATCACGTCTACTTGACCCTATTTTTTGAAAGTGCTGTCATTTGTTTGATTAAAAGGTGATGATGCTAGACTTTTAAATATCTCTCTCAATATAAGATCAATTTGAATGTGAAAATTATTTATCACAAAGATCTTTTTCAGACCGCATATAAATTATATAATATTGTGTGGTAAATTTTTAATGTGTATAATAAATATCTTTAATGGTCAACTCGTTAAAGAAACTATTTGAAACTTCCAAAAAGATTATTTTCCTTAACTATACTTTTTAAGCATTATGTATCAATACCAATGCATTACAAATTTCTCAGAAAATTGCTCTATCTCCTTATGTTTTCTAAGAAATTTCTATATAAAAACTCTTAAAACTGACCATTACACTAGAAGACAAGTTCGAGTTACAAAGCAAGAAACAGAGTTTGGATTCCAAGATGATAAAAAAAAAGCAGTACTAAGCAACTGGATAAAAGTTTATGGATGTAAGAAAGAAAGCATAACCGAATTATTTCAATGTGAACAACGATGCATTCCCACTAAACAAATTATGTCTCAAGGTTGCCGGTCACTGAGTGGTCATCAGATTTCCCTTAACTGATCGAGAGTGTTGTCATTACTCACCCACGTGATCAGCACTCAAAACAATAGATGATAATATTTCATCTTGTATTTACCTATCTTTATATATCGTATGTTGTTATCTTTTTTTTTTCTTCATATTTTTTCAATATAAATAAAGGAAAAATGACACTAATTTTTCATTAAATTAAAGGAAATCTTGGCCTTTTTGTATATACGATATAAAATGACCAACAATTTTTCATCTATATTATTTTATCCAAGAATAAAACAGAAAAAAAATAACTCGGATATATTTATATAAAAAGATTTATATAAATATTTAGTTTTTATCAAGTTATCTTTATACAGATATGTTTATAAGCTTGTTTGTATATACTTTTTATTACATATATAATTTTAATTAAACTTATTATATTGTGCTTCTAATTAAAATATATAACTATAAAAAATGCTAACTTCTAAATCCATCAGATATGATATATTAACTTATACGTAAAATAAGAAACTTTTATGAAATACGAGAGTTGGGCCTTTTGCTGTTCTGTATAGACGCTATGCCTGCAGAATTTCCACACGACACATATACGTTTATGATCCGTTCACATATCTACAAGAAAAAAAAATAGTTGTCATGACTTATGCCCCGACCCTCGTATATATAACAATTTTAAATTTAAAAAAATTCATTTGTATTATTTAATCTCATTCAAATTGAAACTGTCGAAAATCTTAGTATGAATAGAGAAATATTTAATTTTCATTTGAAAAATGAATCCTAAAATTCTGAATTTGAAGACATTTGCGTATGCGCTAAAGATGTCAGTGAACACCTAACTTACTAGGTCATCCAGGTCCCATTAAAAGGTTTTTCCAAAGTGCGAATTATTCTAGCACAGGGGTACTCAACCTTTTTTATTCCTAGGCCGTATATATATACCAGCCATTTCACGCGAGCCGCAATCATATGTTAGCTATTTTGTGCGAGCCGCAACAGGAGGGGATATGGGGGAGGATGCTTTAAGACCAGGAAATTTAAAATGTGGAAAGTTGATCAAAATATTTTAACTCCTGTGTTTTACTTTTTTTATTTTTTTATTTTTGTCACTAACACTAAATTAAAAGAATGTAAGAAACAATCCATCACAATTTTTGCATCAATAAATGGCTTCCAATGATTACCAATAATATAAGAAATTTCAAAGGCGGTCTTTGTTACTGCTGTGATATTACGACTGACTAAACACTTTGTTACTGTTGCGAAGAATATTCAATAAAGTCTATCTCATGTATTGAAAGAGATCTTGGAGGAAAAGTGTCATTGGATGTGATTCCTGTTTACTGGTATTTTTAAATTTAGCTCTTTCGTTACAAATAAAAAAAGTACTGAGAGAGAGATTCATGTTTGTCTTTCAATATAAAACAGTCAATCTTGAAATCATTCGAATATTTTTCGCTTTCAAGGTATGAAAGATTGTTAAAAATTAGCTCTATGCATAAAATTGTCGCTACTTTACTCTTGTCTGCTATCGCTAACCGTAATCGTTATAAATAGAAAAATAATATCAATTCGTAGTCGTACGGCATCGACAGCAAAAAAGCAAAATTGATATATTTAATTTCTTGTGTCAAAGAATTTCCAACCAAATTTTTAATTCATTGTTCTTAAATAAGGGAATTTCTTAGAGCAGTGGGGGATCGCCAAAGTGTGGCTCCAGAGCCACATGTGGCTCTTGGGCTCCTTAAGTACGGCTCTGGCACAAATATCCACGGAAGGCGCAATAATACTTTCATTTAAAAAAAAAACTTGGTAAGAAAAAAATTACATCTTATTTTGATAAATTAAAATTCTTTTATAAATCGAGAATAAGTATAATTTTTTGTTTAAGTTAAAAGATAGAGATAGGTAATTAAAATTTTGTATTGTAAAAATACGTAACGAATATCGAGTTTAATTTTATTGGTTTTCGTAAACGTAAACACAAACCATGTACAAGCTACCGGCTGGAATTGTTCGTATGTTTTCGGCGTACTCCGGTGTGATACAAAAGTACCACAAGCATGCGGGCGCATACTTTTTCTAAACTGGGGGTACAAATTGGCATCACAGACCAGTAGTTGCAGTGTAAACAGTTTTGTCTTATCTACCGTGTCTCCCATTGACTTGTCTTATTAAAAAGTTGTTGAAATAAAAGAAAGCACACGTCATTTAGCGTTAAATGTCCTATCGGTGATGCAAGGAAGAAAGCAGTTGAGGAACTTCAGAAAAGTCAAGAGTCGTCAACTTCTGTGTTTAATAACTGGATTCAATCTTCCAGCAATATTAATATGGCAAGTTTTGTTTTTAACCAAGATATTGCTAAGAGAGGGAAACCGTACACAGACGGAGCATACATAAAAATTGTTTTATAAATGCATCCAAAGGGCTATCTCAGGATTTTAAGAAGAAAGCAGATATGCTGAAAAAAATTAAAGAGTTACCATTGTCTGTCAAAATCATTAAAGATATAGCAATTAAAATGTGTTCGAATACAACCACCCAGCATATCGAAGATCTGAAATTGGTTTCGGCTTTGTCAATTGCAGTTGACGAGTCTTGAGACAGTTCCGGATGAAATTTTTAAAAGTTATGGAATTGGTGATTACCATTATCAACTCCATTTTAGCTAAAAATCTTAATCATCGCCAATTCAAATAATTTTTATTTGAAATGAGAAGAGGGAGTACGCTGATCTTCTGCTTCATAACAGGGTACGTTGATTATCAAGAGAGAACGTTTTACAACGTTTCGCGTCTCTTTTTCCGAAAATTAAAGCATTTCTTTTTGAGAAGGGTGTTCACTATCCAGAACTAACTGACGATCAGTGGATCCAAAACTTTATTTCATGGTAAACGTTACGTCTCATCAAAATCAGCTTAATCGTAAACTACAAAGAAAATCAAACTTAATTTTTTTCGATATTAGAAGAAGTAATAACATTCGAAAACAAATTATCCATTTTTGCTCAGGATTTTGAAAGGGAAATATTGTTTCACTTTCCGAGCCTGCTGAAGCATCGCCAAGAAAATAATTCCTCTATTAATAAACACCATTTTAAAACAATAATTTTAAATATCCCGGAAGCATTTCTCAGCAGGTTTCGGGAATTTAAAAACAGCAGAGCAACTTTAGTATTTGTCAAAAATCCTCTTAATGCTACGGTAACCGAGTTGAAATTTTCTCCTTTTAAAATTGACATTAGTAACTTTGAATGACAATTGCTGGATTTAAAAAACAAGGAGATATGGTGCTCTAAATTCGAACGTCTTTGTGTTGAACTGGAAATATTGGAAAAGAAAAAAATGTGATCTTAGTTCACAACTTGGTGTGCTTTGAATGACCTGGAGAAAAAAGACATGATCATTTTCAACGCTTGGAATAGTATTCCTGACTCTTACGATCAGCTGAAAAAGCTCGCGTTTTCTGTTCTTTCTCTTTTCGGTTCTACATATACAGGGTGTTTTTTTGAGAGGTATAGAAGTTTAAATTGCAATAAAACAAATATGTATTATTCGATTGACATGAATTTTTTTTATTCGAAAGATAATCTAGTGGCATTACATTTTAAATATGATTTCTGGCATAGGACTGCCACGGCTGGCTCGGATGTAGTCCAATCTGGACGTCCAATTTTCGGTGACTTTTTCCAACATTTGTGACCGTATATCGGCAATAACACGGCGAATGTTGTCTTCCAAATGTTCAAGCGTTTGTGGCTTATCTTCATAGACCAATGACTTTACATAGCCCCACAGAAAATAGTCTAGCGGTGTTAAATCTTAAGATCTTGGAGGCCAATTCACAGGTCCAAAACATGAAATTAGGCGGTCACCAAACGTGTCTTTCAATAAATCGATTGTGGCACGAGCTGTGTGACATGTTGCGCCGTCTTGTTGGAACCCCAGCTCCTGGACATCATGATTGTTCAATTCAGGAATGAAAAAGTTAGTAATCATGGCTCTATACCGATCACCATTGACTGTAACGTTGTGGCCTTCATCCTTTTTGAAACATTCCACTAGTCCTTAAAGCGCTCCAAACAGTTTTTCTGGATGTAACGGTGTTTCGACATACACTTGTGGATTAGCTTCACTTCCAAATGCGGCAGTTTTGTTTGTTGACGTAGCCATTCAACCAGAAGTGCGCTTCATCGCTAAACAAAATTCGCTTATGAAAATTGACCATTATTTTCGAAATAAAATTGCACAATTTGAACGCGTTGTTCAGGCGTGAGTCTATTCATGATGAATTGCCAAACCAAACTGAGAATAAATCACTTGACAGCTGTTAAATCGCATCTTGGAAAGTAATGCCAACTTAAGCTTCTATACCTGGAAAAAAACACTCTGTATATGCGAACAATCTTTTCCAAGCATGAACATTATTAAAAGTAAACTGATAAGTCACCTTATTGATGAGAACTAGGGGAATCGTGCCTAAAATTAAAAACAACAACATACAAACCTGACTTACTCAAACTTTCCAAGGAAATGAAAGCACATTGCTCGCATTAATAATATTTATAAAGTATGAAATTTAGTTTTATTTAGTGTACTACTTATTCAGTTTAATAAAAGTTTACTAAACAAGCAGATTCGGCTTCCAATTTTTTTAAATTGCTATAATGCTCATATTTGGCTCTTTGGCTAATAAGTTTGCGGACCTCTGTCTTAGAGCAATGGGCCATGACCGGGCTACTTAAAAAGTCTCGGTGGATCGCAGGTTGTGTATCATTGATCTAACATGTGCAATTAGGATTAATTTATCAATTTGATGGTTAAAGTGTTTTTGAGAAGAAAACACAGATATTTTTAACACTTAGACAGATGCCTTTCAAAAAATGTGCGTTAGAAGTGTATGAAGTTGGGAATCCATTCTGTTGGATTAGATATTATAACGGACATGCAGATTTAGGAATTACACGCTGTTGTTGGAATTGGCAACATAAAAGTGATCGCTCACGTTTAATAGGTTCAAAGAGAGCTACCCGGTTTACAAGTTTAATGTACAAAGAAGCAAAGAGCTCCAACTGCAATGGTTTTAAACATGAAGAGAACAGTGATTCCCTATCTGCATCATCCGTTAGTGCAGTGCTTCTCAAGCTTTCAGTATTGGTGGTAAAATTTTAATCATAATTTTCATCGCCCTTCCTCAAAATGACAAAGTATTAAAAGCTATAATAATGTATTTTGGCACTAAAGCTAAAAAACGACCTTAAGTATAAACTGAACAAATTGTCAACATAAGTTTTAAATTCTGTATAACTGTGACACTCTGAAACAGGAATTATAATATTAATTTAGTTACTTTTTTATTAAATAGTTACCATTTACATAAATATGTATATACATATGACAGAATCGCAATATTAAGTGGCAAAACAGAAAGCAATTTTCCTTTCTATATATGATGTTGGACTATTTTTTGTATGTTTGGAACTTTTTTTATATATATATTCATTAATTATATTTTAATTATTCCAATAAAATGGTAAAGTAAGAAAATAACACATTCTCAAAAATTCCAGATGGGATTCAAATCCACGACCTTTGAATCAGTTCAACGCGCTATCCATTGCGCTACAGGGACATAGTGTACGACGATCCTTTCTATGTATGCTGTTGGATTGTTATTTTTGTTTGTTACTATTTATTCATTTTTTTAATTTAATGAATTAATTAAAATTTCAAAAACTTTATTAACATAAAGTGTCCTCCATTACAAGTTTTAAAAAATGTTTTTGAACTTCAACGGATGATTATAAAGTATTTCATTATCTTTGCAAATTTTAACTAATAGTAGGTATTATGAAAAAGAATATTGGAAGTGATGATTTTTTGTAAACAGAAGGGAAAATTTATAAAAGTAGAGAGAGCCTGTGCAACGCCGGGCCATGCAACTAACATTCATATTGAATTCTGTATATGTTACTTTTAAATAAAATATTTTAAGAGGAGTTGGAAACCTCTCTTTCTCTCTCTATATATATCTACTGATAATGTTAAATTGGCTGTTTTCGATGTACCTTTTCTCAAATCTGTTATATGTACATGCTTGAAATTTTTCATAAAATTAAAGTACATCTTTCTCATACTGAAATGAGCTTTTAGCTAATTTTGAATTTTTTACAATTTATAAAATATTTTATCAAATATAATGAAATTTTTCGCACAAACACATGCAAAAAATTAATTTTTGAGCTTTTTACAAAAGGCCCATTTCAGTATGTATTAGCCATTATTATAAATATAACATAAAAAATTTTCATATCTGTTAACAAATACTTTCTCAGAAAAGGTACATCGAATATCAAAATTTACATTTTGAGATAAATTGATTTTAATGAATACAATGGAGGAATATTCAACTAGGAAATAAAAAAACAATAAAAAGCTCAATTTACAATAAAAGATACATGTTTAGGTTTACATCTGATGTTCAACTTTTAAGCAAAAACGAGAAGTACTTTGTTTACATGTTTTGCCATTCAATTGGGCGTGGCCCAGTTTCATCGATCATTTAAAAATGTATTTTAAGGGTTTCTAATTACCCTAGATGTTAAACTAAGGTATTTTTAGAAAGGTTAAAATCTATTCAATTTGAAAAGATAAAAATTCCAAATTGTCAAAAAAAATTAATAAATAATAAGATTTTAGTTTTCCAACACAACTTAAGTTAATTTTCAGTTTTAGAATGAGTTTTGTGTTGCTATTCATACTTCAGAATGTATTTTGTTTTGCTTCCTTTCAGTAAAAATTAATATTTTTTAAAAATAATCTTTTACTTTCACCTTTTTGATATACTCGCACACCTCCTCCCCTCGTAGAGCTATAATGCCCTCTTAGAGTTACGCGGCCTACAGTGTGAGAAACACTGTATCAGAGTCAATTCCATTAGTAAACAGCTGCATTCTTCTACATTGCTTAACATTGAGACCATTACTAAAATTTCCCTGAAAAGTCTTCAACGTTACCAGTGTTTACGATGATGACACGAATTGTATGGGAAGGGGAGGCGATTTCCTACGATATCCGATCACCGGTGGAATTCTCAAGAGGTATTTTGACTGGCCCAGAGGTACGATAACGAGGTCTTTTGACAGATGCCTTTACTTTAGTAAAATATTATTTCAGTCCTCTATTTTAAAAAAAGAATAACGCTGACGTCTCAAGAGTTTGTCTTGTAACCGTAGACTATGCCTCGACTAGCAGCATCGTCAGACATGTGGCACACAAAAAACTTATGAGACTGTGCATAATGTTCTCTTTAAATTCTATCACTACCCAGAATTTGCAAGAACTACGAACTAAAGTTCAGTATACATCAGATTAGTTGAGACTAGACACCGTGAAGAGTGTCTATCACACTATGAAGCGATGTGTAGTACAATGTATTCGAAATATTCATGATCCCAACGTTCTATTAGTTGTAATGATCAATTAATAGGTTTTTGACAGATAAATTTTGTCAGAAACACACCCAGTTTTTAATTATGTCTTGGTGGCACGCGTACTACTTACTTTAATTTTACATATTTCAGTTTGATTCTTCCTCTTAGATTGCAACTTTTTGCCCGATGTTGTGATTGCATGTATATCATCTAGTTCCATATTAATAAGAAAGCAGTTTTAGCTGACACATTTAAGGATGTACTACATACGCATGGTTCAACTTCTTAGCGTATCTGTTGGAAACAGTAATTAATTAACGATTGTTTCGACTCTTCTCAAGCCAGAGGTTCGATTCCTTGTTCAAACTAATGGCCAAACGAACTGCGAATTAGGTTGCGGATGTACTGCAAATGAAATAGTTTAACGGGCTTCTTAAGTAAGATTATGCCAAGAAAATACTTACTAGTTCAGAGAATAATTTTGTATGGCGAATCTTAAACACACTATAAAAACTATTGTAATAATTTTTTTTTAAATTTCTAATTCAGTGACAATTTGAACCATCCAATAACTTCTTGCTTCCTCCAAATAAAAATAGATTTCACCTCCTAATAGACTAACAATTTTTTTTTCATTTGCATTTATGCCTGATTCTTTTATTTCGCCTTGTTTTGACCCAAAACAAATGATCAGACATTTATTTCAAATAAAGTAGCCTTTGAAACAGACATTATTCGTATCTGTCCATAAAAAATTATATGTAGCAAAAACATCGCATGTGGATTAAGAAAAAACAGAATATGATGTTAAGCAGAAGGTGATATTATTACGTGATAAGCAAATCTTAATACAATGCGAGAAAAATCCATTAAGATTCGAATATATGGGAGTAAAATAAATAAAATCTCGACTTTTGAGAGAGAAATAAAGGAGAACATTAAATACCTTTTTGCGTGTTTATTACGTTAGGTGTAAACTGAAGATTCATTGAGCCTTCAGCTCTATGTGGTTATGTTGGTGTTGTAAAAAAGAATGATAGTAATGACTTTCCTTCTAAAGTCTAACAAGACAGAACATTGATTTCGATCCTGGTGACGTATATCAAAATAAAGAATAAAATCTGATCTGGGAGCATTGTTTCCTGATTTAATCTTTCTACTTCTTTCTTTTAAACGGAAATTTTAATTATTTTACCAAAAAAAAACTGTAATATTACTGACAATTACATTCAAGAAAAATAGAAATATTGAAATATGTTTTATTTATTTGTTTGCTGAATTGATAAAATGTTAATAGCTAGATTGAATATATCTTTAATTTCGGATTTTATATATAAATTTTGCATTTAAAAATGGTAAACTGTACACTAATAACAAGTTTTAGTAGCCAAGTGGTCATCTTTAGTGTTCACTTAAGACTCTCTTTATAGCGGAGTTTTGCATTTGAAATCAGTCCAGAGAGTCTCTCTCCTCACGCTGAAGGAGATTACTGTTCAGGTGTCATCCTCATCATTTGAACTAGATTTAAATTTACGACAATCGTGATCATTGATGTTCGGGTTACATGTAAGAGAGACGTTAGTGCATGAATGCTATAAGTCAACATTTTAAAACTTATAATTGGGGAGTTGTTCCACCCATACCGTATCTTTTTTAAGTGTTTGTGTATATACATTGTGATTCGCTACCAGACCGATAAACTTGCAGTGAGCGTAGAACCGGGGTGGGCTTAACGTAGATCACGATTGACCGGTGAACCTCAAAGACAGTTGGGGTGACCACCTGAAAGTTTTACCAGTTAGTAAATATATCCGGAAAATTTAAGATTGGCTGACAGTAAGCCGACTAATTCTTCTACTGACACATAACAAAAACTAACTTCAGATAAAAATATTTTATTTTTTAATGTATTTTGAATTGTTCTATAATAAATGTATCATTTGATATCATTATATTTGGGACTATTATTATTAAGTTTTTATCTGCTTTTTTGCTGTAAATGCGGTTTTAAAAGTGTTGTTTTAATTTTGTTCTGTAGAAAAGTACATATTCTATACTTATTATTAAGTTATAATAATATAACCATTTCCTTATACCTCAAAACACCTACGGTATTGGGCAGTTGCGTACACAAGAATTTTTAAAGGGAGGGGAAGGGGGTCGAAGGTCTACCATTCTCGTATCATACCCAATACGCAGCGAAACATATTTTTTTGATTTTGTCAATTGTCGGGAACCAAAACAGCAAAATATAAATTACTAAATAAATAATTAACATTATTAAATAAAAAAAACTAATACCAAATAGTTAAATACATTTTACGTACTATATACATGGAACTATAACGAATAAAAAAATTAAGGGTTATGAGAGAGGGTACAGACCAGTGGACCCCTCCCCGCCCTTAGGTGCATCACTGACATTGGGTGGACCGCAAGTCTTTGAAAAAATAAGAAGTTGCCCGAACCCTGGTGCAGAGGGTACACAAACAACTTGGAATCACATACGAATACACTGGTGTGCAAAAATTAAGGACGAAGTCGAAAAATTAGCATATCAGCTGAACGAAGAGGCAGAGCGGACAGAAAAAGCAACCAGGAGATTAAGTAAGGGGATGTACGGTAGCACATGCGCAGATATGCAGGTAGACGTAATGGGGGAGTGTCTGAGTAGTATAAAGCATGTTGTCGGTGTAAGATCACTATTTCTGGCAAAGAGATTGCACGCCGTATAGCAGTTAAAATCCCACCGAGTTGCTGCCTCAGCGAAAAATGGCGAATAATCAATCTGTTAGACGACATCTGGATGCTTTTACCCGAGGTCGAATCATTGGGAAGTTGGAGGAAAGCCGCAGTGTGACAAGTGTGGCTGCAGAGTTCGGAATTGCTCACAGTATCGTTTCACGACTTTGGAGACAATTTCAAACTACAGGAACAGCTATCCAGGGGTTCAGTAGTGGTCGTCCACGAGGAACCACACCCACAGATGACCGGTACATTGTCTTACAGGCCAAAAGAAACAGGCGGCAGACAGCGGGAGAAATCGCTAGACACACGACACAGGTGACTGGACGACCGATATCGCGTTTTACCGTGGCCAGCAAACTGCACGGTGGTGGTCTGTTTGCACGACGGCCTGTACGGTGTGTACCTTTAACGCCTGCCCATCGGAGTAGGCGTTCTCTGTGGTGCCGAGAACACTGGAATTGGAGATACAATGAATGGGGACGAGTACTCTTTACAGATGAGAGCAGATTCAGTTTGAGTAGCGATTCTCATCGCATACTCATCTGGAGAGAGCGGGGAAGCCGCAATCATCCCTCGAACATCATTGAAAGGGACAGGTATGGAGGTCGTGATGTTCTCGTTTGGGGAGTCATCATGCTTGGTAGTCGTACAGACCTTCACATCTTCGACGCAGGTTCAGTCAAAGGGACCCGTTATTGAAACGAGATTCTTCTTCCATATGTGCGTCTTTTTAGAGGCGCTATGGGTCTGCAGTTCCTTTTCACGGACGACAATGCACCATGTCATCGCACAGTAGCTGCCGAACAGCTCTTAGAGAGTGAGGATATTGAACGTATGGATTGGTCGGCACGATCTCCAGATCTCAATCCCATCGAGCATGTATGGGATTTTCTAGGCAGACGCTTGGCAGCTCGTACCTTACCACCATAACGATTCGGGAGCTTCGATTGGCGCTGCAAGATGAATGGGCAGCAATGCCTCAACAACTCCTTGACACCCTCATTCTCAGCATGGGCAGAGGCTGTGAAACCTGCCTAGCAGTCTCAGGGGAGATCATATCCCCTACTAAAGACCGGATGTTTCTTGCTGGACACCCACCACAGGGATGTTTCGGCCTTCAGTCGCATTGCGCTCCATGCTATTTTTTCAATCAAGCTTCTTTTTATCCCTCTGATTTCTCTTTTAGTAAGTGTTGCTTACATTACATATGTCCTTACGTATTGGGGATCTTACGGTATTAAATGTGTTGATTTGGAAAGCTTTTGTACAAAGTTATATTGAAAAAACCGTCTCGTCCTTAATTTTTGGACACCAGTGTACAAGGTCGTAAATGCATTAGTTGTAAGCTATTGTGCAAAAGAGGAAAGAAAAAGAACAGAAACAGCAACACATTGAAGGGACAGAAAAAAATTATTAAACGGTTGTACCAAAACAGGTCTTTGAAATTACGATCAATAGTCGTCTGGTAAGTCTAATAGCGATGCTGCATTGAATTCCTGACGTTCTGGAAGATTCCAACAGGAAGTCATGAGGAAAAGGGAGCTAAACGGAATGTTTCGTTAACACCAATCCTGCTGGAAGTCATCATTCCTCAACCTGAGGTAGAAGGATGATCTCGTATTTAAACGAGAAACGGTCTAAATGCTGATAGTGTATGGAAATGCCGATTGTAATACGTACGAAGCTCGGTGGTTATACCAGGAACGTTACCAGAACAGTCATGTTCCCCATCACAGACGTTGGCAAGTGTAAACAGAAGGTTACATGAGACGGGACCTTTAACGAGTAAAATGGATCTTTTTATTATACGACATGCCCGTTTTTTCAATTGAAGACCTCATCACTGGAACATCTGTAGATGCTGGGAGGATACCTGACACGTCAAGAATCTTCCAGAACGTAAGGAATTTCATGCGACTTCGTTTGCAGGATTGTCAGCTGACTTCTGATCCCAATTTCACACACCTGTTGTATGACAATCTTCCAATAAAATGTTTTCTGTCCCAGTGATGCGTTGTTGATGTTGTTATTTCTCTATGCTTTTTTGAACCGTGCATTTCTATGTAAATCCGAGTCGTCTCTGTACCCCCTACACAACCTACAAGTCTGTGGATCTGGTAAAGAATCACTTTGTATATATGTGAGTGTGTTTTTTATATATTCATATGTGTATATTTTTAGATGGAAACGGCAGCATGCTGATGCCCATTCACCTCCTTAGCTTTTTGCAGATCGACCTAAAAAACTCTAAAAGGTACAAAGCATAAAGAATAAAAATCACAAGACCAAACTCTCTAAGGGAGTTTAAAATTTCGTCTTTCTTCCTTGCTTTTTTAGTTGAAGGGGATCCCGTTTCTCAGCAGTTGAACATCACGTTATCTTTTTGCTGTTTTCCTATGCCCAGTGATAATGAACAGTCATTAACAATTGCGGAAAGACAGCATCATCGAAAGTACTGTCTTGAAAAGAAGTTTCTTTTCTGAGAGCCAGGCGTCTTTTGAAGGATTTATAAGGATCCTACATTTCAAAGTTTTCTAAATTTATTCACTAAGCAGTTTTCAAAAAAACGTTATGAAGTGTTATCCACTGAATTTTTTAGAGCAAACTTTAAAAAACGTTTGTAATTTTCGTCAAAGAGCAATTTTTTCCCCTGTGGATTTTGGTTC
Source organism: Trichonephila clavipes (assembly GCA_019973935.1). Lineage (NCBI taxonomy): Eukaryota > Metazoa > Arthropoda > Arachnida > Araneae > Nephilidae > Trichonephila > Trichonephila clavipes. The sequence goes on along the minus strand of BMAU01001337.1, from coordinate 1,227,588 downwards.
GTAACTCTTATCAACGACTGTTGACGTTGAGTTTTGTATATTTATTTTACTATTTACTTTGATTCAAATGTTATTTCTTTTTACAAATAAATTTAGTCTAAGTCCTATGGTTAATTAAATTTTAATGTCTTGATTCAAAATTAAGTGTTTAATTAAATTTTAAAAATTTAAATAATCATTTGTATTGCATTAAATAAGTCATTTTTTATAAAAATATTAATTTCAAAAACTTAAATACTTTTAATTAGCGCTGTGTATATGCTAAATATACGAAAAAACATGCATGACTTCTTTCTTCTTATTTCTTAAGCCACTCTTATATTAATGATCGATAAACAAACCAAAAATTGATGCTGAAAATTATGCAGGCTTTCAGTAATGCAATAATCCTTCAGCTCACGCATCACTTAAAGAATGCTTCCAAGTTTACACAACACAGAAGGAAAAAAACTAAGCGATTTCCTTGTAATATTTTCCCCATCTCCTTTTTAAAAGGTTTAACCTTAAAATGATCTCAAATATTTTAAGATAAGACGTAAAAAGGACGCAGCAAATAGATTCGATGGATAGTTTACATTTTAAACGCGGAAAAATATTAAACATTTTAATTTAAACTTTATTAGAAACCATTTATTTTTTAAAACGTTTTTAACTGAACTCAAAGAGATACATTTTTGGTATTTTTCAGTTTCAACGGCTCAAATCTTGCCAAACAGGCGACCGGCTCAAATCTCGTGCATCACACAATATGCACATGAAAAAAAAGTTATAAATGTTATTTTTTTCATCTATTTTTTATGTATTAAGACAAAAACGTTATTGATAAGAAAAGACAGAAACTTGTTTTAAAAATGTGGTGGTAAACGGTTACTAAATATAATATTTCGTTTGGGGTCGATTATATCATTTTTGGCGAAATTATCGCTTGCGCCTGCGAAACGGAAAAGGGCCAACTTTTTTTTCTATTGAAATAAGATATATTTTTTTAAAATATAACTGATGCGTTGTACAATTCGTTTGCTTAGAAGTTCATTATTACATTGATAGTTCGATTGTTTAAAACATTTATTAAGATTCAAAAAGAATAAATTGATACGTAAATGCAAGTTATAACACTCCAAGAAAATATTTAATTAAAAATCACTCTACAATGAGCGTTAAGTAAAATAAAAAACTGGAAGTAAAAATTAAAAACTTTATATAAATTGCTTGAAAGAGAATAATTTATGTCCGTCTCCTATACTTAATAATGTGATCTGAATGAAATATTTTCGTGATTAGCTTTTGACTGTGAAAAATATAATCAACTAATAACCATCGTAGCTTATTTTTTCTTTAAAAAAATCAACCCTAAAATATATTTTCTAGCCGTGTGATTAAAAGTATCTCACTGTGACGTATTGTGAAACTTGATGGGTAATATGGGACTTAAAGAATTAAATTATCGATTTGTTACATCTACAACTATTAATTACAATATTTACAGTAAGATACAAACTGTATTCAAACTTTGGGGTGTTTTAATGCTACGAATACTTTGTTGGGGATGGAGAAGGAGAAAATACAACGTCTTGTTCCCAGTATTTCAAAGGGATTGTGCCTCTACTCTCTTGAGGTAGGGTGGTCCCTTCTTACATCTCGAATATCCCTCGAGGCTCAGCTTCGCGGTGGGTGCAGATGTTGTTGGGCTTTGGCTCTTACTGTCGACATGATGTCAAATGAAAGGATCTTGCAGTATTTTAGGATGCATGTTTGGATATGAACTACGTAATGTAATCTGCACAGAAAAACCAATCTAACAGCTGCAAAACAAGAAAACGTTACACCGCCTTATATTCCAGTTTAAATGCATTATATAATGTACGCAAAATTTATTTTTTATTGTTTTTGTGTATGAGTTTTTAATTTAATTTCTGAAGTTGTACATTCATGAAAAGACTACTGCACAACCACATACTTTAACCCTAGATTGCCCAAGGAAGTCATTTTGACAGCTTTTGAATTTCATTTAGAAAAACAATTACATATATAAGGAACAATTTCTTAGAATATACATTTTTTCTAATAAAGTAAATTTTTTTGTTAATATTTACTAATAGCTTGTTATATGACTGTAAATAATACAAAAAATATTACAAGTTAATTTTAAACAAATTTCTTTACACATTAATGATTCTTTCACAATGCAGTCATTTTGACTGCTTTGAGAGGTGTGCACTAAGTGTCAGTCTTTCTAGTGTTAAATATAATTCTATATTATATTTGTTAATTAGTAAGGCATTTAAATTATAAAGACTAAGACAAAATTATTAAGAAAAATTAATTTATTCTATCAAATAAGAACCATTGCATCTTATAAATAACAAAAAATCTTATATCGAAATTTGGCATAGTAAATCCTTCATAAACGCAAAGATCTTTTGATTACCTCTTCCGCAGATTAACCATAAACAAGTCTCTCGCTATGCTAAATATGAATCATATAAACAATTACAAAAATGAGGTAAATACAGAGAGGCGTTTTTATTTGTTTGTGTATTGAACATCGTATTTGTGGGGAGAGAAAGACATAAAAGAAATAGATTATTCTTCAACTAGCGTAACAAGGGAAAGAAGGGAACTTTCTGTCCCGCAAAAAGGAATGACAAAAAGATTGACAGAGACAAAGATGGTAAAGAAATACGCTAAAGCTATTATGTGATTTATAATGTTAGTCCGCAGAAAACTCTGTTCTCTGTATTTTTTCTCCTTTCTCCATCGTATGTTCCTCCGCTTTGTCTGGTGACATATTTTTGCTTTCGGGCATGTCTTGACTTAGCTGAGAAAACAAAAGTAACTTTGATGTTCAATGTATAGAAGCGTGATAGTAGTATAACGGGTCTATCCAAGAACTTTCAACTAATCATCTTAGGGTAAATTTATTTCTTTTTAACTGTAAGTTCTATTGAAAACATTCTCCCGAAGAAGAAGACTTGAATTATGCAAATTGATTGTTATTTTTTAGCATGGACATTTAGGTACGCAAAGTTAGTCGAGAATAAGTCGACGACTAGTTTCTATAGGATCAATTATTGCTAATTGGCGAATAAGTTATAAGATTGAGTTTAATGATCACGACTGGAGGTTGTACAACAAATAAAAGAATTAGGGTGAATTATACCTTAGAAATCCAAAGTGTGTGCAAGAGTAAGTGAAGTAGATATTCATATATTAAGTATCCTTTAGCCGTGTGATTTTTTTTATATTTAGTAGCGTTGTGAATTTCCTACCCTTAGTTGTTTGCTTTAAGATAATGAAATAATAAATTGGAACTTTAACTAGTTATGGCTGATATTTACTCGAACCCCCAACCCCCAACCCTCTTGTTATAGTAGGAGACCCATTTGACCTCAAATGAATCCATCTGAAGTGAATAGAGTATTACGGAAGTTTTACATAGAATTCAAACTCTACTCTTTTCCTAACTTGAATTCATCACCTAATGTTTGCAAACATGACTAAAAAAATCATAGTTCTTCATTCTGTATGAAAGGCTGAAGTGATACTTACGAAATAATATTTATATGAACTTAAAACGCTTAAGAAAGTATGTTATGCAAATTTAGGCGAATAATACCTTGAATGGCTATTTTAATTCAAGAGTCTGATTCAATTAAAAATTTTAAGTAGTTTTTTATAAAATGTATTGCATAATAATCACCCAGTTACGAATAATTTTAATATAAACATTATTAAAAAATGTTCATTCGTTCTCTTATTTCCGTAATAAACAGAAAAATGAATTGATATAGAGTTAGTTATAAAAGATTGATAGAAATTGTCACCAAGTTGTGTCATCTCTAAATTTCTATTTATAGAATAATGTTCATTATTTCATTTTTAATTTTAAAGCTCTTAAATTGAAAATATGGCTCCTTTTTATACAAAGTAAAACCTTTTTTTGCATCAGACAATCAGAATTAAGAGGACACAGTATGATTCAATTGACAAAATTCGATTGAAAACATTCTTAGTCTAATCTATTCTTTATATACTTTATATAACCTTACAAAATATGAAAGCTCTAAACATAAAAACGTAGAATTATGATAGCTTTTTCATTCGTTATTGTTCAAATCCCTACAGCAAACCAAAAATTTAGCTGCCTTATCTCCAAAACATAAAATAACTAGTTTGTCTTCATTTTAAATCCCAAGGCTTTTTATTTCAACTGTGCCTAATGCTTTGAATTTTTTACCTATTTCTAATAGTACATGTAACAAAAGTTGGTAAGCATGTTTGAATCAAAACAATACTTATTTTTAAAAATAATTGAACTCAGAATTTATACATTTTCTTAAGGAATTTTCAATAAGCATCCATAAAAAGAAGTATTTTAAGAATATCAATCGTATTATTGCAAAAGTCATAGCAACTTTCGTACTAGACATCATTTGACGTACTTGTAAATCAAATGCCATGCGTGTACGTAAATTTTTGTAGGAGGAGTAGCATTTTAAAATCACAATTTTTTTCTTATAAAAAATTAAATGGGTACCTTTTTATGAAATTTTGAGCACAAATCTGTTTTACATGGTATATACACATAAGATGGGAACAAAAAAAATTTGAAAATCCTTAAATCAAAATTTTTTGCATAAATCGCTCCATGTCCTCTTAAATTAGGAAACTCTGAGCAAAACTATAGAAAAGGGTTCGATTTCTTGACAAATTTTAAACCAAATCAAGAACTAATGTGAAGTTTTGAATTAATTTCAAATATGCAAATAAACCTTTATTCCCAACTTCAGTAATGCAGTTCTGTTGTTGCTGTTGCACGTCTTCACCGACCAGCAAAGCTATACCAGGTCCATGATTTCGTACACTTTCAAGAAAAAAATGCAGTCCCTACTTATTGTAATAGTATGCTATGAAATTTTAGAATTGCAAGTTTTTTAACACCTTGTGAAACACCTTAATAAATGGAGACTGACACTGAACTTCCATGCAGGGCGCGTCAGTCATCGTTGGCTATAAAATGCGATATAAAGACAAGTAATATAAAAGAATATTAAGGTCAATTTCTACTTAGGACAAAAAAAAAGTTTTTATTTTAGATACTTAAATTTATTAAGGAATTAATATTTAAAGAAACTGCATTAACATCAAGTGTCATCTGCTACAAGTTAAAAAATATATATTTGAAGCCAAGAAAAAAATCGTTAGAAAAATTAACCGGTGCCATCTGTGTGTGCTAGCTCTAACTTCTTTAGAAATAATGCAGAATAAATTTAAAATTAAAATTCAAAAATAAAATTTCTTCATGTCTGAATTAATATTTGAAAAAACTTTATTAACATCAAGTGTCATCCACTACAAATTTAAATATATATATATATATATATATTCAAACTTCAGTGGACGAAATAAAAGTTATTTTAAGATTGAAAATTATACAAAAGATATATATATATATATATATATATATATATATATATATATATATATAATATACATAGGGAGAGAGTGAACTAATAATAAGAATTGAATTTTTAAAAAAATTCATAACTTTAATTAATTTAAGAACATTTCATTAATGCACTTAAATAATACATATCAAGAAACTTAATGAATTGACATGAAATTTACTGAGAAAATCAGTAACAGTAACACTAGTCGATATTATGGTTAAATTATCGCTCATTCAGCATCCGCAACTCCACTAAATTATCTGACTGCTAAGCAACTCAACTTGAAGTATAAAATTTTCCGTAAACATAGAATAGTATTCTTTGTACATTTGCAGAACTATTTTCCGTTTAACTGAAATAAATCTGTAATTTGTATAAAAAATAGTAATAACACTTAACTTTTACTTGCATTACTTGCCTTTTAGTTCCAATGAACATGAACGTATTTCTGAATTCCATATTTACAAGTACATTTTAAATGTATCTGTTTCTAAGGAAATTTAGAATTTGTTGACATTTTTATACAAATGATAGTAATATTTTGATGGTATTTTTCTCTCCATCTTTAACTACCCCTTTCCAATTGTAACAAAAACAATTTCTTCATCAAAGTTTATACCACCGTCTAGTTTTTTTTATTATCTTAATTATTTTATTACATGAAAATGTTTAATGACTCTTCACACATGTTTAATCTTCTCAAAGAACCTCTCAAAGCCTCAGGAATTTTATTTTGAATTTGGTTTCCATTTTGTTTGAATATTTCATTTACCAAACATAGATCAAGCAATGGAGCTGAATACTATTTTTATAAGTATAAAGAAATTTAAAAATAACGTATCAAAAGAAATTAAATGAAAGGTAATAATATATTGAAAATACGAAAGTTCTTTTTTTTTGCATTTTTCTTCTCATTTTATAGTATTTTTTATTCTTCTCACCTCTTAATTTTTTTTAGACTTCAAGATTTTTTTAGACGATTATGTACTTATCTTTCTCTAAAAAGTAAAACAAAAAAGTTTGGTTAAAAAATCTTAATTTTTTTTTCATTTGCATTTAAGCTCCCTTGGGTTTTAGGAGTTAAAAATAAAACGTAGTAGAAAACTTAGTAAAAATTATTATTTTAGTAAAATTTGTGGACATATTATTCAGTTTTGATGGATAGCAGAAAAATATTTCTTTGAAAGAAGTACTTTCTGTTGAGTATTATTATTCAATTTTTTTTTTTATATTTACTTACTTATTTTAACTGCAATAATGCTGTTGATGATTAAAATAACTTTTCAAATTAATTTTTTTAAATATTTAAAAAAAAATTAAAGGAAATTCGGCTTTTTTAACATTTTAACTGCCGATTAAAAGTTAAAGAATTGGCTTCACAGTGTCACCGTTTTTCACGCGGGAGAGCATTTATGTGGTGTATTGGGGAAAAAATATAGGCACAAATAAATAAATCTATCGCAAACACTTTCAAGGTCATTTATTATATTCCACAGTTTTTGGAATAATTTTATTGAAAGCAGCGCAAAGAAAAATATCGTACTTAAATGGAAAAGACGTTTATATTCGTCCAGGGCACTTAACGCACTGGTTGAGTGAGACGAATATATACGCCGGTGACAGTGAAGGGGTCAATATAGGAGAAAGTTTATAACTGTTTCTAAAATTCTCTTGTTTCTCTGTTAGCAAAATCTCTAAAAGGAACCTAAAAAAGCATGTTAGATACTTATAATGATTTATGTATAAAACTTAAATTTTTAATTTAATCATTTAAAATGTAATTCTGATCTTAATATTTATCGTATTCTATCTGTAGGAGGGAAGGATTCGATTTGAGTACTTTCTGTTCCGTACGCATGTGCTTTATCGACCACGCCAAAACGATCGTCATCGCGTGATGTTTGATACTAGTTTATATAGATATCACACCGCCACATATCCATAAAGGAATGCATTTCTACTAATAAAATTCGATTTTTTAAGGTGTTTTTCTTGTGTGGATCTAAAAATAACTCATGTGATCGCTAATCAATACTATACAATACTGCTGCTATCATTTATGATTATTCAATATTATGCTTATTAAAATTTCACGTAAGTTTAATTGCTAACAATAAAGCTTATTTATTGAATTTTGTTTTTTAATTACTTTTTTGTATTAAATGTTTTCGTATTATATATCGAATATAATACTGCGAAAATTCGTGTAAATAAGAGTAAATGAATTTTTCAAGAAGATTTGTAGAGTAAATTGGGTTCAGTTTTAAATTCCTTGCTTACAGAATTTGCTACCATTATCAACATTTAAAAATTTTCTGTAAAAGGAGATATTATGAGGAAGAGGAGATATCTTGAAAGAGGAGATAAACTTTACAAGGATAAGGATTATATAAGGATAAGGATAAGGATTAAAAGGAGATATCTTGAAAATACTGAGATTAAATCAGTGCTTCTCAAAGTTTGAGTGTTTGCGACCCAATAATCAATCCCAATTTTGATCACGCTCCCCGCCGTACAATAACAATGTATTGAATTCAATAACAATATACTTTGTAACGCTAAAGCTACAATACAACTTTAACCTCTTAAGTTCCACCAACGTATATAAACGTCGCGATCAGTCAAAGCGTTAATTGCACAGGACGTGTATATACGTCTTTTCTGCGCACTGCTATGCACACAATTATTCCGAAGGCTTTGGAGTGCAATAAAAAGAACTTGACAGTGTTTGTGAAGGATTTGCTTATTTATTCCTTTTTTTCCCTCTCCCCCCTCCCAATACATCATATACGCGCGCCTACCTGGAAAATGATGACATTAAGGAACGAATCGCGTAACTTTTAATTGGCAGCAAAGGGATTAATTATAAACAGTACAAATTATCAATAGAAGTGGTAATTTTTGTGTATAATTTTATGTATGACAAGCCCATGGAGTTATTGTTAATTATTAATGTTGTTCTTAACTTAGTATTGTTAAAAATACATTGTGCAGTACTCATACATTTATATCAGTGTAAACGCGTATTTCATTTTTTATTATGTCAGAATGTATTTTGTTTGCTTACTTTCAGTAAATTAATAATTTTTATTAAATAATCTTTTGTCTTCGTCTATTCAATATGCTCGCGGTTACCTTGTAGAGTTATCCCACCCCCTAGGGGGCGTGCCCCACAGTTTGAGAAACGCTAGATTAAATAAATTTCTAATTGCAATATTTTTTTGCTAACTTATTCAGTGCCATTATATACTTAAACTTTGAGTAAATTTATTTTGCGGATTGCAAATATTACAATGTATTACAAATTTAATTCTTCTTAAAATCAGATTACAGAGAAATTCTTGTATTTTTCCTTAATTAACTATCATGTTAGGAAATATTTGTTTTACAGACATTTTATATCTTGAAGAGGGAATAATAATTCTTTTTCTCCAAGATTTTGAATATCTTTTAAATCAAAACTAATGTGTTTCCTTAACATATAGAAGAAGTTATTCTTCCTTTTATTATTTGAAAAGTGGATTCGAATGTCACAAATGATTTATATATACACTCAAGAGCCAAAACATTATGACCACCCTTACATTTTTCAATGAACTTGCCTGGATGACGTGGAAGGCGCGTGATCAGGTGGAAGTGGTAATTTACTGCTGCTGGAGAGTCTGAAGAATCATTCTTTCACTTACTTCTGTGTGTGAGGGGAAAGGTTGCGGATCTAAGCGACTTTGATCGAAGGCAGATTGTAATGGCTCGAAGGCTCGGAACAAGTATTTCCGAAACTGCACTACTCGTGGGTTGTTCGCTATCTACAGTTGTTAGTACTTATGCAAAGTGGATGAATGACGGTGAAACCAACAGCAGACGACATGGTGTTGGACGTCCACACGCTATCAAAGAAAAAGGTCGTCGGAGACTGTCTCGCATGGTGAAGCAAAACCGGAGCCAGACAGTAGCTCAGCTGACAGCCTAATACAATGCAGGGCCATGTAGAATAGTATCGGAGCACACTGTTCAGCAGACACTGATGGATATGGGGCTACGCCGCAAACGTCCCAATCGTGTGCCTTTGCTGACCAAGCATCATCACCAACTGCACTTGCGCTGGTCCCGGGAACATGGCGACTGGTCCATGGATCAGTGAGAGAAAGTTGCCTGGTCAGGTAAATCATGGTTTGTTATTCTTCACTCCGATGGCCGTGTCAGGATACGCCATCTTCCAGGCGAACAGCTGCTCCCTCAATGTACAGTAGGTCATATACAGGCAGGTGGTGGCGGTATTATGCTTTGGGGGACGTTTTTTTGGGCATCTCTGGGACCCGTGGTTGTGGTAGAGCAGACCATGAATGCTACAGGGTATCTGAACATCATTGCAGACCAGTTGCACCCTTACACGGCCTCTGTTTTCCAGCTGAAAATGGAATGTTCCAACAGGACAACGCCTTGTGTCACAAGACTAAAATTGTGTTGGAGTGGTTCCAGGAACATGATGCTGAATTCCAGTTAATGTCCTGGCTTCCTAACTCACTCGATCTCAATCCGATAGAACACATTTGGGATGTCATGGGATGGCAGCTCAGTGTTCAAAGACTACCAATTCGCAATATCTCGTATTTGCGTGACCGTTGCTTAAACATCTGGCACAATCTGTCTCCGACAATCTACCAAGGACTTGTGGTATCCATGCCAAGGCGGGTTGAAGCTGTATTGCGCACCAAAGGAGGGCCAACTCATTATTGACAGGTGGTCATAATGTTTTGGCTCTTGAGTGTTTACTCATAGTACTATCGTACAACTCCATTGTGTGTTATGTTTTGGAAAACTGTAACCATGTAATTAAACCAAATGATTACGAAATGTTGTCTTTTATCCAGTTTTGGCAGATGACAGACAAATAAAGGTGGATTTAACAGAGAACACATACATTATATTGATATGGAATCTTCTGAAGTAAGCGTTTACATAGTAACATGGAATTTGTTTGATATAAATTTTTCAAAATTTAACGAAGTAGTATCATATATATTCATCATCAACGAGCAAGAAATGTAGTGCACTAATAATGTTATGGATATTTATTATATTTGGGAGAAAAATTAACATTTTATTTCGTTCGTCCTATGTTTTTTCGGAGAATTTTCTAATTATGTGTAAATAAAAGGGTATTGAAAGATCGGCATCCAATTTTTTCTTAAAAAAATCACGTTCATCTATTAAATCAAGAATAGAATACAAAAAATTGTAATTTTCCTCAAAAAGATTTTCCATCTTATTTGTATAGTTGCTTTATATATCTAATATACCTTGTCATATATTAAGGTTTATATATAGCAGGTGTTCTAGACGACCGTCCGTTGATGCATTAACTCCTTCTCTTACAAAACTTAGTTATGCGCAATCTGTTTATTGATCCAACACAAGTTTCTAATATTGAGGTAATTTATGGACATTGCGTAGGTAGTGACTGTGTACTTGTGACACAAAAGACAGCGGGGTGAAGATTAACGCCCTCTGTTTTCTCAAAAGAAAGTTAATATCTTTGAATGGAAAGGTGACAACGTGTGTGTTAACCAACTGTGAAGTATTCTCTGACTTATATTGACATTTAAAGCAAGTAAGAAGAAATTGAACTTTAAGAGAACTAATTCTCTTAAAATATGAGTTCATTTTTATAGAATTGCATGGTAATGTATAATTATGTTTTTATTAAAATTTTGTTAGATATGCTTATTTGAGAAAAAAAACGAAATTGTTTTATTACAAAACATGTTTGTTTATCTTTATATAACTGCTTAGGTAAAAATATTGAACCGGTTATTGATATAGTCAATTAAAATAATTCTCTTAAATTCTCTAAGTCTAATCTCAAGCGTAAAATTTGGAAAAAATAACATTTTAGTATCTAATATTCTTTCCTTCTTTGAAAATTCTAGCACAAATTATCTGTATATAAAGAAAAATTATGTTCGTAATCATTAAAAGATATTTTAGTGATTAGCACTTTTAAGCAACGAAATAAAATAATGTGTGCGTAATATTCCCTTTTCATTTTTAAAACAAAAACAAAACAAAACAAAATACTCTTTTCTTCAATATTTTTGAAAAAATAATCTTGTATTAATCACTCTTCCTAATTTTTTTGAAAAAAAAGATTTCCCAATCGATATGAACAAATCAAACATTATTACATATGAATATTTCTACATCAAAACCATTTTAATTGCTTTAATATTTATTTTATATATTACACATAATGCATTGTATTCCAGTTCCCTCTAAACAGGATTTCCAGAAAATAAATAATACTTTTGTGTTACTGAAAAAATATTCTAAAAACGTATGTTCTTTAAGTATGTTCCAAAACTGATATATACTGTCCAAAAGCTCATTTTAAAAATAAAATGTATCCCACTTATTAAGATATTCATTCATGGTTTAACCGTTATTTAATTATTTATAAGAAGTAATAACCTTTTTAAATTATTCTTAGTCCCAGAGAGAGAGAGAGAACTATAACCATTTAAAATTAGTCAAATAAATTATTAACTGTATAATTGTACATTACGCAACACATTTTTTTTAAACCAGAATCTGTTAAATTTAAGACCTAAAATTCTGTGTTCTTTATAAACAAATAGTTCAATTAAAGTTGCTTAAGTGTATTGGAATTGTAGAGGTTTCTTCTCACCATTAAACGATTAGACTCATGATTATGGATGTTGCCACCACAATTCAACAAATCCGAGCGTGAAACTACTAATTCCATTCCACAGGGAGAAACGTATTTGAATTTCAGAGATTCGATGCGCATACGGTCCGTTTTGTACCGTGTTTATTCTGAGCACGTTCTTGCTTAAGCAGCTCCATTCAGTGCGTGGAGGAGCTCATTACCAATTTGTCTTCTGAGGTGGCAGAAGAGTTAACTTAGTTCTGCATGTGAATTTAAGACCTGTTCTCTAGTAAAAACTGTTCGATAAAGGCTTCTTAAAAAGTAGAGAGGAGGAATAAGTGTTATTCAGCCTTACTTAATATTCTTATCATCGATTGAATTGTTGGAAGCTTGTGTACAATTTCAATTATAGAACTGATTTGAATAAAACTAAAAAAGGGGGATTTATTCGGATTTCAATCCAGTTTCTATTAGAATTTTGATCTTCTTTTACTTTAAATATTTCAAAATACATAGAAGTTTTTTAACGTGATATTTTATTACATATAAATGAGTGTTAAAATTATAAGAATATCAAATTTAATATGAAATCTGTTTTTCGAGTAACAATATCTACATTCTTAAACCTTTTGCTCTAAATATGGGAAGAATGTATTCAAATCTGTGTTATATCTTCAAATAGGGAATTTTTTTTGAAGATTATGGTACAAAAGGTAATTCACACTTATAATGGCAACAATTTTGTAATTGATTTTCTCTTCTGCACTTTGAGATAAAACTTTGAAAATTTCAGAATAATCGTCTGATAATGATTTCTTTTGATTGGAATGTAAAATAAAAAATTTATTTTTTAAATGACTCTTAAAACTGATAAAATGTTTGAATGTTACGTAAATGCGCTTTCCGAGGAGAATTATTCGTATCAACACATTATAAAGATTATTATTTAGAACTTATTTAGAACTTAAGTTATGGGGATTTGAGTTTCATTCGATAGCACCTTTTTGAACCCGGAAGTACAAGTCTGCATTGCGAAGTAGAAAAAATGTTTGTTGACATTTTTATTTTTCAAAGTATCGTTTAAATATGCAATAGTAACAAATTTAAACTTTTTAAAATATGAATTTGAGTTTTCAGAATTATCAAGAATATAATTGGCAACAGGCTTTTATTTATATTTTTATCTAGAATCTGGCAAGAAAATAGAGTGTTTTACTGTTTGTTTACATTTGCTTATGATTGCGTAGCTCTTTATAAGCTTTTGTTTAATCCTTTTTTATAGCAGAAAATTTTAATTTTTGTCATTTAAAATGGGTAATGCTAAACAAACAAAGGTGTGCAAAGAGAAAACGCCAATTTAGAGGTAATGGATCTACCATTAAACATTCAAAAAATAGCAGCGCAACATCTACCAACGCCAGTTCTTCAAAAATTAAAATACCTCCTGCCTTTGATGAAGAAATAGCAGAATATCAACGTAAACCACTTACTGGTAACAGAATAATTGATATGGAAGTCCTTTTAAATTTGTTTTTACAACTTTGCTGCCCAAGATGTTTCGAAGAAGGTATCCTGCTTTTCTGAGGATTCCACATATGGTTTGTGCTCAGATTTTGTTATCAGGTGTAAACATTGTGACTTTTACTCAGGGTTTTCTAGTTCAAAGAAAACTTTAAACTGTCCTGAAGTAAATACAAGATTTGTGTATGGTATGAGACAAATTGGGAAAGGTTTTCTGCTGGGTTTAAATTATGTGGTACGTTAAATTTACCCAGGCTCAGTAAAACTGCGTACACTAATCATGAGAATAAACTCATGTCCGTGATTTCAGAAGTTAGTGAACTATCAATGCAAAAAGCAGCTTCTGAACTGTTAGTGCTACATCCTACTAAAAATAAAATTGTTGAATGTGGCATTTCAGTTGATGGAACGTGGCAGCGTAGAGGTTACTCTTCCATGAATGGGTGTGTCGCAGCTTTGTCAGTTGACACTGGTAAAGTAGTAGACATTGAAATAATGTCGTCATATTGTCCCACCTGCAGAAAGATTTCTAAAATGCCTAGAAGTATTGAGTCGGAAACTTTTGCAGCAGATCATGTGTGCCATAGCAATTTTCAAGGTTCTGCGTTAAAAATGGAAGCTGTTGGTGCTACGAGAATCTTCCAACGTTCTATTGTCAAACGAGGCCTTAAATATGCACATTATTATGGTGACGGGGACTCTAAGGGCTTTATCAGTGTCAAAGATACTTATGGGAAGGATAGCGTCACAAAATATGAATGCATCGGTCATGTTCAAAAGAGAGTAGGTGCGAGATTGCGCAAACTAAAGTCTAAAAATAAAAATCTGTCTGGTAAAGGCAAACTCACCGACTCTTTTATTGACCGATTGCAAAACTATTATGGAATTGCTGTTCGTAGCAATGTTGGAAACCTATCCGGTCTTCAGCAAAATGTTATTGCGGCTTTGTTTCATTGCTCATCAAGTGTCGAGAAACCGATGCATGGGCAGTGTCCCATCGGAAAAGATAGTTGGTGCTACTACCAGCGAGCACTGTCTTGTGGCAAAAGCCAAACGAAAAATATAAAGGCTTATCAAATGAAGTACTAAACACGATTAAGCCTACATATTTAGAGTTGTGTACCAAAGAACTGCTTACTAAATGCCTGCATGGCAAAACACAAAATTCAAACGAGTGTTTAAATGGCGTTATATGGCAGAGAGTACCCAAGGAAGTTTTCGTGTGCCTCAAAATTTTAAAATCTGGTGCATTGGATGCTGTGATCAATTTAATGATGGATACAAGGGTTGTGTTGAAATTTTTAAAAAACTTAATATAACTCCTGGTTATTTTACTTTAAAAGCATACAAACATCTTGACATCAATAGAATTAACGACGCAGAACGACATTCAACACCAAATGTAAAGCAGCGTAGAAAAATTTTAAGAGCTACAAGGGAAAAAAAATAAATGTTTTAGAGTGTAAAGAAGGTGTTATTTATAAATCGGGAGCATTTTAAGTATATCAAATTGTGTTTAATATTAAAATTTGCAGTTCAAAGTTTATTTCTGATTTATCTCAAAATGAATTTGTTTAACGTATTGACATCTGACAACGTAAATATCAGAAAAGGTTGTGAACCAAATTAGTTCAAATTTTATAAATATATTTGATTTATAGATTTAAAGAACCCTACTACTTTCATAATTATATAGTTGATATGTTTTTAGTAACTAAGGTATATATCATGCTCGTAATAATTTTTTAAGGATTTTTCAATGTTCTTTTACTCGAAACTTGATAAAAATTGTAATCAATTGATTATCATCAGGAAAATAGTACCAGCCCTAAAAAATGTTATAATGATCATCATCAAATTTACAGAAAAGGGATATTTTTGTTTACATTTGAGTTATGTGCGTTATTCTAATAATCAATTTAATTACTATTTACACACTATGCTTTACTCCCTAAAATTTTTTTATGTACTACAAGTAACATATTAAATGTATTTTTCATAGTTTTAAGTTATATTTCATCATTAAAAAATATTTTAATAGCAAATATTACAGTTTTTAAAAAAATTTCTTCGAAGGTGTACGGATACCTTAAAAAGAACCTTAGGAAAAAGGCATCCAAAAACACTGAATGGACTATGGAAAAGGGTTCAATAGGAATGTGTTGTACAATCTGTATGACAGTACTCAGAAAAAGCTTACTTTCATGAAAAAATTGAGATAGAGCTATTTTCAAGAATCATGGCTATCAGATAGAAGCAAAATGCCACAAAAAATACGGTATTTATTGAAATAAAATTAACTATAGCTAAATCGTTTCCATACAGTATTATTAACCTTCTGTATGATATATTTTCCATTGCACCCAACTTTATCGAAATGTCTTGTATAAGGGTTACTCAAAAAAAGGAACATATTGAATAAAACGAATGCCTTTATTTGAAATCAAAAGAAATTGTCATTGGCTTTGTAACACAGATTCCATCATTTCGGTCACAAATCTAAGTCTTCTCTGTAGAAAGACCGTGGTTTATTTTTGAGGAAGCCCTCCACAGTTACCTTAACTTAATCATCCAAATTGAGACATTAAGCTCTCTTAAGTGGTCTTAAAGACGTGAAAATCACAAGGTGATAAATCTGTACTCTACGAAGGGTATTCCAACATTTCTCAACGGAATTTTTGAGAAAAGTATACTTTAATTCTAGAATGAAGCTTAGCAAAACACATTGAAACTCCCTACATCACCAAGTATTCCAGCTAACGTTATATAAAAACAGATAACTTGACAATGAACTTCAAGTATATACCTAGCATTAGTATTCTGAATGTTAATAATACCGCCACTGTAACAAATGGACAAGGAATCATTGAATGAGGTATAAAAAAGAACAAACATATTCAGCATATGGGAATTTGTTTCAGTTTGCATGATTATTTAAATGTATTTTTTTTAATATAAACTTGTTTTCATTCGCCAATTGTGAATACATTATGGTGTATTTATTTGTCTAAAAATGCAATCTAATGAAAAGGATAAATGAGATGAATTTACATAGAAGTGATGATAAGTCTACAGAAGTCTTAGGAAAGGGAAAATTACAATAAATATTTATTTTTATATATATATATATATATATATATATATATATAAACAAAATATTAGATTAAATAAAACATTCCTCATATTTGCTATGAATTACCTTTAAATAACCATTATAGCGCAATTGTAGCAAAGTAAAACGTCAAAAGCCAATGGCTACAGTTTAATTACTGGTAACCCTATTTGAAGCTCCTACATTTTTACCATTTATTTATTACTTAGTACACTATATCTGCTCTTGTTATAATTTCTGTGCCATTTAATTTTGTTTGGAAAAAAATTAACTGAGAGATAGAGGGAAAGAAAATCGCCAACCTATGTTATCTTGCCCTGGAGTAAAACTTGCTACCTGATGATTAGTCGCATTCAGACATCCCAATGAATGAATGCGAATTTTACGAACAATTTGTTCACTCTGATTTTTACGGAACTTTTTTTTAAATAAAAATGCCTTTCAAAACACCCAAAAAGTTTTTAAAAAATTAAACATTTGCTCATGGCTAACAGCTTAAAAAAATGGGTTTTTGTTGTGTTTTTTCCGAGATTAGCGGATCCATATACAAGACCGTACATTAGCTTTAAAAATATTTCAAAGCATTATCGGCGTACGCACGGGAGTATACAGTTCTGTAACGTACACCCC
Organism: Trichonephila clavipes; assembly: GCA_019973935.1. NCBI lineage: Eukaryota > Metazoa > Arthropoda > Arachnida > Araneae > Nephilidae > Trichonephila > Trichonephila clavipes. The sequence goes on along the minus strand of BMAU01001337.1, from coordinate 1,210,208 downwards.
TGCAAACCCTGCATCAAGAGGGGGGGGGGTTAGGAATTTAGGAGTCCAAAACCTGATGTTATGGTTTTGCAATGCTTTGTAATATCCGGCTTGAAGCTCAAAACCTAACTTAGCAGAAAAATCCTAGTTTATTCTCCATTATGCAACTAGGAACATACAAAATATTTAATTTTGTTTTAGTTCTCAGGGCTAAATACTTTATTACGTGACGTATCAAATTTTCAAAATACATAAAAACATTTGTCTTTATTATGTGATTATTTCAAAAATTTATCGCTCATGACATTCTTTTTTCCCTCAAGTAGACAAACTCATTTCATTTAGTAAAAGTTAGAATGCCACTGATTACTCATTTAGATAAGGAACTTTAACAATTAAGATTTGTTGGAGCTTACAAGACTACACAGTTCTTAAATGGACAGTAGAATAACTTTGCAGCACACTTACTCATCATCATTAACTCGTGTGAATGGAGAAAAGGTTTATAATTGTTTACCCAATCCGGAGTTTCCTAAATCTTTGGATCAATAAGAAGCTAATTGTGATGATGTTCATCACGCTAATTATTGAAGGTCTTCCAACGGCGTTGCAAACATCACGCAAAATCTGAATGAAGTTTATTTTCACGAATGGAATTGCATGATGAATTTTAATCTAAACCTTCTGTTGGAGGTATTTCACATATATTTATAAAATTAAAATTAGCGCAGTTTTAACGGTTGCAGCACTTAGAATAAACACAAATCAGATTACCGGTTTTATGAAACATTGTTTGAATTAAAATTCCATGCCTAAATAATTGTTTGAACCCCTTACGCCAAGGGTGTCAAACTCGCCGCCCTCAACGTGCATCTTTGTGGCCAAGCCAAAATATTGGCAAGCAGTAATATAAAATAAAATAACAAATTGACGCAAAATAAGATAGGTGGAATTTGCTAAACCTTTTTTTAACTAACACTCTTTTTTGTGCATATATATATATATAACACTATATTTTTGTGCATATATATATATATATATATATATATATATATAAATGCACACACAACTTGAAGTATGGTGTAAGTCTTACAATGCAATGGGGAGAGTGATAATATTATCTTTCCATTTCCTTTTCTTCTAAAGCAACAAACTGCACATTGTCGAACTATCTTCATCAAATATTTTCAAGAATCTAAATTTCCACCTTCAAGGAAATATTCCCGCCTTCATCATTAAGAGAATCCCAGTTGAGAAGTACTTCAATATCATGGACAAACTGTACCTCTTAAAACACTTCCACACACATCCCACTATAAGAATTAAAAATATGTGAAAATGAAAGCTAGAAAACAAATATTAGTGCCCACACACCATACAGATCAACCAGTTTTTACTACCTTCATGTCGCCTGTACATGCAAACCAGTAAAAAATTAATTTAAGAACAATTATAATTAGCAGAACAATTCACTAGATTTAGCATTTTTTTTAAAAAAAATTAGCAGAACAATTTGCTCATTAAGAGAGAAATTCATTTTTGATAAAAAAGAAAAAAACAACATAAATCTATGCAGCTATTTAAAAAAAATCCCAACAAACGTAAATTGGAATGTGTCACAACATCAAAAGAATTATGTATCGTTAATTATTTTCTTAAAAAATGTTACTAGAGTCATTGTATAATGCAGGGACAACAAAACTAACTTGAAAAAATAGAGTGCATATAGAACAAGAATAACTGTGAAATATTATTATTTGAACTTATAATACATGAACTGGTGTCGTTTATCCTTGGTCCTCTCAAGAGGTAAACTCTATAAGTGAGACATTATAATAAATATTAAGAGCTCTACTTCAAAATGCTGAGTTTGAACTCAGCAGCTTTCACATGCAAAGTGAATATTTCATAACAAACCGGGAAGCACTTCAAAAAACGAACATCTAAAATCATCCCCCCACATATTTGAAACATCCCTTACATTTTTATACAGACATTTTCTTTTCAACCATTGATTCAAAGAGAAATTGTAAAATGTTATGTACCAAATTACAATCTTCAGGTAGTTAATGAAATTATTTTATAGACAAAAATTAATAATATATAATCAACTTTCAAAATAAATAGAGTTTTTTTTATAAGACATGAGATCGTAAAGAATGTTTTTCTGTTTTAGAAATTACATCTTTAAATACATGAAATACTTTTAGCGATCCAATGAATAAAACAACTAGTAAATAAAATATAAAACTTATTTAGCCGTACGCACTGGTAGGGGAAATTAGTTACCTTGTGGTATATTTAAAATGGTTTGACTCTAAGAGCAATCAATAGTTCTTTAATATTTTCTGAATTATTTCTCATAAATAAATTAGCAATGCAGTACGAAATTAAATTATTAATAATCGTATACTATATATTTACAGGATTCTTGAAAGTTAAGACTTTAAATTATAAGGGATAGATTCTTAATAATTTACACAATTTTTAACGCATGCTTCATGAGAATTTAATGCCATTTATTCTATTCAATAGAACATAATTAAGAAAATAATTAGTTCTACTTAAAGAATAATTTGATAATGGTTTTAATGTTAGACACAATTAGAAGTAATTTTTTATTTTACATATTTTAAAATAATTCCGAAAAATAATCTTAATGTAAATTATATTTACTACAGAAATTAAAGCGAAAATTCCGAAGTGTTTTACCAATATAGATTTCCTTTTTTAATTCTTTTCATTAGTAAGACACTAGATTTTTAGATGAGTAATATTATTTTCCTGCAAAATTCAGAAAATTCCGGATTATATAAATTATTTAATTACAGATTACACATCCCAATGTTGAACTATTTCGATGACACAGTTACCGACCTATTTTTATACATATTTTTCCTGTTTTCTTTTTTCAGAGTACCATGTCTGGATCTTGTCTAGCGTTTCTTTTCTGAGGTCCAGATGTCTCGATTCTTGTCGGCCTTCAAGCTACAGTCTTTCCATTTTTTACTCTGCGGTACAAGCATCAGGATAAAAATGAACAAATATGTTTTTGAAAGACCTTAATTCCCAAAACCATTCTTTGAAAAACTAAATTTTTGAAACTTGTTACGGTTGTGTACTTTTAATCCAAAAATATTAATATTGAAATCACAAAAATATAATTCGGAATTTACTAATAATTTAACAAAAAGAAAACCTTATTCGTATATGAAAATGCATTTTGTTTAAATTTAATGAACTGATTTCAAAAGCAAATTATGTAAGTAGTATTCTTTTACGTAAAAGTTCTACTGATGAACGGGGTTGCCCAGTGGTCAAGGTATCGGATCATTGCAGGCATGTCACGAGTTCGACCCCAGTATCACTGAAGACCTGCCGTGTAGGGGAGCAATGCACGTTAAATCTGTCGAGAGTTTAAATGTCCTCTCGTTGGTGTGGTAGTTAGGAGAGTGGGGTGCCAGCTCAGGTGTCGTCCACGTTCCTTGACCATGGTTCAAAATTACGTGGTCCATTGTCAAAAGCCCTCACGTAGATTAACAGTGTGACGTTAATATTCACTCACTCTACTGATGAACTTTTCAAATTTTATTTCATAAAAAAGGAAATTGGAATTGAATGTTCCAGAAAGGAAATGCAAGTCTTTCTAAATTTAATGTTTCAAACTTTGTAGAAAAAATCTTCCACTTAATGCAATGTATATCTTTATATAAGTGAGAAGTCTGCTTGGAAAGTAAACGGTAATATATATTTAAAATAGAATTTCATTATTTAATGTCAAAGTTGAGCATTTGTATTCACTGGGAACTTCTATTTCTCTTCAATAAAATGTATGTATGTGTCCACCGCAAGTAAATCATAAATATAATTTAACTAAATATATTTAATATAAAAATGATGTACACTGATTTAATGGAATAAGTATGCGTATTCTCACTTATTAAAGCAAAATTTTAAGAAAAAAGGCTAAAAAGAGTCAATTTTATGACACAAATGAAAAGGCCATAATCGTTTTAGCCTTTGTTATCAATATTTTTTTTGTATTTGAAACATTCTGCTGGAAATGGAAAATTTAAATTAAGGAAATTTAATTAGAAGGGGAGACTCAAAAATAACCACAATTTATTTTTGCTAGTATATAGACTGTATATAGTACTGTCCATGTGCAGTATAATACACTTCTCCCAACGTTTTTGCCACTGCTTAAAACAGTTCTGTAACTCTTGAGGAAGGTTACTCATCATCCATGTTGCTGAATCACTTTCCTTACAAAATCCCCGCCATTCGTTTATACAAAAGAAACCCCGACGGATCCAGATATGGAGAGTAGGTCGTAAATAGTAGTATAGAGAAGCTGAAATTTCTATTTTTGTGTTAGTTGTGAAACTTTGATTGTTTACAGCTGCCCCAATATAACTTTTATGCATGTGTAAGTTAGCTCTGCTAGAGATACAGGCAAGATATATCATTTATCTTTAATATTTATGAGTAACTTAGTTTAAATACTACATATTGCCACGAATAAATGTCAATTAATTGACTTCCTTCATGGAAATGGAAACGAATATTTTTAAACAGGCAGTCCGGGGCAAGATGACGAGCTCGTCAATTTGCCCCGTGCTTCGGAAATTGTTAAACTAACTGTGTTGTCTATTCTATTAAATCCTGTAACAGTAATTTGTCTGCGTTTTTATCCACTCGGCCTTGCGCTTCTCTCTCTTCTGGGGCTAAGGGGTGTATCGAATTGGGGAATGTGTCTTTCGAAAGGGGGCAACCAGAGGAAGGCATCTTTGCCATCCGCTAACAACTTCATGGTCACTCATCCAGGACAAACTGTCATAGACAAAACTATTGGTGAGCGTTTGAGCATCGCTTACTTCAGAGCAGCTACAGTTGGAAATGCCGTTAAAGGGTTTAAAAAAAATGTGCGATTGAGACTCATAATCCTCTTCTGTTTAGCGAACATGACTTTGCTGCTTCAAAAGAAAATTGCCCCTGATGTTGTTGGCGATGAAACTGAGAATAATACTGCTAATCCTCAGACCCTGGTAGAAGAAAACCAACATAAAGTCATCCAGAAGGACCAGAATTTATGACAAATGCTGATTCCGATGCACCACATTAGCCGTTAGTGTTTTTTATTTCAATCTATTGAAAAAAGCAACATAATATGAGAAAAAAGAAAAAGTAAAAAAGTGAGCTCAAGCATTCTTACAAGCACACCCATCCAAGAAATGTTAGAACAATGGGAAAGTCATAGGGAAGAACAGAAAACTTTAAGAAAATAGAGAAGAGAAGCTCGTGAAGCTAAAGTGGGAGTAAAAAAACTCAAACTAAGTTCCTGTAGGCCTAAGTCTATAAAATCCAGACCAAATAGTTCAGTTGCATCAACTTCAAAGGATGGTGTTATAAGATGTCCTGCTTGTGAAGAGGAATATAGTGACCCTCCAACAGAAGAATGGATCCAGTGCTGAGAATTCCAAGTGTAGTGACATGAGGAATGTTCCAATTATATGAAAACCGCATTATTATTTGTGACTATTGTTAGCTGCACAACTAAACACTTCAACATTCCGTTACAATGCATTATGCTTAGTTTGATGCTTTGTAAGATGTAAAAACACAGTTTTCGTTTGTTAAACCATGTAACATATTCAAAAGATAAAATCTGTTCAACTTTTCTCAGTGCTGTCATCTTGCCACAAGGCCAAAGTGATCTTGTCTCAGCATTGGGGCAGGATGTCAATTTGTTAAGGTTCTGAAAAAATAAAATTATCTTCTGTTTTGTTTTTTTATTTGAAAAATTAAATGACAATGTATTTAATACTACAAAGGACTACTCTAATACTTCATGTAATTTTTTTTTATCCTTAAAAATAAATTAATAATCAACAAAATCTGTTAACATCGTCATCTTGTCCTGGTCTCCCCTATGTAATGACACAATTTGTTAGAAATTTTTAGAATATTTTTTTTTTTTTTTGCCAAGTGAAGTAAATTTTTTTATTGTTAATATTCACTAATAACTTGTTATATAACAGTAAAAAATATTAAAAAATTATAAAAAATTAATTTTAAACACACTTTTTTACACATTAGTTATTCTTTCACAATACAGTCATTTTGACTACTTTAGGGTAATATAGGTATATACTAAAAGTTTCAGTCTTTCTAGTGTTAATGTGATGCATTACTTACAGTAAATCTTATATTCCGACAGAAACAACGCTTCGTAGAATTTATTTTATATGAATTTTGGGGTTATTTAAAAATTATATTGCAACAAAACACCTAATATTTTCTTTTCTAACATGTATGCTTTTTAGAAGTTTAAATAATTTAAATACTTTGCATATTAAATGCGCTTGAAACAAACAGGAAATATTGTTAATATTTTCTGTTTACCTCGAAAATTTTAATCAATGGAATAAAGTTGAAACTTTGGAACAGTGTCAGTATTAATTGTACAAAAAAAGAAAAGAAAAGAAAATGAGGAATATCTATTTTTATTTAAGTATCATTTGGAGAAATGATAAGAGAAATCCAGGTCCCAAGATCACCATCTGTTCTCTACAAAAATATGTCAACACCATGAAATAATAACTTCGATACGTGGTCTCATAATTTTTTTTTCAAATAAATAGAAAACCTTATAGATGGGATGTAAATTACAGCTCGATAACTTATCCATAAGATCACTGATTTTATCACTTCTTGCCAATTAGTTCATGTACTTCTAAAATTTGTTCAAAACCTTAACGAATTCTAAAGGAAGATATATTTTTTTTACAAAATACATAACTTTTTTTAAAAAAATGTGTTTTTTAGTATATATATATATATATATATATATATATATATATATATATATATATATATATATACATATATAGTATAATAAAATAAAAGTGAAAAAATTCTAAAACCTACAATGCCAAAGAAAAAAGAAATTGTAGTTCACTAGACACAACAGATGTACATACAAACGAAGTCCTTCGACTAAACTGGAAACCTATTATGATTTCTAAATTTGTCTCTGAATTAAGCCAGAGATTTAGGATTAAGCAATGCTTTATGGATCCACCTTCCCTGTACAGCAGAAAATTTCGACACAATAGAAAAAAGGAAAATTAGAGCCATGTTCAAAAGTTAAGCCTATTACTAACACGTTGATGAAAAACCTGAGAATACAGTAAAGTGAAATTATGAAAAGAAGATAATAATGTATCTCTCAAGGAAAGGAATAATAAAAAAAAAATTCTATTGAAAAAATTAGGATAAAAACTTGCATGAAAAAATAAAAACATTGAATACCAAATAACAGCCTTCTACGTTAAGATCCCGCACGAAATGATGTTAAGAATTGGAACATCAACACAAGAAAGAAAAACCGTGGCGCCACTTAGATAGTTATTTTGCAATTAAACTAACAACTAAGATATTTTAAAATAAACTAAACATAAGAAATTTTAAATAAAATAATGAACAATGTTAAGAACAGTTAATAAAAATTAGAAATATATTTAAAAATATAAATTTACTTGGATAAATTTATTCAAGATAATTTTATTACAATTAAATTAAGCGGTTAAGATATTTTAAAATATTTAAAAAATAAACTAAACAGAAGAAATTTTGAATAAAATATTAAACTAAGAAAAATTAGAGTTAGTTTGAAATAGAAATATATTTAAAAATAATTTACTTGGATAATTGTAATCTTAACAAATATTGCAGAATTTCACAAAATTACTATGTTTTAATACATTATCAGTAACTAAACCATTGTTTCTTTTTATAAAATTTAAGATAATATTTGTAAATATTGAAATGTGTAATTACTAACACAGAAAGGCATTTTATAATGTTCAAATCAAAGAGTCTCTTTTATCAAAAATAATACTTATTAGCAAATTATTCTTAATGTTTAATTGAAGGTCCAAAAAGTTAGCTGACTCATTATTATAATTAATTTTTAATAATTTTAAAAAGGGGGGATAATATAATTAAAGCTAGGAACAAAGTCTACTATATTACTAAATATAATTAAGTCATCTAAGTATCTAAAAAAGTAACAAGATTCATAACTAATACTTTCCTTTTCATAAAAATGCAAGTAAATATTTGCTAAGCAGTTGCTAGCTGATCCTCCTTGTGGTAAACCTTTAATTTGCTGTTAGTATATATATATATATATATATATATATATATATATATATATGTACATGTATAAACATATATATATATGTACATGTATAAACATATATATATATGTATATGAATATGTTTTTATATTCGTGCAAAACATATTGCACACAAACATGTATTAGAGTAGACCGGGGCAAGATGACTTTCTTAACAATTTTTGTGGTATATTAATTTATTTTTAAGGATAAAAAATTAATTTTACATGAAGTGTTAGAGTAGTCTTTTGTAAAAATAAATATATTAGCATTTAATTTTTCAAATAAAAAAAGGATAATTTTATTTCTTAATAATCTTAACTAATTGTCATCTTGCCCCTGACTCTGATGACTGGGCTGATGACTTTGGCTTTTGGGCAAGATGAAAACACTAAATAAGTTGGAACATATTCTATCTTTTGAATATGTTACATGGTGGTTTAACAAATGATAACTGCGTTTTTACATCCTACAAAGCATCAAACTAAACATAAGGGGTCACAGGGGTGTTAAAAATGTTTCGAGAGCACAAAATACAAACAATTTTCGACTAGAAATAATTCTTTGAGATTAAGATGAAATAATTTGATTCTTTTACACATTTCTTATAAAGGTATAAAGTTTCAAAAAAGTATAAAATATCTAAAATATAATCATAATTTTAAAAATAATAAGCACATAAAAATAAGAAAAATTTTTGTAAGAAACAAATAGTAAGTTTTACGACGCGCATGATATTTTCTGCAATAATATTTCTAATTACTAGCAATAAGTTGATTTATAAAGTCAAATATATCCTTATTACATGCTAGCCTATCTTATATAAATAAAATAAAAAATAATATTTTTAAAAATAAAAAAGTACATTTTTTAAAAAAATTTTAAAAAATTCAATTTTTGTTGAAATATTTCAAAAAATTAAAATTTATAATACTATAAATAGCTAGGATTTGAAGATTATGATAGAATTAATAATTCTGTAAAGTTTTATACATCAAAGTATGATAGTTTTTGAAACGCAATGCGCGTAATTGAAAAAAACACAAACTGAGAAAAAGGGCTCTAAAGTTTTAAAATTGAATTTGAGAAAATAAATCTTAAAACTTACATACTCCAGGATCATAAGATATACCTTCCTGTTCCTGAAACAGCTCAATTTATTTATTCTTTTTAATTTTCTTGGCTCTGGGAGCTTCAAAAGATGATTCTAAGCGCCTCTCTTGACGTAAAGATTCGACGATTGTCACGTTCAGCCAGGGACACACAAACATTTCTGTTAATTTTCAAGCCAAATTTCTCTAAAATAGTAACAAGTATTTGATTTCCATCATTAAAAACACTGGTTGCTAGATTTGCAGCAATCTCTGCAATCTGAAGACTAGAACCAATCGTCTTAGGACAAAACTTCCAAATTAATGAATTTAAACTTTCGTTAGGATTCTGTGTCTTACCTCCTAAACATTTCTTCAGGAGTGCCGGATGAGATAAGTCTGCAAATACAGGCTTAATTACATCTCGAACAGCTTTAGTAACTGAGGGTTTGTGTTTATAATTTTGTAAATTATTATTAATCGCGGCATTATACTTACACCATGTATTTGGATTTGCAGGACAAAACCAGTGCATCGGTTCATCATCAGTGCTGCAAGAATGACCCCAAATAGCCCAAATGGCTTTCCGCATTTCCTTTACACTAGTAGAATTGCATCGAATAGCATTACCATAGTAATGCGCAAGTTTATCAATTAAACTATCAGTTAACCTACCTTTACCGCCAATAGTTTTACCATCAGATAATTTTCTTTTTTACTATATACTAATTTAAGCTTCCTAAGTCTTGTACCCATTCTCTTTTGCACATGGCCTACACATTCTATTTTCTGAATAAGATGGTCATCGCCGTATGGCTTGTTTTCAGAAAGGGCATTGAATGTTTTTGTGTCGCCATCTCCTATGCAGTTCGAATATTTCAGGTTGTGAAGCTTTTCTGATCGATTAAAAATCCTCAACATCCCGTCAACCTCCATCTTACCAGCAGAGACAGAATAATTTTTTCTACATGAAATCTTATGCGCTCTTTGCCATTTATTGTACTTGATACCAAACTTTATCCCTTTATAACTGTCGCATCCTTTGCAAAATGAGGAAAACACTTCCCTTTCTAAAACCTTACCTGTTTCGGCCCCTATTACAGTACATACTCCAATCAACGATGAATGTCCTCTCGTCTTCCAGGAACCATCACCACTTACCGTTAAAAGGATATCAGGTGACGAAGAATTTTCTTCGACAGCTGCCCTTTTCATGCTTTCTTCCGCGACTTCCTTCATAACACGTGAAAGTTTATTATTAATAACATCATATGATTTTTGTTCAACAGGATTAGGAAGACTCATTACAGCACAAAAGGTTTTTAATGACTCTAAACCTTGGCCTATGCATCTCATTGCTAAAATAGATCTTCTGTTAATTTCTGGAGCATTATTTTTATTCCCAGTGTTTTCACAGCTTGAAAAAGTACAAACACTCCCTCAGTTTTTACAACGTATTTCAAAATTCGAACATAAACCACGAGTGGACTTTTCATTAATTGTTAATGGTTTATGACATTTTAAACAACATGATACTGATAAAATAGAGCTAAAAGTTGAAATAAAATCAAAAATACGATATCCTTTGAAGTTTTCACTTACCTTAACAAGATTTGACTTTAATGAAGTCTGAATTCCTGAGATTTTATTCCTGGAAGCACACTTACTTGTATCTCTCCTTTCTGCAACGTATGTATGAGAACATACCTTCATGAATTGGTTCCCTCTAAATCTCTTCTTTTCTTAGGACGTCTACCTGAAGGTCTACGATGAGTATTTTCTATTTCAATCGAGAGAATTTTGTTTTCAATTTTGATAAACGGTTTTAAACAACGCTGTTTTGAATTTCGATAAGTTAATTCAAACAACGTGCTAGCATTACCAAAACAGAATCAAAACACGTTAAAAAAGTGTGTGTTGAGTTGCAAGTTTCCTTCTCAATTATGCAAGTGTTTAAAATATTTCAGGAGGCTTTTTAAAAACAGAAAAATAAAACGTATGCGGAAATCAAGAATAAGTGGGCGTGGCATGTAGCCATTTAAACATTGTTATTACTAAATTGCTGTTTGGAATTTTTCGAATAACTTTTGAAGTTTTTGTAGTACTATCACGTGGTTGGTATCAAAATGTTCAAAAGAAAATGTGGAACAACATATATTTTTTTCGAAAATTCGAAAAATTCCAAGATTAATACCCCTGTGACCCCATAATGCCTTGTAACGGAATGTTGAAGTGTTTACTTGTACAGCTAACTATAGTCACAAATAATAATGCGGTTTTCATATAATTGGAAAATTCATGCCACTACACTTGGCATTCTCACCACTGGATCCATTCTTCTGTTGGAGGGTCACTATATTCCTCTTCACAAGCAGGACATCTTATAACACCTTCCTTTGAAGTTGATGCAACTGAACTATTTGGTCTGGATTTTATAGACTTAGGCATACAGGAACTTAGTTTGAGTTTTTTTACTCCTGTTTTATCTTCACGAGCTGCTTTTCTCTATTTTCTTAAAGTTTTCTGTTCTTTCTTCTGATTTTCCCTTTGTTCTATCATTTCATTGATGGGTGTGCTTGTAAGACTGCTTGAGCTCATTTTTTTTTACTTTTTCTTTTTTTCCTCATATTATGTTGCATTTTTCAATAGTTTGAAATAAAAAACACCAACGAGCTAATGTGGTGCTTCGAAATCAGCATTCGCCATAAGTTCTGGTTCTTCTGGAGGATTTATATTTTGGGTTTCTACTACCACGGTCAGAAGAGACTACCACTATTATTCTATATTTTAAAATACCACCACCATTGTGGGTGTAGCCTGCAACTTCGAAAAGTCTTGCCAAAGGCGAAACCCAATCGAACGGTACCGGTCATGAAGGAATCATACTGTTCAAATTGAAGATATTGAGGTATTTCATTTTTTCATCCTTATAGCGATTTAATTTCAAGAGGCTAGGGGGTAAGAGGCTTAGCGGAATGTAAAAAATGTCTTTCATTGGTCTCCCCCTTTCGAACGACACATTCCCCGATCCAATGCACCTGTTAGCCCTAGAGGAGATAGAAACGCAAGGTCGAGTGGACAAAAACGCAGACAAACAAGTGTTTATAGGATTAAATAAAATGGACAACATAGTTAGTCCCTACCCATACACTGGTGTGCAAAATTTCAGGACGAGATGGTTTTTTCAATATAACTTTTTACAAAAGCTTTCCAAATCAACACATTTAATACCGTAAGATCTCCAATACGTAAGGACTTGTGTAATATGTAAGCAACACTTACTAAAAGAGAAATCAGAAGGATAAAAAGAAGCTTGATTAAAAAAGTAGCATGGAGCGCAATGCGATTGAAGGCCGAAACATCCCTGTGATGGGTGTCCAGCAAGAAACATCCGGTCTTTAGTAGGGGATACGATCTCCCCCGAATGCTAGGCAGGTTTCACAGCGTCTGCCCATGCTGAGAATGAGGGTGTCAATGAGTTTTTGAGGCATTGCTGCCCATTCGTCTTGCAGCGCCAATCGAAGCTCCCGAATTGTTACTGGTGGTAAGGATACGAGCTGCCAAGCGTCTGCCTAGAAAATCCCATACATGCTCGATGGGATTGAGATCAGGATATCGTGCCGGCCAATCCATACGTTCAATATCCTCACTCTCTAAGAGCTGTTTGGCAGCTACTGTACGATGACATGGTGCATTGTCGTCCATGAAAAGGAGCTGCAGACCCATAGCGCCTCTAAAAAGACGCACATATGGAAAAAGAATCTCGTTACAATAGCGGGTCCCGTTGACTGAACCTGCGTCGAAGATGTGAAGGTCTGTACGACTACCAAGCATGATGCCTCCCCAAACGAGAACACCGCGACCTCCATACCTGTCCCTTTCAATGATGTTCGAGGGATGATTGCGGCTTCCCCGCTCTCTCCAGATGAGTATACGATTATTTGGTAACCACATAACTGTTCCAACTAATGCAACAAGAGAACTTTTCGCTTTTGCAACACTATAGGCCTGACTCAATACATTGAAGGATACTGAAATGGCATGAGGTTTCGAAAATACATTACAGATTCAACATTAATGGAAAACAAACAGTTGCAACAAATAAAAAATTAAGAAGATCCATAAGTCTTTCAAATGAAATAAATGCTAATGAATTTCTTTTGGAGATAAAAGTGTGCCAATCAATATTATAAGCAGGGGTGGAGCGTGGACTAACGCCGCCAGGGGCCCACGGAAATTTTATCGCTGCTCTATTGTAATTATTAGTCAAGATCATTATTAAAAGTAACAAAAGCAGATTTTTTAAATATTTTATTGAATAAAAGGACACTTTTCATATGTTTTTTCATAGTAAAATATTTTATACAATTGTCAATATAAATATGTATGTCATGTTCACTTGCAGGATTAGTTAAATTTGTTAGCAATAACGTGGGCATATTCAATATGAGACAATTTTTGATTCATTTTAGCTTAGACAAGCTTCAATCTAAGCTATAAGCTTAGTAAAGCTTTTCTTCGCGGCAATTCTTACTGTAATTCATAAAAGAAAACTAAAGATCAAATAAAGGTATTGAGCCTAAGAGTTCAAATCAATGGTAGAAGTCTTTTTTCGTCAATGTTCCTTTCATCAGAGTAATTTGACTCAATTTAAATTCAGTAAAACATTGAAGACAAGTGTAGGCTTATTTATAAATTTATTGCCGATTGGATACAGTCTGCACTCGTTCACGTATAGAAGATTTCAGATCAAAGCAAAGTAGGTTTTGACAAGCAGCGCCCTCTATATTGAGGGGGATCTAAGAAATGGAATAGAGAAAGTTTTTAAAAAATACTAAAAAAAGGATTTATATGTAAATTTCAAGTATTCATTTTTTTCAATATTCTTACTACAGTAGACGTCCATGGTTATCCAAGCACAGAAAAAACATTGGAAACTATGTCGACAGACACAGACAGTGCATGCATTCTTGTAAAACTATCTACTTAAACGCCAATAGTCAATCGTGTTCATGAGTGGAGTCATTATTTACTAGCTCCCATTATAACACCATGACAATTATTACTTTAATTAAAGTAAGGCTTCAGAAATATAGTTAATCTCATATTATATAGGTATATTCAAATATACTTCTTAGCATTTAATATTGACACTTTAATATATTTACTTAAAATAATATATATTAAATAATATTTACTTAATATTATTCCTTTAATTTTTACACTTAAGCAAATTAGAAATAGCAAATATTATGGACCTAAAAGAACACGAGGAAAAAGGGAATATGGCTCCATTGTATAAAGAGAATCCTCCGATTTATATATATTTTTTATGTAATATTATAATCTATTAAATTTAACATTTTTCAAAAATTTTTGAAATAACTTTAAAATTTTATTTTCAATAATTGATTTGGATTAATGTGGAGAGTGAAATCGATAGCTGATTGACCCGGATTGGCGTAAAAAGTTTCAACTTAATATCGCATGTCATCACACAATCAAAACAATTCAATGACGTAATATTTTTACACTACCACTTTTTGAAAAAGAGAAAATAAGTCAAGTATTTTCAAATTTCACTGTTTTTGTTGCAACAGGATGAAAGTCAGAGTACTTTAAAGAACTATGATCTTCATCCTGTTGTCGAAAATATAAATAAGAGACTGAGCTGTTATGTGCATCAATCGGACAGGGTTCAAAATTAGCACGTCCAATGACCTGACTATTACATGAGTGAGTGTTGATTAACGTCACCCTACAAAGCAAATCACAGGCTATTTGTTACTGAGCTCGTAATTTTGAATCATGCTCAAGTGACAAGGGCGACACTTGAGATGTCACCCCTCTCCAAACGTCAACACTACGTCAACGGTTGAAATTTGAGCTCGGACAGAATTAATGAGCATCGAAACCTCAACACAGAGGGTCTTCAGTGTCGCTAGACTTGAAATCATGGCATTCCGGCTAGATGATCAGGACCACCAAAACACTGACGCTTCATCGTTAATTTTGCAATAGTATTTCTAAACAATTATTTTCAATATAACTTAAAAATTGTCCATTTTAGTACCTTCTTTTAAATAAAAATAATTTCGTCAAGAATTTTTGAATTCAACTCTGTATGTGGGAAAGCTATTGTAAGTCATATAGCTTCAGTAACTATTGGAGTTTTGCGTTTCCCTTTCCTACAAGAGATTGATGTTTTGTTTTCCTCACTTGAACAGGCGTAGAGATTATGACGTCCAGTGTCAGTGCCGTTAGTGTTAAAGTTCTACGGCAACCGTTCCAACTAATGCAAAAAGAGAACTTTTCGCTTTTGCAACGCTAAAGGTCTGACTCAATACATTGAATGATACTGAAAGGGGATAAGGTTTCGAAAATACATTACAGATTCAACATTAATGGAAAACAAACAGTTGCAACAAATAACAAATTAAGAAGATCCATAAGTCTTTCAAGTGAAATATATGCTAATGAATTTCTTTTTCGAGATAAAAGTGTGCCAATCAATATTATAAGCAGGGGTGTAACGTGGACGTTCGCCGCCAGGGGTGCACGGGAAATTTGTCGCATCTCTATTGTAATTATTAGTCAATATCATTATTAAAAGTAAAAAAGCAGCTTTTCTAAATATTTTATTGATTAAAAGGACACTTTTCGTGTGTTTTTTCATAGTAAAATATATTACACAATTGTCAATATAAACGTGTATGTGATGTTCACTTGCAAGAATAGTTAAATTTATTAGCCGGTTCGTGGGCATTTTTGATATGAGACAATTTTTTTATTCATTTTAGCTTAGATAAACTTCTATCTAAGCTATAAGCTTAAATAAGCCTTTCTTTGCGACAATTCTTACTGTAATTCATAAAAAACTAAAGATCAAATAAAGGTATTGAGCCTAAGAGTTCAAATCGTTGGTAGAAGTCTTTTTTCGTCAATGTTCCTTTCACCAGAGTAATTTGACTCAATTTAAATTCAGTAAAACATTGAAGACAAGTGTAGGCTTAATTATAAATTTATTGCCGATTGGATACAGTCTGCACTCTTTCACGTATAGAAGATTTCAGATCAAAGCAAAATAGGTTTTGACAAGCAGCGCCCTCTATATTGCGGGGGATCTAAGAAATGTAATTTAGAAAATTTTTAAAAAATACTAAAAAAAAGGATATATATGTAAATTTCAAGTATTCATTTTTTTTCAATATTCTTACTACAGTAGACGTCCATGGTTATCCAAGCACAGAAAAAACATTGGAAACTATGTCGACAGACACAGACAGTGCATGCATTCTTGTAAAAGTATCTACTTAAACGCCAATAGTCAATCGTGTCCATGAGTGGAGTCATTATTTACTGCTCGAATTATAACCATGACAATTATTACTTTAATTAAAGTAAGGCTTCAGAAATATAGTTAATGTCATATTATATAGGTATATTCAAATATACTTCTTAGCATTTAATATTGTCACTTTAATATATTTACTTAAAATAATATATATTAAGGGCAGTCGCGGTATGGTAAACACCTTCCAGAAATCGATTTTGAGATTTTGATATTTCTCAAATCTCCAAATTAAACCCTTTCCAACGATATAACATACTAGTCAATTTTTGAATTATAAGTATTTTAAAATGTTTTTTAAAAAATAATCAACTGATTTGCCACGCCTACTTTGACAGATAGAAATGTAAATATTGGCCTTTTAAAACTGGGATGCTCTTGCAAAGCCATTATCTGTTTTATTTATTCCCACGAAATTAACTGTAGAATAACTGCAAGTGTAACTGTTAAGGTTGTTTACCTATTTTTGGCGCTTTCGAACACGTTGTGTTTGAGCACTTGTCGTTTATCGATACTTAAAATTTCTGAAATTTTGAAATGCCAAGATTGCAAAAAAGTTTTCAAGAAACGCAAAGGTAAGTATTATCCACGTAAGAATACTATTAATAGCAAAGTAAGTACCACTGATTGTAAATTAAATGCTCAAGCTGAACATGCACATGATTCAAAGCAGTCATGTGCAAAAGAAAAGAAAATTCCCGATTTAAATGAGAGTTTTTCTTCTTTTGGAGATAGGGTAGATATTTTAAATGCAATCATGAATTTGAATATTCTTGCTTTTGTTTTCAAGAATGAAGTTCACTGTAAAATGTGCAACAGTGGTTTAGACATGCAAGTTTTAAAAGGTAAGTCTGGACTGGCTATTACGTTTGTCCTGAAATGTTTTGCTTGTCCATATCGTGTAGAATTCTCTTCTTCAAATTTTCATGAAGGAACACAAATTGCTACAATAAATACCAGGTTTGTGTATGCTATGCGTTCAATTGGAAAAGGTGCAGAAGCAGGGAGAATGTTCTGTGGCGTAATGAATCTTCCACAACCACCTACAAGGCTTTCTCCTTACGGTAAGCGAATTTTAAATGCTGCTAAACTTGTTTATGTGGATTCAATTCAAAATGCTGCGAAGGAAGCTATTTGTGAAAATGAAGGTAACAAAAATATAGCAGTAGCTGTAGATGGGACATGGCAGAAGCGTGGTTACACATCCTTGAATGGTGTAGTTACTGTGACCAGCATTGATACAGGTAAGGTGGTAGATGTTGATATTCTTTCGAAATATTGCGCTTGTAAAAACTTGCCTTTTCATGAAAAGGATTGTAAAAGGAACTACGTTGGATCTAGTGGAGCGATGGAAATCCAAGGTGCGTCTAAACTTTTTCAACGGTCATTATCTTTACATAATGCCCGATATATTACGTACTTAGGAGATGGGGATTGCAAAGCATTTGATGCGGTAAAAAAGAAAAACATTTATGAAAATGAATATCCAATTGAAAAATTGGAGTGTATTGGCCATGTAATGAAGCGCATGGGAACAAGATTACGCCGATTAAAAGCTCAATTGAAAGGACAAATCTTGTCAGACGGTAAGTGTTTAAGTTGGAAAAATCGTTTGACTGAACATGAAATTGATAACTTTCAGTCATACTATGGATCAGCTATTCGGAGAAATCACAGCAGTGTTCAGAATATGCGGCAAGCTATCTGGGCCATTTTTCTGCATAAGTTATCAACTGATATATATCCTCAACATGGTTTTTGTCCCATAGGGGAAGATTCATGGTGTGGATTTAAAAGGCTGAAGCATCAGGTAAGTCTTACAAACATAAAAACAGTCTTCCGGTCGCTGTTGTTGAAGCAATGCGTCCTATATTTAGACATCTTTCCCATCCTGATCTGTTGAAAAAATGTTTGCATGGAAAAACACAAAACCCGAATGAAAGTTTTCATAATGTCGTTTGGTCACGTGTTCCCAAAGCAACATTTGTACAGATTGAAACACTTTCACTTGGTGTTTATGATGCTGTTTGTTCCTTTAATGATGGTAATGTATCGAAATTAAAAATGCTTCAAAAAATGGGCGTAGAACCAGGGGAATTTTCAGTAAGTGCCATGAAACTTCTCGATAGGGAAAGACTAATGAAAGCAATTTATGCTTTTTCTGGAATCTCGAAGAAAATTAGAAAAGATAAAAGAAGAAAAAGAAAGAAAGAAGAAGATAATATTAAGAAAAATAAGGTAAAAACCGGCTACAGTGCAGAATCTTTTGATGAGGTAAAAATTTATACAAAAGCTACTGTGTTTTCTAATTAATATATTTTTCAAGTAATCTGTTTTTTTTCTTTAAATCTACTGTATGCATGAATTGGAGACTTTTACTATATATTTCATATATATTGTTGTGTGTTCTTATTCTTTATGCAAAATTTTTTAAATACTTCTTTGACATTTTTCACTAATGAACACGTCGTAACACAGAAAATGACTATTTTATTAAATTGTGTATTCTTTTTTTCTATAAATCTACCATATGCATGAACTGGAAATTTTTACTATATATTTCATATGTATTGTATGTTTTTATTCTTTATGTAAAATTTTAAAAATATTTCTCAGACATTTTTCACTAATGAACATATGTCGTGACACAGAAAATGACAGTTTTTAATAAATTGTGTATTCCTTTTTCTATACTTCTACTGTATGCATGAACTGGAAATTTTTACTATATATTTCATATGTATTGTGTATTTATACAAATTTTTAAGCTTTGGTGTTCAATAGTTTTTTAGTAAAAGGTTTATAAATATCTAAAAATGCAATGCCTTTTTTCGTTGCACATAGCTTGTTACATATATAAAAATACATAAATTTCTTGTTGTTTTTAATACCATTTACCAAATATTTAAAGAAAATTTTTAATTCTGCTGCTGTAAAACATTGTGTTAACAGGTGAATATATAAAACACTAATGAAACTTTTCGAAATAGTGTATAATCATGTATTACCAAAGCCATATTTTCATGTATTGACACATTTTCACATGGTATTTATGATGCTTTATAGTCAAAATTTGATGAAAGTAATGTATCAGAACTGAAAATTTCTCAAAAATTGATATAGAATTTGAGTAAAATAATTAAACGCTAAAATATACCTCGATAGCTTAAAAGTGAAAAATGCTATAAATGTATTTTCTGAGAAATCTAAGTATAAGAAAAAACTAAAAAGCCTTAAAAGTAATAGAGAATAAGCTAATATTTAATAAAATAGGGCAAATACTTGTAATTCATTATTTTTGTGATCAAACGCTTTTTTACACTAAAAATGCAATTATCTCAAAATGGTTGTTTTCAAACTGCGGGTACAGTTTTCTCAGAATCTACAGAATGAGTAATCATGCAATTTTTACTGCACATAAATAATATATAACTCTATATACTAAGCTTATTTTTTTGGAGATTTTCCTGAAATATTTTGCTGAAAAGCAGTTATCGTAAAAAATTTGACAGTTTTCAAAACTTTCAAAGTGATACTTTTACGATGAATTTTTTTGAAAAAAGTAAACAATATATTTTAAATATATTTACCAGTATTTAAATAAGAAGCCTAATTAATATACAGACAAAATTTGAAGTATATATATTTAACAGTTTCTGAGAAACGTGAACCTAAAATGGCTCAATTTAACATTGTCGGTATAGGCCCTACCGACTTCCCTTAAATAATATTTACTTAATAAAATTCCTTTAATTTTTACACTTAAGCAAATTAGAAATAGCAAATATTATGGACCTAAAAACACACGAGGAAAAAGGGAATATGGCTCCATTGTATAAAGAGAATCCTCCGATTTTTATATTTTTTTATGTAATATTATAATCGATTAAATTTAACATTTTTCAAAAATTTTTGAAATAACTTTAAAATTTTATTTTCAATAACTGATATGGATTCATTTGGAGAGTGAAATCGTAGCTGATTGACCTGGATTGGCGTAAAAAGTTTCAACTTCATATCGCATGTCATTACACAATCAAAACCATTCAATGACGTAATATTTTTACACTACCACTTTTTGAAAAAGAGAAAATTAGTCAAGTATTTTCAAATTTCACTGTTTTGTTGCAACAGGATGAAAGTCAGAGTACTTTAAAGAGCTATGATCTTCATCCTGTTGTCGAAAATATAAATAAGAGACTGAGCTGTCAATAGTATTTCTAAACAATTATTTTCAATATAACTTAAAAATTGTCCATTTTAGTACCTTCTTTTAAATAAAAATAATTTCGTCAAAAATTTTTCAATTCAACTCTGTATGTGGGAAAGTCTGTAAGTCATATAGCTTCAGTAACTATTGGATTTGTGCGTTTCCCTTTCCTACAAGAGATTGATGTTTTGTTTTCCTCACTTGAAAAGGTGAAGAGATTATGACGTCCAGTGTCAGTGTCGTTAGTGTTAAAGTTCTACGGCAACCGTTCCAACTAATGCAAAAAGAGAACTTTTCGCTTTTGCAACGCTAAAGGTCTGAATCAATATATTGAATGATACTGAAAGGGGAGACTGTTTCGAAAATACATTACAGATTCAACATTAATGGAAAACAAACAGTTGCAACAAATAACAAATTAAGAAGATTCATAAGTCTTTCAAGTGAAATATATGCTAATGAATTTCTTTTTCGAGATAAAAGTGTGCCAATCAATATTATAAGCAGGGGTGTAACGTGGACTTTCGCCGCCAGGGGCCCACGGGAAATTTGTCGCCGATCTATTATAATTATTAGTTAATATCATTATTAAAAGTAAAAAAAGCAGCTTTTCTAAATATTTTATTGATTAAAAGGGCAATTTTCGTGTGTTTTTTCATAGTAAAATATTTTACACAATTGTCAATATAAATATGTATGTGATGTTCACTTGCAAGAATAGTTAAATTTATTAGCCGTTTCGTGGGCATTTTCGATATGAGACAATTTTTTATTCATTTTAGCTTAGATAAACTTCTATGTAAGCTATAAGCTTAAATAAGCCTTCTTTGCGACAATTCTTACTGTAATTCATAAAAAAAAACTAAAGATCAAATAAAGGTATTGAGCCTAAGAGTTCAAATCATTGGTAGAAGTCTTTTTTCGTCAATGTTCCTTTCACCAGAGTAATTTGACTCAATTTAAATTCAGTAAAACATTGAAGACAAGTGTAGGTTTAATTATAAATTTATTGCCGATTGGATACAGTCTGCACTCGTTCACGTATAGAAGATTTCAGATCAAAGCAAAGTAGGTTTTGACAAGCAGCGCCCTCTATATTGAGGGGGATCTAAGAAATGGAATAGAGAAAGTTTTTAAAAAATACTAAAAAAAGGATATATATGTAAATTTCAAGTATTCATTTTTTTCGATATTCTTACTACAGTAGACGTCCATGGTTATCCAAGCACAGAAAAAACATTGGAAACTATGTCGACAGACACAGACAGTGCATGCATTCTTGTAAAACTATCTACTTAAACGCCAATAGTCAATCGTGTCAATGAGTGGAGTCATTATTTACTAGCTCGCATTATAACACACCATGACAATTATTACTTTAATTAAAGTAAGGCTTCAGAAATATTGTTAATCTCATATTATATAGGTATATTCAAATATACTTCTTAGCATTTAATATTGACACTTTAATATATTTACTTAAAATAATATCTATTAAGGGCAGTCGGTATGGTAAAACCTTCCAGAAATCGATTTTGAGATTTTGATATTTCTCAAATCTCCAAATTAAGCCCTTTCCAATGATATAACATACTAGTCAATTTTTGAATTAGAAGTATTTTAAAATGTTTTTTAAAAAATAATCAACTGATTTGCCACGCCTACTTTGACAGATAGAAATGTAAACATATTGGCCTTTTAAAACTGGGATGCTCTTGCAAAGCCATTATCTGTTTTATTTATTCCCACGAAATTAACTGTAGAATAACTGCAAGTGTAACTGTTAAGGTTGTTTACCTATTTTTGGCGCTTTCGAACACGTTGTGTTTGAGCACTTGTCGTTTATCGATACTTAAAATTTCTGAAATTTTGAAATGCCAAGATTGCAAAAAGTTTTCAAGAAACGCAAAGGTAAGTATTATCCACGTAAGAATACTATTAATAGCAAAGTAAGTACCACTGATTGTAAATTAAATGCTCAAGCTGAACATGCACATGATTCAAAGCAGTCATGTGCAAAAGAAAAGAAAATACCCGATTTAAATGAGAGTTTTTTCTTTTGGTGATAGGGTAGGTATTTTAAATGCAATCATGAATTTGAATATTCTTGCTTTTGTTTTCAAGAATGAAGTTCACTGTAAAATGTGCAACAGTGGTTTAGACATGCAAGTTTTAAAAGGTAAGTCTGGACTGGCTATTACGTTTGTCCTGAAATGTTTTGCTTGTCCATATCGTGTAGAATTCTCTTCTTCAAATTTTCATGAAGGAACACAAATTGCTACAATAAATACCAGGTTTGTTTATGCTATGCGTTCAATTGGAAAAGGTGCAGAAGCAGGGAGAATGTTCTGCGGCGTAATGAATCTTCCACATTCACCTACAAGGTTTTCTTCTTACGGTAAGCGAATTTTAAATGCTGCTAAACTTGTTTATGAGGATTCAATTCAAAATGCTGCGAAGGAAGCTATTTGTGAAAATGAAGGTACCAAAAATATAGCAGTAGCTGTAGATGGGACATGGCAGAAGCGTGGTTACGCATTCTTGAATGGTGTAGTTACTGTGACCAGCATTGATACAGGTAAGGTGATAGATGTTGATATTCTTTCGAAATATTGCGCTTGTAAAAACTTGCCTTTTCATGAAAAGGATTGTAAAAGGAACTACGTGGATCTAGTGGAGCGATGGAAATCCAAGGTGCGTCTAAAATTTTTCAACGGTCATTATCTTTACATAATGCCCGATATATTACGTACTTAGGAGATGGGGATTGCAAAGCATTTGATGCGGTAAAAAAGAAAAACATTTATGGAAATGAATATCCAATTGAAAAATTGGAGTGTATTGGCCATGTAATGAAGCGCATGGGAACAAGATTACGCCGATTAAAAGCTCAATTGAAAGGGCAAATCTTGTCAGACGGTAAGTGTTTAAGTTGGAAAAATCGTTTGACTGAACATGAAATTGATAACTTTTTTCAGTCATACTATGGATCAGCTATTCGGAGAAATCACAGCAGTGTTCAGAATATGCGGCAAGCTATCTGGGCCATTTTTCTGCATAAGTTATCAACTGATGAATATCCTCAACATGGTTTTTGTCCCATCGGGGAAGATTCATGGTGTGGATTTAAAAGGCTGAAGCATCAGGTAAGTCTTACAAACATAAAAACAGTCTTCCGGTCACTGTTGTTGAAGCAATGCGTCCTATATTTAGAGATCTTTCCCATCCCTGATCTGTTGAAAAAATGTTTGCATGGAAAAACACAAAACCCGAATGAAAGTTTTCATAATGTCGTTTGGTCACGTGTTCCCAAAGCAACATTTGTACAGATTGAAACACTTTCACTTGGTGTTTATGATGCTGTTTGTTCCTTTAATGATGGTAATGTATCGAAATTAAAAATGCTTCAAAAAATGGGCGTAGAACCAGGGGAATTTTCAGTAAGTGCCATGAAACTTCTCGATAGGGAAAGACTAATGAAAGCAATTTATGCTTTTTCTGGTCGCTCGAAGAAAATTAGAAAAGATAAAAGAAGAAAAAGAAAGAAGAAGATAATATTAAGAAAAATAAGGTAAAACCGGCTACAGTGCAGGATCTTTTCGATGAGGTAAAAATTTATACAAAAGCTACTGTGTTTTCTAATTAATATATTTTTCAAGTAATCTGTTCTTTTTTTCTTTAAATCTACTGTATGCATGAATTGAGACTTTTACTATATATTTCATATATATTGTTGTGTGTTCTTATTCTTTATGCAAAATTTTTTAAATACTTCTTTGACATTTTTCACTAATGAACACGTCGTAACACAGAAAATGACTATTTTATTAAATTGTGTATTCTTTTTTCTATAAATCTACCATAGGCATGAACTGGAAATTTTTACTATATATTTCATATGTAATGTATGTTTTTATTCTTTATGTAAAATTTTAAAATATTTCTCAGACATTTTTCACTAATGAACATATGTCGTGACACAGAAAATGACAGTTTTTAATAAATTGTGTATTCCTTTTTCTATACATCTACTGTATGCATGAACTGGAAATTTTTACTATATATTTCATATTGTAGGAATGGATGTGCACATATCGTATCCCTCCTATATTCATTAATGACGTAATGCCAAGAGAGCGCCACCTATCTGACAAGGCGGCTCGAGGATAACGAGTAAACCAGACTGGAATAGAACGATTGCGCTAGAGACGACCGAGAGAAGCGACGGCGATGAGACGATGACGAGGGCGCTGGAACGAAACGCCTCGTGGAATCCAACGATCTAATGATGTTTCGATTACTTTTTACTAACTTTTAGCCCTCCCTTGTAAATAATTCCCCTTAATAAATGTATATTTAACTCAATCTGGCCGTTGTCACTCTCTATATGGGGGCTCGGCCTTTCCCTTAACTTAAAATCCCCTAGAAAACCGAAGTAAAAGGACGATGACGATGCAAGATAAGTGAATTTATTCAATGTGTTCTTCCATGTGTGTTGGACGATTTTATTCAAATTCAAGTGCATTTATTCTTCAAAGCGTTTTTCAACGTGTGTTTGACGATTTCATTCAATTTCAAGTGTTGTGTGAAAATTCACGATTGTGAAGATATTTATTCGATAATTTTGCCGACACATCAAGATTTTCTTCAACACTATTATACATTCATGAAAGTTAATATTCAACAATCAAGACGTTGTATGCAAAAGTTTACCGTGAGTTTTTATTTCCATTGTTTTTTACAAACTCTCAGTGATTGTGAAAATATATTTTGAAACTGCTAATGTGACTGTGATACGATATATTTTTTTTAACTTGCACAACTGCTACTAGTGACATTTTATTCTAGACTTTAATCTTTTCATAGCGTATTAATTTTTTTTCTATGTTGAAATATTTTACTCATATATCATTTTAAGTGATCTGCAAATATTTGTATATTTTACGTATTTTGGTTCAATTTAAGTGATTTATTATGTCTTATTTAACACTGAATGATATCCCAGTTATCGCGCAAGCTTTGAAATTTGGCAATACGCAAAATGTAAAATTATTGTATTCTGTTGTTTTTAACTATCACCCATTCAGTTGGACCTCTAGAGAACAATTGCGAAAGTTTACGGGTTTCGCACAAGATTTTGATATTGAAGACTACTCCGCCGTTATTTTAAAAAAAAAAAATTTAACCTACCCGATTTAATCTGTTTAGCTAATTTTTACAACTAGAAACAAATGGAACTGCCGAAGAACTTTGTAATAATATTTTGTTTTCACTAGCTGATTTATCCGCTTTTCATAATAAATTAAATACACGAGATGTAGAAGAATGCCCCCGCGGGATGCAGAAAATTCCTTTGCTTCCCCCACTTTCTACAGACAGGAAATCGGCTGACGCACTTAACCAAATTAATGAGTCAGCTGTTTCCTCTATTTCGAAAACGATTTATCGTGGCTTTTTGTTAAAGATTTACTTCTAACTCTTCGTTCTTTCAGTGCAGATGACTCATACTCAATTGAACATTTTTTTCTGATGTGGAGGAAAATTTAAGGTTTTGCCCAATAACCGAACAACAAAAAATTGTTTTTGTAAAACGGCTTTTGACAGGAACTGCAAAATTATTTATTCAATCTCAGCGTGGTATAAACTCTTACAGTTGTATAAAAACATTACTTATTCAGGAATTCGGAAAAAAATTAAATCAAGCTCAATTGCATAAGGAATTACAACATAGAAAATGCGGCCTAATGAAACGGTATTCAATATTTAGTCGCTATTCGGGAATTAGCGAATCGAGGTCAAGGGTTTCTCGACGAAACTTCAATTATGGAATATTGTATTAATGGAATCCCCGATTCTCCTTCAAATAAGCTAATATTATATGGATGTACAACAATTCAGGAATTTAAAGAAAAATTAGGAATTTATGACAAAATATTTCAAAATAAAAGCAAAAATCACTCTTATGATACGTCGCGTAGTCCAAACTTTAGTAGCCAACGCCGTGATGTTGAAAGTACACTTCATAAACATCGAAATGATAGATATCCAAAATTCAATGCACCAAAGCCTAATTCAAAATTTGAGAATAAAAATTTCAGAGATAGGAATCACGTAACTTGTTTTAATTGTTCGGGATCCGGTCATATTTCTAAATTTTGCCCAGATAAACATCGTGGTCCAAAGTGTATATTATGCGAAAATTTTGGCCATAAATCTGATGCTTGTCCTCAAAAAATATCCCTTCTTCTAATAATGTTGATGAAATTACCCCATTAACTACTATGTGTAAAGAAGTTAAAATTTTATCTAAAAATATTATCTTTAGTTGATACCGGAAGTCAAGTAACCTTAATGAAAGAAAGTGTATGGAATCAATTAGGCTCCCCTTCTTTAATAAATAGTGGTAATATACTAACTGGTTTTGGCCTTTCAAAAACTCATGTAATTGGTTCGTTCAACTCAATTGTTTCAATTGACAACCAAGACTTTCCTGTTAAAATTAATGTTGTCCCCAACCACTCAATGAACTTTGATATTATTATTGGTTGTAATCTAATTAAACAAGCTAATTTGACTATCACCCCTGATAGTGTTATGTTTTCTAAGCTACAAAACGAAGTATCCGACGCTTCTCCACAACCATTTGTTTTCGCAATTACTGACGACATTCCTAAATTTGATATTGGCCCTGAAATTCCAAAACAAACTCGTAATGATGTTGAGGCATTACTCGTATGTTATAGGCCGAATAAAAATTAAAACGACGGATATTGAGTTAAGCATTACCATGACGGACGATAAACCAATTTATCATTCTCCAAGACGGTTACCTTTTACTGAACGTGATATAGTAGATAAACAAATAGATGAATGGATACAAAATGGTGTTATTGAACCATGTTCATCTGCTTATGCTAGCCAAGTCCTAGTAGTCCGCAAAAAAAGACGGCAGTCCACGAGTCTGCATTGATTTTCGAAAATTAAATCGTGTGTTAGTTAAGGATCACTATCCTCTGCCTCTCATTGAGGATATTTTAGATAAATTTCAGGATACTAGAGTTTTCAGTACCATTGATTTACGTAATGGTTTTTTCCATGTGCCTGTTAACAAACAGAGTCGCCCATATACCTCCTTTGTAACACAAATGGTCAATTTCAGTTCCTTAAAATGCCTTTCGGACTCTCTACATGCCCTTCAACGTTTCAACGTTTTATCAATACAGTTTTTCGTGACTTAGTTGTTCAAGGAATTGTTCTCCCTTACATGGATGATATAGTTATCCTTGCTAAAAATGAATCTGAGGCTATTGAGAGACTCAAAAAAGTTCTTCAAGTGTCCAGTGATTACGGATTGGAAATAAATTTTGATAAATGTCAATTTCTGCATAGGAAAATTGAATTTTTAGGCCATATTATTGAAAATAATAAACTTTTTTCCTTCCCCTTCTAAAACTAAATCAGTTGTCAATTACCCCGAACCAAAAACAACTAAAGAAGTTCAACGTTTTTTAGGTCTCACTGGATATTTTCGTAAATTTATCCCTGCTTATTCTGTAATTGCTAAGCCACTTAGTGATCTTTTACGTGAAGATACCCCTTTCAATTTTGATGTAAAACAAAAAGCTTCCTTTGACGAGTTAAAACGTTTGCTCTGTCAGAAACCTGTCTTAGGTATATATCGACAAAATTGTGAAACCGAAATACATACTGATGCATCAATCGACGGACTTGCTGCTGTTTTATTACAAAGATTCCCCGATGATAATTCCTTACATCCTATATATTACATGTCTAGAAAAACGTCCGAAACGGAGAGAAAATATACCAGCTACGAACTCGAAGTTTTAGCAATCATAGAAGCTCTCAAAAAATTTAAAGTGTACATTTTAGGAATGCCTTTCAAAATAATTACTGATTGTAATGCATTTACAAAAACTATGAGTAAGAAAGATCTAAACACACGAATCGCGCGTTGGGCCCTGAATTTACAAGATTATGATTACACCATTTTACATCGCTCTGGCTCACAAATGGCCCATGTCGACGCTTTAAGTAGAATACAGGTTTTAACAAACCAGTGTAATGATTCTATTGTGCATAGGATAAAAGAATCTCAAGAGCTGGACCCACATTCTTTCCATAAAAGCTCTTCTTCAAAATGGTCCATATGATAACTACTGTATTAAAAATAATATACTATATAAATTTATTGACGGTGCCGAAGTCCTTGTTATTCCCGACGAGATGCAGCATCACTTTATCAAAAATGCTCACGACAAAGGACATTTTTCAGTTAAAAGAACTCTAGAACATATAAAAATAAATATTTTATACCGCAACTTCAATCCAAAATTGAAAAATATATTTCTAATTGTGTAACATGTATATTGAAAAATAAAAAAGTCTGGTAAACAAGAAGGATTTCTCCATCCTCTTGTCAAAGATGATATACCACTAAATACATACCATATCGATCATCTTGGTCCTTTAGCAACTTCAAGTAAAAACTACAAATTCATTTTAGCTGTCATTGACTCTTTCACTAAATTTGTTTGGTTATACCCCACAAAAACTACATCTACTTCTGAGGTAATAAAAAAATTAGACATTCAAAAAACTACATTTGGAAATCCTCGTTTTTCTTATCACTGATCGTGGAACTACTTTCACTTCTGACGAATTCCACACTTATTGTTCGGAACAAAAATTACACTTCATCATATTACTACAGGTTTTGCCACGTGCTAATGGTCAAGTAGAACGCATTAATCGAACAATTATTCCTGTCTTATCTAAGATGTCAGAAGACGATCCACGAAATGGTTCAAACATGTTCCTTCACTACAAGAAGTCTTAAACTCAACATTCCAACGAAGCATTAACACCACTCCTTTTGAATTACTCTTTGGAACACAAATCAATAACAAGACAGATTTGCGCATTCAACAATTAATCGACGAACAACTACAACTCGAATTTAATGAAAACAGAGAACTCCTACGTAAAGCCGCAAAAACGCAAATACTTAAAGTGCAAAATGAAAACAAAAAGTCTTATAATCTTCGACGAAAATCTCCTTATTTATACAGTGTTAAGGACTTAGTTGCTATTAAAAACGCAACAAGGACCTGGACAAAAACTCTGCAATAAATTTATCGGTCCATATAAAATAACACAAGTAAAACCTAACGATACCTACAACGTTGAAAATGTGGAAATTTTGATGGCCCAACCAAAACAAGTACTTGTGCCGAATACTTAAAACCATGGCCTAACAAATGAATGTTACATTACGAACGCAAACTTTTACTTTAACATTTTTTTTTTCGACATTATCACCATACTCAAGATTGCTTTGTATTGTTTGTCTTCTTTCCATCTGTATACCTATTTTTTTTTTATTCTTTACTTATTAGTTTTGATTTTCTGATACATATTTGTTTGTTTTAATAATTGTTTTATTTGTAAGTTTATTTTTCCTCTAGCTTTCAGTTTTATTTCATGAAATTTTGAAATACACTGTATTTTACATGCGAACGCATGCTTGGTCATGATGGCCGATGTAGGAATGGATGTGCACATATCGTATCCCTCCTATATTCATTAATGACGTAATGCCAAGAGAGAGCGCCACCTATCTGACAAGGCGGTCGAGGATAACGAGTAAACCAGACTGGAATAGAACGATTGCGCTAGAGACGACCGAGAGAAGCGACGGCGATGAGACGATGACGAGGGCGCTGGAACGAAACGCCTCGTGGAATCCAACGATCTAATGATGTTTCGATTACTTTTACTAACTTTTAGCCCTCCTTGTAAATAATTCCCTTAATAAATGTATATTTAACTCAATCTGGCCGTTGTCACTCTCTATAATATATTTTTACTATATATTGTGTATTTATACAAATTTTTAAGCTTTGGTGTTCAATAGTTTTTAGTAAAAGGTTTATAAATATCTAAAAATGCAATGCCTTTTTCGTTGCACATAGCTTGTTACATATATAAAAATACATAAATTTCTTGTTGTTTTTAACACCATTTACCAAATATTTAAAGAAAATTTTTAATTCTGCTGCTGTAAAACATTGTGTTAACAGGTGAATATATAAAACACTAATGAAACTTTTCGAAATAGTGTATAATCATGTATTACCAAAGCCATATTTTCATGTATTGACACATTTTCACATGGTATTTATGATGCTTTATAGTCAAAATTTGATGAAAGTAATGTATCAGAACTGAAAATTTCTCAAAAATTGATATAGAATTTGAGTAAAATAATTAAACGCTAAAATATACCTCGATAGCTTAAAAGTGAAAAATGCTATAAATGTATTTTCTGAGAAATCTAAGTATAAGAAAAAACTAAAAAGCCTTAAAAGTAATAGAGAATAAGCTAATATTTAATAAAATAGGGCAAATACTTGTAATTCATTATTTTTGTGATCAAACGCTTTTTTACACTAAAAATGCAATTATCTCAAAATGGTTGTTTTCAAACTGCGGGTACAGTTTTCTCAGAATCTACAGAATGAGTAATCATGCAATTTTTACTGCACATAAATAATATATAACTCTATATACTAAGCTTATTTTTTTGGAGATTTTCCTGAAATATTTTGCTGAAAAGCAGTTATCGTAAAAAATTTGACAGTTTTCAAAACTTTCAAAGTGATACTTTTACGATGAATTTTTTTGAAAAAAGTAAACAATATATTTTAAATATATTTACCAGTATTTAAATAAGAAGCCTAATTAATATACAGACAAAATTTGAAGTATATATATTTAACAGTTTCTGAGAAACGTGAACCTAAAATGGCTCAATATAACATTGTCGGTATACGCCCTACCGACTTCCCTTAAATAATATTTACTTAATAAAATTCCTTTAATTTTTACACTTAAGCAAATTAGAAATAGCAAATATTATGGACCTAAAAACACACGAGGAAAAAGGGAATATGGCTCCATTGTATAAAGAGAATCCTCCGATTTTTATATTTTTTTATGTAACATTATAATCGATTAAATTTAACATTTTTCAAAAATTTTTGAAATAACTTTAAAATTTTATTTTCAATAACTGATATGGATTCATTTGGAGAGTGAAATCGTAGCTGATTGACCTGGATTGGCGTAAAAAGTTTCAACTTCATATCGCATGTCATTACACAATCAAAACCATTCAATGACGTAATATTTTTACATTACCACTTTTTGAAAAAGAAAAATTAGTCAAGTATTTTTCAAATTTCACTGTTTTGTTGCAACAGGATGAAAGTCAGAGTACTTTAAAGAGCTATGATCTTCATCCTGTTGTCGAAAATATAAATAAGAGACTGAGCTGTCAATAGTATTTCTAAACAATTATTTTCAATATAACTTAAAAATTGTCCATTTTAGTACCTTCTTTTAAATAAAAATAATTTCGTCAAGAATTTTTGAATTCAACTCTGTATGTGGGAAAGTCTGTAAGTCATATAGCTTCAGTAACTATTGGATTTGTGCGTTTCCCTTTCCTACAAGAGATTGATGTTTTGTTTTCCTCACTTGAAAAGGCGTAGAGATTATGACGTCCAGTGTCAGTGCCGTTAGTGTTAAAGTTCTACGGCAACCGTTCCAACTAATGCAAAAAGAGAACTTTTCGCTTTTGCAACGCTAAAGGTCTGAATCAATATATTGAATGATACTGAAAGGGGAGACTGTTTCGAAAATACATTACAGATTCAACATTAATGGAAAACAAACAGTTGCAACAAATAACAAATTAAGAAGATTCATAAGTCTTTCAAGTGAAATATATGCTAATGAATTTCTTTTTCGAGATAAAAGTGTGCCAATCAATATTATAAGCAGGGGTGTAACGTGGACTTTCGCCGCCAGGGGCCCACGGGAAATTTGTCGCCGATCTATTATAATTATTAGTTAATATCATTATTAAAAGTAAAAAAAGCAGCTTTTCTAAATATTTTATTGATTAAAAGGGCAATTTTCGTGTGTTTTTTCATAGTAAAATATTTTACACAATTGTCAATATAAATATGTATGTGATGTTCACTTGCAAGAATAGTTAAATTTATTAGCCGTTTCGTGGGCATTTTCGATATGAGACAATTTTTTATTCATTTTAGCTTAGATAAACTTCTATGTAAGCTATAAGCTTAAATAAGCCTTCTTTGCGACAATTCTTACTGTAATTCATAAAAAAAACTAAAGATCAAATAAAGGTATTGAGCCTAAGAGTTCAAATCATTGGTAGAAGTCTTTTTTCGTCAATGTTCCTTTCACCAGAGTAATTTGACTCAATTTAAATTCAGTAAAACATTGAAGACAAGTGTAGGTTTAATTATAAATTTATTGCCGATTGGATACAGTCTGCACTCGTTCACGTATAGAAGATTTCAGATCAAAGCAAAGTAGGTTTTGACAAGCAGCGCCCTCTATATTGAGGGGAATATAAGAAATGGAATAGAGAATTTTTTTAAAAAATACTAAAAAAAGGATATATATGTAAATTTCAAGTATTCATTTTTTTCGATATTCTTACTACAGTAGACGTCCATGGTTATCCAAGCACAGAAAAAACATTGGAAACTATGTCGACATACACAAACAGTGCATTTTTTCTTGTAAAACTATCTACTTAAACGCCAATAGTCAATCGTGTCCATGAGTGGAGTCATTATTTACTAGCTCGCATTATAACACCATGACAATTATTACTTTAATTAAAGTAAGGCTTCAGAAATATAGTTAATCTCATATTATATAGGTATATTCAAATATACTTCTTAGCATTTAATATTGACACTTTAATATATTTACTTAAAATAATATATATTAAGGGCAGTCGGTATGGTAAACACCTTCCAGAAATCGATTTTGAGATTTTGATATTTCTCTAATCTCCAAATTAAGCCCTTTCCCAATGATATAACATACTAGTCAATTTTTGAGTTAGAAGTATTTTAAAATGTTTTTTAAAAAATAATCAACTGATTTGGCACGCCTACTTTGACAGATAGAAAAGTAAACATTGGCCTTTTAAAACTGGGATGCTCTTGCAAAGCCATTATCTGTTTTATTTATTCCCACGAAATTAACTGTAGAATAACTGATAGTGTAACTGTTAAGGTTGTTTACCTATTTTTGGCGCTTTCGAACACGTTGTGTTTGAGCACTTGTCGTTTATCGATACTTAAAATTTCTGAAATTTTGAAATGCCAAGATTGCAAAAAGTTTTCAAGAAACGCAAAGGTAAGTATTATCCACGTAAGAATACTATTAATAGCAAAGTAAGTACCACTGATTGTAAATTAAATGCTCAAGCTGAACATGCACATGATTCAAAGCAGTCATGTGCAAAAGAAAAGAAAATTCCCGATTTAAATGAGAGTTTTTCTTCTTTTGGTGATAGGGTAGGTATTTTAAATGCAATCATGAATTTGAATATTCTTGCTTTTGTTTTCAAGAATGAAGTTCACTGTAAAATGTGCAACAGTGGTTTAGACATGCAAGTTTTAAAAGGTAAGTCTGGACTGGCTATTACGTTTGTCCTGAAATGTTTTGCTTGTCCATATCGTGTAGAATTCTCTTCTTCAAATTTTCATGAAGGAACACAAATTGCTACAATAAATACCAGGTTTGTTTATGCTATGCGTTCAATTGGAAAAGGTGCAGAAGCAGGGAGAATGTTCTGCGGCGTAATGAATCTTCCACATTCACCTACAAGGTTTTCTTCTTACGGTAAGCGAATTTTAAATGCTGCTAAACTTGTTTATGAGGATTCAATTCAAAATGCTGCGAAGGAAGCTATTTGTGAAAATGAAGGTAACAAAAATATAGCAGTAGCTGTAGATGGGACATGGCAGAAGCGTGGTTACGCATCCTTGAATGGTGTAGTTACTGTGACCAGCATTGATACAGGTAAGGTGATAGATGTTGATATTCTTTCGAAATATTGCGCTTGTAAAAACTTGCCTTTTCATGAAAAGGATTGTAAAAGGAACTACGTTGGATCTAGTGGAGCGATGGAAATCCAAGGTGCGTCTAAAATTTTTCAACGGTCATTATCTTTACATAATGCCCGATATATTACGTACTTAGGAGATGGGGATTGCAAAGCATTTGATGCGGTAAAAAAAAAACATTTATGGAAATGAATATCAATTGAAAAATTGGAGTGTATTGACCATGTAATGAAGCGCATGGGAAGAAGATTACGCCGATTAAAAGCTCAATTGAAAGGGCAAATCTTGTCAGACGGTAAGTGTTTAAGTTGGAAAAATCGTTTGACTGAACATGAAATTGATA
Source organism: Trichonephila clavipes (assembly GCA_019973935.1). NCBI lineage: Eukaryota > Metazoa > Arthropoda > Arachnida > Araneae > Nephilidae > Trichonephila > Trichonephila clavipes. The sequence goes on along the minus strand of BMAU01001337.1, from coordinate 1,175,072 downwards.
ACTTCCAGTCATTCTATGGATCAGCTATTCGGAGAAATCACAGCAGTGTTCAGAATATGCGGCAAGCTATCTGGGCCATTTTTCTGCATAAGTTATCAACTGATGAATATCCTCAACATGGTTTTTGTCCCATCGGGGAAGATTCATGGTGTGGATTTAAAAGGCTGAAGCATCAGGTAAGTCTTACAAACATAAAAACAGTCTTCCGGTCACTGTTGTTGAAGCAATGCGTCCTATATTTAGAGATCTTTCCCATCCCTGATCTGTTGAAAAAATGTTTGCATGGAAAAACACAAAACCCGAATGAAAGTTTTCATAATGTCGTTTGGTCACGTGTTCCCAAAGCAACATTTGTACAGATTGAAACACTTTCACTTGGTGTTTATGATGCTGTTTGTTCCTTTAATGATGGTAATGTATCGAAATTAAAAATGCTTCAAAAAATGGGCGTAGAACCAGGGGAATTTTCAGTAAGTGCCATGAAACTTCTCGATAGGGAAAGACTAATGAAAGCAATTTATGCTTTTTCTGGACGCTCGAAGAAAATTAGAAAAGATAAAAAAGAAAAAGAAAGAAGAAGATAATATTAAGAAAAATAAGGTAAAAACCGGCTACAGTGCAGGATCTTTTGATGAGGTAAAAATTTATACAAAAGCTACTGTGTTTTCTAATTAATATATTTTTCAAGTAATCTGTTCTTTTTTCTTTAAATCTACTGTATGCATGAATTGGAGACTTTTACTATATATTTCATATATATTGTTGTGTGTTCTTATTCTTTATGCAAAATTTTTTAAATACTTCTTTGACATTTTCACTAATGAACACGTCGTAACACAGAAAATGACTATTTTATTAAATTGTGTATTCTTTTTTTCTATAAATCTACCATAGGCATGAACTGGAAATTTTTACTATATATTTCATATGTAATGTATGTTTTTATTCTTTATGTAAAATTTTAAAAATATTTCTCAGACATTTTTCACTAATGAACATATGTCGTGACACAGAAAATGACAGTTTTTAATAAATTGTGTATTCCTTTTTCTATACATCTACTGTATGCATGAACTGGAAATTTTTACTATATATTTCATATGTATTGTGTATTTATACAAATTTTTAAGCTTTGGTGTTCAATTGTTTTTAGTAAAAGGTTTATAAATATCTAAAAATGCAATGCCTTTTTCGTTGCACATAGCTTGTTACATATATAAAAATACATAAATTTCTTGTTGTTTTGAATACCATTTACCAAATATTTAAGGGGACTCGGCACTTTTTTTCAATTTTTTTTTTATTTAAGGGTTTTAAAATATTTTTGTATATTATTAACAGTTACTACTAAACTAAAAAATTTCACCATGAAAAAATTCCTAAATTTAAAAAAATTTAAAATTTAAAGTTTTTAAAAATGTTTACCGATTTTCAAAATTCTTCTTCTTTTACAATTATCATTATTTTGACACCAAAATTTTTTTTTTGGGATTTATTAGACTATGAGTAATAACTTTAGGGATCGATTTTGCAACAAACAAATTAGTTTTGGAAAAAAATAAAATGTAAACACTAATGGAAAAAAAAGCTAAAAAAACATGACTTCTGCTACATTTTCTTTTATAAATTTTTTTTTTTATTCAAAATATTAAAAATGGATCCCTAATTTAATTAAGCACATTGTAATAAAGATACACACCAAAATTCAAGTTGTTTGATAAATGTCTGTAGAAGTTTTGTACTTTTAAAGACCATGATTTCATGAAAAAACTCGAACTGAGAAAATGCATTTTTAAGAATACCAATCAGCAAATATATATCAAAACAATGTCTAAATTTTGTAATAATTTTTCAATATGTTGTATAAATATATACCTTTAAAAATAAAACATAATACAATTCAATTTCAAAATATTAAAAAAATATAAGCTTTTTTAAAGTGCCTGTCTGTGAGCCCAAAATTACGAAAAATAGGAAATATCATTGTGACTTATTTTTACAAGAAACATCTATGAAATATATTAAAAAATAAATGAAATACATGAAATAAATGTAATAAAAATACATGAAATGTACAATAGAAAATTTAAAAGCTTTTATAAAAATAATTTGCTACTTAAATCAATATCTAAAATAAAATAAAGTAAAACAAATTTATGCTAAAATGTATTATTTTTTCAAAACAGGTTTGTTTTAAAATTGGCCTGCGCCATAAGTCATTCCTTCTCTCCTCCTAGCTAATAACTCTTTTTTATGTATTGCTTTTTTAATAAGTTTAAGAGCCAGCTTATTACTGGCATTTTGACGACGTTTTCTAAATTTTTGTTTTCGACAATCTAAGATAGTAGCAAGTTGTTTCGTTGAACCTCCAGTAGCTACACCTAATGCTTTCTGTGTTTCTACAATGGTACGTACTGTACCCTTATTGTATTCGCAGACAGCTTCTGTTACTGCCCGCTTAACACGTCTTTTTGTTTACGAAAATTTCTTTCGGACACTTTGCCCAAATCATGCTATGCAAACTTTCGTTTGCATTTTGTGTTTCACATCGAATGCATCTTTCTAAGAATTCATTAGATGCAAGTCTTTGATAAATCGGTAGAATTTTTGTAAGAAACTTTTCATTTATTGGTGTTCCTACATTTAATTTATGATTGTTAGGTTTTTCCCCATTAGCAATCGCAGATTGGTAGAAACACCATGAGTTTTCTTCTGCAGGACACTTCGAACGTTGAGGTTTAGCATCTGTAGAAATGCTATGCAACAATGTAGCATATATTGCTGTTTTCATAGCATTCACATCCCCTTTGTTTCTCAAAATAGCCTTTTGGTAGTAAGTAGTTAATTTTTTAATCGTGGCTTCTTTCAAACTACCATGAGCTTTACCACCTAAAGAAATACCTTGAGCACGACAGTCTTTTACAGTAGATCTCAAAGCTGTTCCTAACCGCTTACTAACATGATTAATACATTCTTCCTTTTTTATCACAATGTCAGGTCCATACACTTTTTTCTCGCACAAGTAGTTAAACGTTTTACAATCATCATCGGATAATACTGTAATATAACGGAATCCAAGTGATGTGGATCTTTTCCACAAGGTTAATGCAGCTTCCATTTCCATTGATGTAGATGAGCCCAAGTGATTTATATCACATTCGCTTTTATGTCCTTCATACCATATGCTGAATTCAGCACTTGACTGGCCTAGCTTATTTTTTGCCACAGAGCTATGACGACACACCTTACTCATCACTTCAAAGTCAACAACATATCCGGTGAGCATATCTATAACACATCCTACACCGATAAGTGAGGTGTGACCACGAGTTAGCCACGTTCCATCAAAACTAACACTTAAGTCTGTGATTTCAGCTCCATTCTCGTACACATTTTTAATTTCTCGGTGGATTTCCGCAAATATGTTTTCAGATGCCAGAGTATATGCATTATCCAGCCGTCTCGCACACTTCCCATATGTAGTTGATGAAAAAGGATCTATATTCATCACCATACAAAATTTTTCTATAGCTGAATAACCTTTCCCAATATGTGAAAAAGCTTGAGTTATTCTCAAATTCACATCATTACTGGTCTGAACAGACTTTAGAGATGTGTTTACAACAGTTTTGTTTTCATCACAATTGCTACACAATAGTTTTAAATTGTATGAAAATCCCAACTTGGCTCCAAGCTCCAGTTTCAAAGTTTGTTTTTCACAATATTGGCACTTTGCACTTCGAAGAAGATTGTTAACTTGGTTAAAGTCCACCAATATATAATTTCCAATAGCAGAGGTATCCTTTTTTACCACAGTGTTCAATTTTTCCAGGCGCGTACATTTGAAAAAACTGAATTTTTGTTCACTTCACAATCAACTTTCGCTTTACACCATCGCTTTTCATTCATTTGCAAAGCACGTACTGAACGTTTTCTAAGAGGCATAATTGAGATAAGAAATAATAAAATGAATGAATGTATGATTGAAGTAGCATTAAAAATTATGATTGAAGTAGCATTAAAAATGCTGTTTTAGGTTTCTATGAAGTTAAAAACTAATGAAACTAAAAATCACACAGCAAGCGAAAATGGCAAAGCTAATGTAAATAAACAACTTTGCTGATAGTTACAGTCACAGCTTAACGGATTCCTCTGCTTCTCTGTAGTTTTTAATGTAAAATAATGGATTTATTCTCAAGTAAAAAAATGTAAACATTGAGGTGGGCGTGGCATTTAAACTGCTGACAGAGCTGTCAAAATATTTAAAATGCATTTTACTGCGTTTAAAATAATCAGATCGTTTCAAAACTTCCCTCAATTGTACCAAAGGTATCAAACTACATTTTAAACTAAAAATTGAAAAATCGATATTTTCATCGATTTTAGGTTTTTGAAAGGTGCCAAGTCCCCTTAAAGAAAATTTTTAATTCTGCTGCTGTAAAACATTGTGTTAACAGGTGAATATATAAAACACTAATGAAACTTTTCGAAATAGTGTATAATCATGTATTACCAAAGCCATATTTTCATGTATTGAAACATTTTCACATGGTATTTATGATGCTTTATAGTCAAAATTTGATGAAAGTAATGTATCAGAACTGAAAATTTCTCAAAAATTGATACAGAATTTGAGTAAAATAATTAAACGCTAAAAAATACCTCGATAGCTTAAAAGTGAAAAATGCTATAAATGTATTTTCTGAGAAATCTAAGTATAAGAAAAACTAAAAGCCTTAAAAGTAATAGAGAATAAGCTAATATTTAATAAAATAGGGCAAATACTTGTTGTAATTCATTATTTTTGTGATCAAGTGCTTTTTTACACTAAAAATGCAATTATCTCAAAATGGTTGTTTTCAAACTGCGGGTACAGTTTTCTCAGAATCTACAGAATGAGTAATCATGCAATTTTTACTGCACATAAATAATATGTAACTCTATATACTAAGCTTATTTTTTGGAGATTTTAATGAAATATTTTGCTGAAAAGCAGTTATCGTAAAAAAATTGACAGTTTTCAAAAATTTCAAAGTGATACTTTTACGATGAATTTTTTTGAAAAAAGTAAACAATATATTTAAAATATATTTACCAGCATTTAAATAAAAAGCCTAATTAATATACAGACAAAATTTGAAGTATATATATTTAACAGTTTCTGAGAAACTTGAACCTAAAATGGCTCAATTTAACATTGTCGGTATAGGCCCTACCGACTTCTCTTAAATAATATTTACTTAATAAAATTCCTTTAATTTTTACTCTTAAGCAAATTAGAAATAGCAAATATTATGGACCTAAAAACACACGAGGAAAAAGGGAATATGGCTCCATTGTATAAAGAGAATCCTCCGATTTATATATATTTTTTATGTAATATTATAATCTATTAAATTTAACATTTTTCAAAAATTTTTGAAATAACTTTAAAATTTTATTTTCAATAACTGATTTGGATTAATGTGGAGAGTGAAATCGAAAGCTGATTGACCTGGATTGTCGTCAAAAGTGTCAACTTCATATCGCATGTCATTACACAATCAAAACCATTCAATGACGTAATATTTTTACACTACCACTTTTTGAAAAAGAGAAAATTAGTCAAGTATTTTCAAATTTCACTGTTTTGTTGCAACAGGATGAAAGTCAGAGTACTTTAAAGAACTATGATCTTCATCCTGTTGTCGAAAATATAAACAAGAGACTGAGCTGTTATGTGCATCAATCGGTAAGGGTTCAAAATTAGCACGTCCAATGACCTGACTATTACATGAGTGAGTGTTGATTAACGCCAACCTACAAAGCAAATCACAGGCTATTTGTTACTGAGCTCGTAATTTGGAATCATGCTCAAGTGACAAGGGCGACACTTGAGATGTCACCCCTCTCCAAACGTCAACACTACGTCAACGGTTGAAGTTTGAGCTCGGACAGAATTAAAGAGCATCGAAACCTCAACAAAGAGGGTCTTCAGTGTCTCTAGACTGGAAATCATGGCATTCCGGCCACATGATCAGGACCACTAAAACACTGACGCTTCATCATTAATTTTGCAATAGTATTTCTAAACAATTATTTTTAATATAACTTAAAAATTGTCCATTTTAGTACCTTCTTTTAAATAAAAATAATTTCGTCAAGAATTTTTGAATTCAACTCTGTATGTGGGAAAGTCTGTTAGTCTTATAGCTTCAGTAACTATTGGAGTTGTGCGTTTCCCTTTCCTACAAGAGATTGATGTTTTGTTTTCTCACTTGAACAGGCGTAGAGATTATGACGTCCACTGTCAGTGCCGTTAGTGTTAAAGTTATACGGCAACCTTTCCAACTAATGCAACAAGAGAACTTTTCGCTTTTGCAACGCTATAGGCCTAACTCAATACATTGAATGATACTGAAAGGGGATAAGGTTTCGAAAATACATTACAGATTCAACATTAATGGAAAACAAACAGTGGCAACAAATAACAAATTAAGAATATCCATAAGTCTTTCAAGTGAAATATATGCTAATGAATTTCTTTTTCGAGATAAAAGTGTACCAATCAATATTAAAAGCAGGGGTGTAGCGTGGACTTTCGTCGCCAGGTGCCCACGGGAAATTTGTCGCCGCTCTATTGTAATTATTAGTCAATATCATTATTAAAGGTAAAAAAAGCAGCTTTTATAAATATTTTATTAATTAAAAGGACACTTTTCGTGTGTTTTTTCATAGTAAAATATTTTACACAATTGTCAATATAAATATGTATGTCATGTTCACTTGCAAGAATAGTTAAATGTATTAGCCAGTACGTGGGCAAATTCGATATGAGACAATTTTTGATTCTTTTTAGCTTAGATAAACTTCTATCTAAGCTATAAGCTTAGATAAGCCTTTCTTTGCGACAATTCTTACTGTAATTCATAAAGGAAAACCAAAGATCAAATAAAGGTATTGAGCCTAAAAGTTCAAATCAGTGATAGAAGTCTTTTTTCGTCAATGTTCCTTTCACCAGAGTAATTTGACTCAATTTAAGGACAGTCGGTATGGTAAACACCTTCCAGAAATTGATTTTGTGATTTTGATATTTCTCAAATCTCCAAATTAAGCCCTTTCCAATGATATAACATACTAGTCAATTTTTGAATTACAAGTATTTTAAAATGTTTTTTAAAAAATAATCAACTGATTTGCCACGCTTACTTTGACAGATAGAAATGTAAACATATTGGTCTTTTAAAACTGGGATGCTCTTGGAATGCCATTATCTGTTTTATTTATTCCCACGAAATTAACTGTAGAATAACTGCAAGTGTAACTGTTAAGGTTGTTTACCTATTTTTGGCGCTTTCGAACACGTTGTGTTTGAGCACTTGTCGTTTATCGATACTTAAAATTTCTGAAATTTTGAAATGCCAAGATTACAAAATTTTTCAAGAAACGCAAAGGTAAGTATTATCCACGTAAGAATACTATTAATAGCAAAGTAAGTACCTCTGATTGTAAATTAAATGCTCAAGCTGAACATGCACATGATTCAAAGAAGTCATGTGCAAAAGAAAAGAAAATCCCGATTTAAATGAGAGTTTTTCTTCTTTTGGTGATAGCGTAGGTATTTTAAATTCAATCATGAATTTGAATATTCTTGCTTTTGTTTTCAAGAATGAAGTTCACTGTAAAATGTGCAACAGTGGTTTAGACATGCAAGTTTTAAAAGGTAAGTCTGGACTGGCTATTACGTTTGTCCTGAAATGTTTTGCTTGTCCATATCGTGTAGAATTCTCTTCTGCAAATTTTCATGAAGGAACACAAATTGCTACAATAAATACCAGGTTTGTTTATGCTATGCGTTCAATTGGAAAAGGTGCAGAAGCAGGGAGAATGTTCTGCGGCGTAATGAATCTTCTGCAACCATCTACAAGGTTTTCTCCTTACGGTAAGCGAATTTTAAATGCTGCTAAACTTGTTTATGAGGATTCAATTCAAAATGCTGCGAAGGAAGCTATTTGTGAAAATGAAGGTACCAAAAATATAGCAGTAGCTGTAGATGGGACATGGCAGAAGCGTGGTTACACATTCTTGAATGGTGTAGTTACTGTGACCAGCATTGATACAGGTAAGGTGATAGATGTTGATATTCTTTCGAAATATTGCGCTTGTAAAAACTTGCCTTTTCATGAAAAGGATTGTAAAAGGAACTACGTTAGATCTAGTGGAGCGATGGAAATCCAAGGTGCGTCTAAAATTTTTCAACGGTCATTATCTTTACATAATGCCCGATATATTACGTACTTAGGAGATGGGGATTGCAAAGCATATGATGAGGTAAAAAAGAAAAACATTTATGGAAATGAATATCCAATTGAAAAATTGGAGTGTATTGACCATGTAATGAAGCGCATGGGAACAAGATTACGCCGATTAAAAGCTCAATTGAAAGGGCAAATCTTGTCAGACGGTAAGTGTTTAAGTTGGAAAAATCGTTTGACTGAACATGAAATTGATAACTTGCAGTCATTCTATGGATCAGCTATTCGGAGAAATCACAGCAGTGTTCAGAATATGCGGCAAGCTATCTGGGCCATTTTTCTGCATAAGTTATCAACTGATGAATATCCTCAACATGGTTTTTGTCCCATCGGGGAAGATTCATGGTGGGGATTTAAAAAGGCTGAAGCATCAGGTAAGTCTTACAAACATAAAAACAGTCTTCCGATCGCTGTTGTTGAAGCAATGCGTCCTATATTTAGAGATCTTTCCGATCCTGATCTGTTGAAAAAATGTTTGCATGGAAAAACACAAATCCCGAATGAAAGCTTTCATAATGTCGTTTGATCACGTGTTCCCAAAGCAACATTTGTACAGATTGAAACACTTTCACTTGGTGTTTATGATGCTGTTTGTTCCTTTAATGATGGTAATGTATCGAAATTAAAAATGCTTCAAAAAATGGGCATAGAACCAAGGGAATTTTCAGTTAGTGCCATGAAACTTCTCGATAGGGAAAGACTAATGAAAGCAATTTATGCTTTTTCTGGACGCTCGAAGAAAATTAGAAAAGATAAAATAAGAAAAAGAAAGCAAGAAGAAGATAATATTAAGAAAAATAAGGTAAAAACCGGCTACAGTGCAGGATCTTTTGATGAGGTAAAAATTTATACAAAAGCTACTGTGTTTTCTATTTAATATATTTTTCAAGTAATCTGTTCTTTTTTTCTTTTAAATCTACTGTATGCATGAATTGGAGACTTTTACTATATATTTCATATATATTGTTGTGTGTTCTTATTCTTTATGCAAAATTTTTTAAATATTTCTTTGACATTTTTCACTAATGAACACATGTCGTAACACAGAAAATGACTATTTTTATTAAATTGTGTATTTTTTTATAAATCTACCGTATGCATGAACTGGAAATTTTTACTATATTTTTGATATGTATCGGGTGTTTTTATTCTTTATGCAAAAATTTTTTTAAATATTTCTTTGACATTTTCACTAATGAACACATGTCGTAACAGAGAAAATGACGATTTTTATTAAATTGTGTATTCTTTTTTCTATAAATCTACCATATGCATGAACTGGAAATTTTTACTATATATTTCATATGTATTGTATGTTTTTATTCTTTATGTAAAATTTTAAAAATATTTCTCAGACATTTTTCACTAATGAACATATGTCGTGACACAGAAAATGACAAATTTTAATAAATTGTGTATTTCTTTTCTATACTTCTACTGTATGCATGAACTGGAAATTTTTACTATATATTTCATATGTATTGTGTGTATTTATACAAATTTTTAAGCTTTGGTGTTCAATAGTTTTTTAATAAAAGGTTTACAAATATCTAAAAATGCAATGCCTTTTTTCTTTGCACATAGCTTGTTACATATATAAAAATACATAAATTTCATGTTCAAGAAATCTGTTTTTATGTTTTTTTTTGTTGTTTTGAATACCATTTACCAAATATTTAAAGAAAATTTTTAATTCTGCTGCTGTAAAACATTGTGTTAACAGGTGAATATATGAAACACTAATGAAACTTTTCGAAATAGTGTATAATCATGTATTACCAAAGCCATATTTTCATGTATTGACACATTTTCACATGGTATTTATGATGCTTTATAGTCAAAATTTGATGAAAGTAATGTATCAGAACTGAAAATTCCTCAAAAATTGATACAGAATTTGAGTAAAATAATTAAACGCTAAAAATACTTTGATAGCTTAAAAGTGAAAAATGCTATAAATGTATTTTCTGAGAAATCCAAGTATAAGAAAAACTAAAAAGCCTTAAAAGTAATAGAGAATAAGCTAGTATTTAATAAAATAGGGCAAACACTTGTTGTAATTCATTATTTTTGTGATCAAGTGCTTTTTTACACTAAAAATCCAATTATCTCAAAATGGTTGTTTCCAAACTGCGGGTACAGTTTTCTCAGAATCTACAGAATGAGTGCTCATGCAATTTTTACTGCACATAAATAATATGTAACTCTATATACTAAGCTTATTTTTTTGGAGATTTTCCTGAAATATTTTGCTGAAAAGCAGTTATCGTAAAAATTTGACAGTTTTCAAAAATTTCAAAAAGATACTTTTACGATGAATTTTTTTTTGAAAAAAGTAAACAATATATTTTAAATATATTTACAAGTATTTAAATAAAAAAGCCTAATTAATATACAGACAAAATTTGAAGTTTATATATTTAACAGTTTCTGAGAAACGTGAACCTAAAATGGCTCAATTTAACATTGTCGGTATAGGCCCTACCGACTTCCCTTAAATTCAGTAAAACATTGAAGACAAGTGTAGGCTTAGTTATAAATTTATTGCCGATTGGATACAGTCTGCACTCGTTCACGTATAGAAGATTTCAGATCAAAGCAAAGTAGGTTTTGACAAGCAGCGCCCTCTATATTGAGGGGGATCTAAGAAATGGAATAGAGAAAGTTTTTAAAAAATACTAAAAAAAGGATATATATGTAAATTTCAAGTATTCATTTTTTTGTTAGACATTTAAAAAGTCGGATCCAAATTTTTATGATCTCCTTGTGTTGTTTTTCCAATCCCGTTCCATGATTTCAATGAAAGTAAGCACACCGATTCGAACCCGATCTTTTTGAGTTTCGTGATTTGTGGTTGGCAGCAACTGCAATGCAAATCGAGCGAGTATTTAAACTCGGCTCATGTTAGTTTTTAAGGAGGGAAGGAGAAACAGAAATATAAGAAGTGTGTGAGTGGTTTAACTCTTAGAGGGAGAGTACGGCTGGTTGGCAATGCAACTGCAGGTTGCATCACCATTTTCAGATTAGAAATTTATTTTACAATATTAGAAGATGGTTCGAATCGGATGTCTCTGGTAATGTTGATTTTTGAACTTATTGTTTTTTTATCGCTCCAGTAACGAGCGCAGTGACTTTATGATTGATTATTAAAGGCCAATTTTTAAGAAACTGTTTTTCGTCTTCATGCCTCCTCGACACATAAATTTCACTGCTAGCTTTGCAAAATTTAAATTAGTTTACCAATAAGTGTAGCAAATTTGGTTATTGGCCCAGTCCATGTACTGTGTCGAGACAGGCTAAGCAGTTGAACCAGGCTATGAACTTTGTCTATTTAAATACTGTTCCAGTCTAGAGCTATTTTTTTATGAATTCTGTTGCTAGTACGCTAAATCGAGTAACAGATATGGAGTTTAACAACCAGATATCAGTGTTGACTCAAAACAACTGGAACACATGGAAGCATGATATGCAAGTACTCTTAATGCATTATGGTTGCTGGCAGTTTATAATACAGACCAAGCCAGAGCAACCTGATGAAGAGGCAACATACAAGGAAAAATTAGATCTACAACTTCGTAAGGATAGATGTTATACGTTGATCTATACTAACATCAGTTCAGATTTGAAAAATCTGATAACGGAAACAACTGACGGAGTAGCGGCATGGAAGGTATTAAAAGATCACTTCGAACCCCTCACAAGAGCAAGAGTAATTCAACTATTAGATCAATTTTTTGGAACAAAATACCAACCAGGGGAAGAAGTTGGAATCTTCATATCTCGTGTAAAGACAGCGGCAACCAGACTACAAGAAGCGGGTCATAAATTGGACGACCTGTACATAGGATTTCAATTAAGGGGTCACAGGGGTGTTGAAAATGTTTCGAGAGCACAAAATACAAACAATTTTCGACTAGAAATAATTCTTTGAGATTAAAATGAAATAAGTTGATTCTTTTACACATTTCTTATAAAGGAATAAAGTTTCAAAAAAGTATAAAATATCTAAAATATAATCATAATTTTAAAAATAATAAGCACATAAAAATAAGAAAATTTTTTGTAAAGAAACAAATAGTGAGTTTTACGACGCGCATGATATTTTCTGCAATAATAATTCTAATTACTAGCAATAAGTTGATTTATAAAGTCAAATATATCCTTATTACATGCTAGCTTATCTTATAAAATAAAATAAAAAATATTATTTTTAAAAATAAAAAAATACATTTTTTAAAAAAAATTTTTTAAAAAATTCAATTTTGTTGAAATATTTCAAGAAATTAAAAATTTATAATACTATAAATAGCTAGGATTTGAAGATTATGATAGAATTTATAATTCTGTAAAGTTTTATCATCAAAGTATGATAGTTTTTGAAACGCAATGCGCGTAATTGAAAAAAACACAAACTGAGAAAAAGGGCTTTAAAGTTTTAAAATTGAATTTGAGAAAATAAATCTTAACACTTACACGCTAAAATTCTCCAGGATAATAAGATATACCTTCCTGTTCCTGAAACAGCTCAATTTCTTTACTCTTTTTAATTTTCTTGGCTCTGCGAGCTTCAAAAGATGATTCTAAGAGCCTCTGTCTTGACGTAAAGATTCGACGATTGTCACGTTCAGCGAGGGGCACACAAACATTTCTGTTAATTTTCAAGCCAAATTTCTCTAAAATAGTAATAAGTATTTGATTTCCATCATTAAAAACACTGGTTGCTAGATTTGCAGCAATCTCTGCAATCTGAAGCCTAGAACCAATCGTCTTAAGACAAAACTTCCAAATTAATGAATTTAAACTTTCATTAGGATTCTGTGTCTTACCTCTAAACATTTCTTCAGGAGTGCCGGATGAGATAAGTCTGCAAATACAGGCTTAATTACATCTCGAACAGCTTTAGCAACTGAGGGTTTGTGTTTATAAATTTGTAAATTATTATTAATTGCGGCATTATATACTTACACCATGTATTTGGATTTGTAGGACAAAACCAGTGCATCGGTTCATCATCAGTGCTGCAAGAATGACCCCAAACAGCCCAAATGGCTTTCCGCATTTCCTTTACACTAGTAGAATTGCATCGAATAGCATTACCATAGTAATTCGCAAGTTTATCAATTAAACTATCAGTTAACCTACCTTTACCGCCAACAGTTTTACCATCAGATAATTTCTTTTTACTATATACTAATATAAGCTTCCTAAGTCTTGTACCCATTCTCTTTTGCACATGGCCTACACATTCTATTTTCTGAATAAGATAGTCATCGCCGTATGGCTTGTTTTCAGAAAGGGCATTGAATGTTTTTGTGTCGCCATCTCCTATGTAGTTCGAATATTTCAGGTTGTGAAGCTTTTCTGATCGATTAAAAATCCTCAACATCCCGTCAACCTCCATCTTACCAGCAGAGACAGAATAATTTTTTCTACATGAAATCTTATGCGCTCTTTGCCATTTTTATTATACTTGATACCAAATTTTACCCCCTTATAACTGTCGCATCCTTTGCAAAATTAGGACAACACTTCCCTATCCAAAACCTTACCTGTTTCGGCCCCTATTACAGTACATACTCCAATCAACGATGAATGTCCTCTCGTCTTCCAGGTACCATCACCACTTACCGTTAAAAGGTTATCAGGTGACGAAGAATATTCTTCGACAGCTGCCATTTTCATGCTTTGTTCAGCGACTTCCTTCATAACACGTGAAAGGTTTTTTATTAATAACATCATGTGATTTTTGTTCAACAGGATTAGGAAGACTCATTACAGCACAAAAGGTTTTTAATGAATCTAAACCTTGGCCTATGCATCTCATTGCTAAAATAGATCTTCTGTTAATTTCTGGAGCATTATTTTTATTCCTAGTGTTTTCACAGCTTGAAAAAGTACAAACACTCCCAGTTTTTACAACATATTTCAAAATTCGAACATATACCACGAGTGGACTTTTAATTAATTGTTAATGGTTTATGACATTTTAAACAACATGATACTGATAAAATAGAGCTAAAAGTTGAAATAAAATCAAAAATACGATATCCTTTGAAGTTTTCACTTACCTTAACAAGATTTGACTTTAATGAAGTCTGATATCCTGAGATTTTATTACTGGAAGCACACATTTTTATCTCTCCTTTCTGCAACATATGTATGAGAACATACCTTCATGATTTGGTTCCCTCTAAATCTTCTTTTCTTAGGACGTTTACCTGAAGGTCTACGATGAGTATTTTCCATTTCAATCGAGAATTTTCAATTTTGATAAACGGTTTTAAACAACGCTGTTTTGAATTTCGGTAAGTTATTTCAAATAAACGTGCTAGCATTACCAAAACAGAATCAAAACACATTAAAAAAGTGTGTGTTGAGTTGCAAGCATCCTTCTCAATTAAGCAAGTGTTTAAAATATTTCATGAGGCTTTTTAAAAACAGAAAAATAAAACGTATGCGGAAATCAAGAATAAATGGGTGTGGCATGTAGCCATTTAAACATTGTTATTACTAAATTGCTGTTTGGAATTTTTCGAATAACTTTCGAAGTTTTTGTAGTACTATCACGTGGTTGGTATCAAAATGTTCAAAAGAAAATGAGGAACAACATATATTTTTTCGAAACTTCGACAAAATAGAAGATTAACACCCCTGTGACCTCTTAATAAGGTGGCTTCCTCAGGAATTCCAGTCTACCGTGCAACAAATCTACAGATGGAAAGAAGAGGACTTCAGAGTTGTCAAAATTGAAGCAGAGCTGATATTAGAAGCCAATCGTCTTCAGTTGATGAAACAAGATTTGGAGAAAGCGGAGAATGCTTACTTGAGCAGTTTCACTTCGAAGAAGTCGAAGACGTTACCTGGTGCTACGGCTGCAGCTCATGGAGATCCAAATGGCAAGAATGATTACCAAAAGAAAGGTGGTAAGGTATTTAACTGTAAAACTATTAAAAATGTTTAACAATCTATTAAGACTATAGGTCCGTGTTATGTATGTAATAAGTACGGGCATCTTAAAGTAAACTGTAAAGAGAAAAAGTCTCTACAAAAATCTCCTTCAACTGTAAATGAAACTTTTAACACAGAGTTTAATATAAATTTAAGATTTTGTGAAGCTGAATGTAGTCTTTTAGAACTAGATAAACAACTCGTAACTAGTTGTATCTTATTTGAGGAAAACTCTGATAAAGGTGTTTGGGTAATAGATACTGCTGCCACGAGTCATGTTTGTAATGACAAGAGTTTATTTTTAGATCTTAAACCGATAACTAACATGAAAATGTCGTTAGCCACGGAGGATAAAAGTTGTCCCGTAGAAGGAATCGGTACACTTAGATTTCGGGTAAAATATAAGGGGAGTTTTCATGAAATAACTTTGTCTGATGTATTATTTAATCCTAAGTTGAGGAGAAATTTGTTATCCAGTTCCAGATTAGAATGTAAAGGTGCGCATTTTGTGGATACTAAAGGTAAAATTAATGTTTTTAATAAAGACTGGATAAAATTGTTCTCGGCGACACGCCATGAAAATTTGTATTTTTTTAAGCCGGATCATTATATTATACCAAAGAGTAAAGAAATTAGTTTTTTTTAGTGATGTAACCGCTAAAACAAAAAACGGATCAATAGAATATGGCATCAACGCTTTGGTCATGTTAATAACGATTACTTGGTAAAAACTAGTAAAAATGATAGTGTAAAAGATCTCCCACGCTTAACTGATAATGGTAAGACTCATTGTATACCGTGTAAATTAGCAAAGTCCAAGAGAGTTTCATTCAAAAAGACGGGGGCCGTAAGATCAAAACGTCCATTGGAATTGTTGCATATGGACCTCTGTGGTCCAATGCCAACTGAAAGCCAAGGCGGTAATAAATATTTCTTGAGTATAATTGACGATTATTCAAGAAAGGTGACTGTATTTCCCATCCGAAATAAATCTGATGTATTTCATACGTTTATAAGATTTCAGAAACGAGCAGAACGTTTTCTAAGTAAAAAGGTAATAGCAGTTAGAACTGATGGCGGACTAGAATTTTATAATAAAGATATGGATAATTTCTTGACAGAACAGGGTATAAAGCATGAGGTAACAAATTCATATACGCCAGAAATGAATGGGGTTGCGGAGAGATTCAATTTAACCGCTCTAGATGGCATCAAAACATTGCTTAAGTCTAGTGAAGTTCCCCATAAGTTTTGGGGAGAAGCACTACTTTGTTTCACTTATGCGTGGAATCGAATTTGTCACAAAGACAGTAACAAAACGACTTTCGAAAAATATTCAGGTAGAAAACCATCGGTAATGCATCTAATACCTTTTGGATGTTTGGCATATGCTGGTGTGCCAAAACAAATTAGAAAAAAGTTCGATATGCGTGCGAAAATGGGAATTATGATGGGATACGCACAACGTACTAAGGGTTATAGAATATGGTTGATAGATAAAAATAAATTAGTCGAGACTATTAATGTAAGATTCGATGAAAATAAGAGGTGAATTAATTTTAAACAGAAAGTTAATAGTAACCTTGGATATAATTTAAACCTTCCTGATTATTATGATGATGAGGATGATTTTGATAGAGTAAAAGATTCATTAACGAGTCGTTTAGTTTCAAAGACAAGTACGGAAATGCCCTCAACATCTGAAAAGCCAGGTGTATCTTCCGATAATCATAACTTGATCCCATGTACGGAGGTTAAGTGGATTCGAAATATAGGTAGGAAAGTAACTGGATCTAACGTATATTATAGTATAGAAGGGGAAGCAACCCGATTGAAATCTTTTAACGAAATAGAGAGATACTGTAAGAGGCATAATATTGAGTATGATCCTAGTTTATTTAATTTTTAGAAAAGATAATACCGAATCCCAGGGATTTTCAGATTTGTCAGAGCAACAAGAAGCTCTTATGGTTGAAGTAACTATTCCTAACTGTTACAAACAGGCGATAAGATCCAGAGACGCATCTAAATGGCATGATGCAATGGATAAAGAAATTAACGTAATGATGGAACGTAAAGTTTGGGATTTAGTTGATCATCCGGATAATATAAAAATTTTAGAAAACCGTTGGGTTTATACCATTAAATATGATGAAAATAATAAAATTGTTAGATACAAGGCCCGCTTAGTTGCGCGAGGTAACACACAATTACAAGGCGAGTCATTTGAAGAGGTATTTAGTCCAGTTATTAACTTTACTATTGTAAGATTATTTTTCACTATCTGTGTATATTTGTGGAAATGGACGCATATTCAAGTAGATATCACTAATGCTTATTTATATGCTAACTTAGATACTGTAATCTACATAAAGCAACCAACTGGATATGAAATTGATAATAACAAAGTGTGTAAGTTACGTAAAGCAATATATGGACTCCACCAGAGTGGACGCCAGTGGTTTTGGAATTAGAAAATAAATAAATTAAATTAAAATTTAAGAAGTTAGAGTGGGTTAATTGTGTATATATGTTTGAAGAGAATGTAATTTTATTATTTTATGTAGATGACATGATTATATTTGGAAAAGAAATGGAAAACGTAAATTTTGTATTACAATTATTGCAGAAAAATTTTGATTTAAAAATTATGGGTAAAAGAAAGAAATTATTAGGAATAGAATTTGAAGAAATAGATAATAGTCTGTTTATACATCAGAGATCTTGCATTCGAAGGTTATGTGAAATTTACGAAAAATATAAATATCCCGTAAGTTCATTACCTATATCAAAAGGTCAAGTTCTTTCCAAATTAGATTCACCCAAAACTAGCGAAGAAACTTTAACAGTTCCTTATAGAAATTTAATAGGATCTTTGTCATTTATTGCTATACGCACAAGACCCGATATTATGTATGCAGTAAATGTATTATCTCAATTCCAAGCAAACCCGGGAATAAAACATTGGAATTGCTTATTGAGATTATTAGGTTATTTAAAATACACTCAAGAATATAAATTAGAACTTTCAAAAGTTAAATCATTAAAACTAAGATGTTATTCAGACTCAGATTTTGCTACAAATAGGGATGATCGAGTGTCGATGGGAGGGTTCATAACTTTTATAGACGAAACTCCAATTTCATGGCGAACTTTCAAGCAAAAATCCGTTAGTCTGTCGACCATGGAAGCTGAGTATGTTAGTTTAACAGAAGCAGCTAAGGAATTCATTTGGCTAAAGAATGTAATTGATAATAAAAGTTTAAATTTGGAATTAAGTGAAGATGTAATGTTTTTTGTGATAATCAAGCTGCTATAAGTTTTTCAAAGTCACCGGTAGAAAGATATAGAACAAAACATATCGATGTTCGTTATCATTTTCTAAGGCATTTGATATACGACAAGGTTTTCCAAATTAAATATATAGGTACCAAAAATAATTTGGCGGACATTTTTACCAAACCCATGGTAAAGGAAAAATTGTTAGAATTTTGTAGAAAATTATTTCTTTTTAGAGAATAAGACTTTGTTTCTTTAAGATTAAAATATTAGTTTGTTTATTACAATAAAGATTGTGAATAAAATGTATTTTTTTGTGTTAAATTGTATAACATGTGATTATAGATTAAAATGTACTGATTTGTAAGAGATAATGGTGCGAGATTGGAAAAAGGGGGCCGATTGTTAGACATTTAAAAAGTCGGATCCAAATTTTTATGATCTCCTTGTGTTGTTTTTCCAATCCCGTTCCATGATCTCAATGAAAGTAAGCACACCGATTCGAACCCGATCTTTTTGAGTTTCGTGATTTGTGGTTGGCAGCAACTGCAATGCAAATCGAGCGAGTATTTAAACTCGGCTCATGTTAGTTTTTAAGGAGGGATAGAGAAACAGAAATATAAGAAGTGTGTGAGTGGTTTAACTCTTAGAGGGAGAGTACGGCTGGTTGGCAATGCAACTGCAGGTTGCATCACCATTTTCAGATTAGAAATTTATTTTACAATATTAGAAGATGGTTCGAATCGGATGTCTCTGGTAATGTTGATTTTTGAACTTATTGTTTTTTTATCGCTCCAGTAACGAGCGCAGTGACTTTATGATTGATTATTAAAGGCCAATTTTTAAGAAACTGTTTTTCGTCTTCATGCCTCCTCGACACATAAATTTCACTGCTAGCTTTGCAAAATTTAAATTAGTTTACCAATAAGTATAACATTTTTCAATATTCTTACTACAGTAGACGTCTATGGTTATCCAAGCACAGAAAAAACATTGGAAACTATGTCGACAGACACAGACAGTGCATGCATTCTTGCAAAACTATCTAATTAAACGCCAATAGTCAATCGTGTCCATGAGTGTAGTCATTATTTACTAGCTCGCATTATAACCATTACAATTAGTACTTTAATTAAAGTAAGACTTCAGAAATATAGTTAATCTCATATTATATAGGTATATTCAAATATACTTCTTAGCATTTAATATTGACACTTTAATATAATTACTTAAAATAATATATATTAAATAATTTTTACTTAATTTTATTCCTTTAATTTTTACACTTAAGCAAATTAGAAATAGCAAATATTATGGACCTAAAAGAACACGAGGAAAAAGGGAATATGGCTCCATTGTATAAAGAGAATCCTCCGATTTATATATATTTTTTATGTAATATTATAACCTATTAAATGTAACATTTTGCAAAAATTTTTGAAATAACTTTAAAATTTTATTTTCAATAATTGATTTGGATTAATGTGGAGAGTGAAATCGAAAGCTGATTGACCTGGATTGTCGTCAAAAGTGTCAACTTCATATCGCATGTCATTACACAATCAAAACCATTCAATGACGTAATATTTTTACACTACCACTTTTTGAAAAAGAGAAAATTAGTCAAGTATTTTCAAATTTCACTGTTTTGTTGCAACAGGATGAAAGTCAGAGTACTTTAAAGAACTATGATCTTCATCTTGTTGTCGAAAATATAAATAAGAGCCTGAGCTGTTATGTGCATCAATCGGACAGGGTTCAAAATTAGCACGTCCAATGACCTGAATATTAAATGAGTGAGTGTTGATTAACGCAACCCTAAAAAGCAAATAACAGGTATTTGTTACTGAGCTCGTAATTTTGAATCATGCTCAAGTGACAAGGGCGACACTTGAGATGTCACCCCTCTCGAAGCGTCAACACTACGTCAACGGTTGAAATTTGAGCTCGGACATAATTAATGAGCATCGAAACCTCAACAAAGAGGGTATTCAGTGTCTCTAGACTGGAAATCATGGCATTACGGCTACATGATAAGGACCACTAAAACACTGACGCTTCATCGTTAATTTTGCAATAGTATTTCTAAACAATTATTTTCAATATAACATAAAAATTGTCCATTTTAGTACCTTCTTTTAAATAAAAATAATTTCGTCAAGAACTTTTGAATTCAACTCTGTATGTGGGAAAGCTATTGTAAGTCATATAGCTTCAGTAACTATTGGAGTTTTGCGTTTCCCTTTCCTACAAGAGATTGATGTTTTGTTTTCCTCACTTGAACAGGCGTAGAGATTATGACGTCCAGTGGCAGTGCCGTTAGTGTTAAAGTTCTACGGCAACCGTTCCAACTAATGCAAAAAGAGAACTTTTCGCTTTTGCAACGCTAAAGGTCTGACTCAATACATTGAATGATACTGAAAGGGGATAAGGTTTCGAAAATACATTACAGATTCAAAATTAATGGAAAACAAACAGTTGCAACAAATAAAAAATTAAGAAGATCCATAAGTCTTTCAAGTGAAATATATGCTAATGAATTTCTTTTTCGAGATAAATGTGTGCCAATCAATATTATAAGCAGGGGTGTAGCGTGGACTTTGGCTGCCAGGGGCCAACGTAAAATTTGTCGCCGCTCTATTGTAATTATCTGTCAATATCATTATTAAAAGTAAAAAAAGCAGCTTTTCTAAATATTTTATTTATTAAAAGGACACTTTTCGTGTGTTTTTCAGAGTAAAATATTTTACACAATTGTCAATATAAATATGTATGTCATGTTTACTTGCAAGAATAGTTAAATTTATTAGCCATTACGTGGGCATATTCGATATGAGGCAATTTTTGATTCATGTTAGCTTAGATAAGATTCTATCTAAGCTATAAGCTTAGACAAGCCTTTCTTCGCGACAATTCTTACTGTAATTCATAAAAGAAAACTAAAGATCAAATAATGGTATTGAGCCTAAGAGTTCAAATCATTGGTAGAAGTCTTTTTTCGTCACTGTTCTTTTCACCAGAGTAATTTGACTCAATTTAAATTCAGTAAAACATTGAAGACAAGTGTAGGCTTAATTATAAATTTATTGCCGAATGGATACAGTCTGCACTCGTTCACGTATAGAAGATTTCAGATCAAAGCAAAGTAGGTTTTGACAAGCAGCGCCCTCTATATTGAGGGGGATCTAAGAAATGTAACTTAGAAAGTTTTTAAAAATACTTAAAAAAAGGATATATATGTAAATTTCAAGTATTCATTTTTTTCAATATTCTTACTACAGTAGACGTCCATGGTTATCCAAGCACAGAAAAAACATTGGAAACTATGTCGACAGACACAGACAGTGCATGCATTCTTGTAAAACTATCTACTTAATCGCCATTAGTCAATCGTGTCCATGAGTGGAGTCATTATTTACTAACTCGCATTATAACACACCATGACAATTATTACTTTAATTAAAGTAAGGCTTCAGAAATATAGTTAATCTCATATTATATAGGTATATTCAAATATACTTCTTAGCATTTAATATTGACACACTTTAATATATTTACTTAAAATAATATATATTAAATAATATTTACTTAATAAAATTCCTTTAATTTTTACACTTAAGTAATTTAGAAATAGCAAATATTATGGACCTAAAAGAACACGAGGTGAAAGGGAATATGGCTCCATTGTATAAAGAGAATCCTCCGATTTATATATATTTTTTATGTAATATTATAACCTATTAAATGTAACATTTTGCAAAAATTTTTGAAATAACTTTAAAATTTTATTTTCAATAATTGATTTGGATTAATGTGGAGAGTGAAATCGAAAGCTGATTGACCCGGATTGTCGTAAAAAGTGTCAACTTAATATCGCATGTCATTACACAATCAAAACAATTCAATGATGTAATATTTTTGCACTACCACTTTTTGAAAAAGAGAAAATTAGTCAAGTATTTTTAAATTTCACTGTTTTGTTGCAACAGGATGAAAGTAACAGTAATTTAAAGAACTATGATCTTCATCTTGTTGTCGAAAATATAAATAAGAGACTGAGCTGTTATTTTCAATTTCTTACATAACGATCTCCATAGTCGAATCATTTTATGCATCTGTGTAGTAAGTTAAGGGCCATTTCTTAAGATTAAAACAAAATAGACACATAATAACTTAAACTATTATTTTTGATACTTCTTGTTTATTTCTTATTCATGAAATACACATTTAGACCTTTCAAGTACAATATAAATAAAAAATTTTGAATTTATTTTGTAATTTCATGTTATTAATTGAATTTCTAATGACACAATTACTCTTATCGTTTGTTTTGCTTTATTTTTTTGTTATTTTTATGTACTGCAAAATTATTTTTATTACGTTATACAATGGATACTACTTGAGGTTAGAAGTAAATAAAATATTTTTTCTCTTTTGAATTTGAAATTATTTAATTTATTATCATATTAAAGTCAGTGACGCATTCATCCTAAGTATTTCAATTTAAGTGAACAAACACACCATAATATTTCCTTGCTTTATTCAGAGAAGCATTAGACACCGAAGCAAAATGAAGACTATTCGTGATGGATTTCGTGATTTAAACCATGGTCCAGCGACAACACCTCAGCCTCACACTCCAAACTTCCATACCAAGCTAATCTTCTACAGGATTAAAACGTTTTGAATTTGATTCTCTGTGAAGAGGGAGTCTTTTCTATATATATATATATATATATATATATATATATATATATATATATATATGTATGTATGTAAATATATATATATATGTATATATATATGTATGCATGTAAATATATATATATATATATATATGCATATATGTGTGTGTGTGCGTGTGTGTTTCAAATTTTAATCTATTGATATCATGAATAGGTAGGCAACGAATTTTTATAAATATGTATGTGTGTATTTCATATACACATTCCGTATTCAATTTTTAAAAAATATATTCTTTTTTCTAACCTCTACATATTACTCTAAATACTTTTTTTAAAAAAAAATCATACTAAAAGTTCCAGAGCAAAATGTTTTTCTTTCAAGTGAAATGATACAGAAGAATTTTAAAAAAATCAACACCATCTAAGATATATTTTTCATTTATAAATAAATAATTGAAAATCCATCAAAAATAGTTTATTGAAAATTTTGAGAGAACCAAAAAAAAAGTATTTTTATTATTTAAATTAAGAAGAAAATTCCTTTTTTCTGTTGAGTAGATCTTGCTTTTACAAAAACTTTATTTTCGATATCAAACTTTCTCAAAAAGAAAGGAAAAATTTATACGGGTTTTCAATATATATCTTTCTCTTTCTTAATTTATAGGAGTAAAATTTTCCTATTTTAATTTTATAGCATAGTGCAGATCTAAAAATGAAATTTCTAGAATGTAATTTCAGGCAACTATGTATTTCAAAGAACATGAAAAAAAATAATTGTAAAAGACATAAAGAAAGTTTTCGATTTCAGTTTAAACAACTGAACATTTAAACTTTTTAGTTATGAATTGATCTTTTACGTGCCATTTTGAAGCATATCATGGGGGTTAAATTCTTAACCAAGTCATATGTTTCAAATATTATGATGTTTAGTATTGTTCTCAGGATATCGTCATCTACTAAAAAGAAATAATTTATAATTTAGCAGTTCATTTCAAAGAAATTTTGGAGAATGTATTTAATAGAAAAATAAGTGAGTGTGAGTGAGTGAACATTAACGTCGCACTGTTCAGCTACAAGAGGGCTTTTGGCGACGGACCTAGTAATTTTGAACCATGGTCAAGTGACAAAGACTACAACTGAGCCAGTACTCCTCTCACCTAACTTCCACATCACCGTAACGTGTGGTCTTTAAGCCACGACAAATAAAAAGTGCATCAGCCCTCCTATACGTTAAGTTTCCAGTGGCATTACGATTCAAGTTGTTCGGAATTCAGCAACGCCAGCTACGAATTCGTGACCATGACCATTAGTCTATTATAGCATTTTAAGAATAATAAACTGAAATCAATTTGAGGGATATATTTATTAAAAACATTACAGATAAACAAAAGTGCTCGCATTAAGTATGCTTTTGGGTATTCTATCAATTTATGTGGCAATATCAACATAAAAAAACACACAATAAAGAATTCTTTTTAAAATTTGAAAAGCAAAAAACTACAAAGCGATAGATTATTGTGATAACTGATGATAAACTAAAGGAATTCATTAATTTAATTGATTAGAGCATTAAATATATATGCAATTACGATTGAAGTTGACAGACCTAATAATAGATTAAAAATGTGCAACAATGGAATTATTATTGATAAGTTGGGCACTTCCTGCAAATGTACATTGTAGTCATTTATATTATAAAAGATGTATTACAATCTATCCTGCGTTATATCTAGAATCAGTTTTTGATAATCAGATTTATGAATAAGTATGGAATTCTTTGTGAGCTTCTTGCTCTTCAATACAGTTTAAAGAAAGAAATGCCAATAGGAAAAATACCTGCGAATTGGTTTTGTAAACAATGACATTTAATCATGGATTTTTCTTTTATTTGCTTTCCAGCTATCCACTCTCTCTCTCTATTAGCGGAATCAGTGGCTTATAAACTTACTTTTTTAGTATTTACTACGAAAAAAGTATATAAATAGTATTGAGCTGCTCGGTAATAAATCTGCTTTTCATCTTCAATCAACTATTACGTCACATTTTACTATCTACTTTACTCAACTTTTCCAATTATGATAAAAGCATTGACAATAAAGTGGGGCTTTATTCTCCCTGTAACTATATTTCCATATAATCCCATTACTAAAATAATCAATCTTAATATAATTGAATAACTTTTTACAACAAAGAAATTAATCATACGATATAACGGATCAATTGATAAATTGAATTTGCATTTACCTATCCCATTTCCCCCAGAACTAGAATAGCCTTACTTTCTATATAATGATTTATTAAGTTACTTATGTAAGGTAATTTTAACTTAATTATATTGACATATGCATTAATCCATAATACATCATTTCTGCTACTAAATATTTTTGTTTTTTCGTACATTTTTTTGCAGTTAAATATTTGTGTCATTACAGTAAACATTCGTTTCGGGAAGTATCGAATTTTCCCACCAATCAATTTTTGTTTGTTGCATACACCGTTAAACTAAAAAAATGAATATTTTTATAGTGAATTTTTTTAAAAAGTGTGAAAGAAGTTCAACTTCTCTTGAATATAAATCAATTTAAATTCAGTCATCTTCTCAAACTTAAATCTCACTTAACATTTTCTCTTAAAAATCATGTCTTCTTTAACATACTCCAAACAATTTGTAAAATTCTTTGAAATGCTCAAAGAAAGACGATTTTTAAATTTTTTTTAACGTAACTTAAAGTTTCTGTAAGTCATTGTCAGTATTTAGGAAATTATGTGAAGCTATAAAATGAACAAAAAAATTCAAAAAATCATCAATAAATTAAAGGTTGAAATAAGAAAAAAAAAGAATAATTGCAAGTATTAAATTAATAAGCAAAACTAGGTGTGATATAGTAAGTTAAATTTAAACATGTTGTAATATGTGTTTCTCATTAAATCACAGCATTAAGAAACAAAAGCAAGAACTGATATCTGTTCTGAAACACATGAATTAAAGTTAAAATAAATCTTAAATAAAGAAATTTACACATCTAAATCAAATTCTTACATTTTAGAAATATTTTCTAAACTGAGAAACAATTTCATAGACAGGTAACAAATTGAAATTCTGAATACGGCATGCAGATGGTGAATTTTTCGGTACTTACGTATTATCGCAACCGTATTGGTGACATTATATGAAACGAAGCACATGATTGCCGATATAACGTGTGCGACACTTGTGAAATCGTGGTCATCAACTTGGCGAGTTATATTGAACGTCGGTGTTGTTGCAGTTGTACGTAAGTAACAATATTTCTTTCATACTACTGGATGTGTGGTTGCATATATATTTTACTCAATTATCGTTTGTGATGCAGCTTTTTTTTTTGAAAAATTCTTCAAGTTCAAATATTTTATATAATTTTTATAAATTGAATGTCTAACAAATTAATATCAACCACACATTTCAAACAATATCTAACATTCTATAAGTCGTATTTAAAATGATGATTGCAACAATTTATAGATTCTTTGGTGTCTAAATAGAAAATGTATTTAATTTTCATCATTTTAAGTACTAATACTATTATTTTACGGAGTAAATTTCAAATGTAGGGATGTGTGCTTTTGTTATCTACAGTTTCCAAAGAAAAAACATCTCTTTTTTAGTTTTAAAAATGGTTTTTAAGTAATATATGTTAAATTTCAATTAAATATTTATTTTTAAACGAAATTTTTATAAATTGTTTGTTTTAATGGTCGAACGCTCCATTCAAAAATATTTTATTAGTGATTTATTTTTTTTAAAAAAAAAATTTGATAATTTTAAGCAAGAAAATTTCATAAAACTACTGTTATAAATGTTGAACTGGGTAAGCAATAGTTGATATAAGTTTTCTCTACGTGCAAATCAAGATTAAAGAAATTTGTTTATTCATTAAAAGAATTATGCGTGGAAACACACCTATAATTAAAAGATGGAAATGATAAAATCATGATGATTATGTATGAAGTATGATGTTATGAAAGTATGATTATTACGAATTTGTCTTGATTAAATATGTATTTCTGTTATTCTCAAAAAATTGAATTGAACTCGTTTAATAAATTGAGACATAAATGCCTGTGGAAGTATTAATAAGGAATTTATTACTTAGAGCAAATTATTTCTGGCAAGACACAACATTTTTAAGAAGAATTATTCAGATATTTTAAACGATAAACGAGGAGATGTTTGTATTATTTTGTGTAGTTGCAGTATAAGGGTAACTCTGAAATTTTTGAGGTACGGGCACACAAGAAGTTATAAAATAAAATTAACGTTTTAGTATGAAAATATGCAATTTTAACACAGGAGACGACTTTTTACTGATTACTTGAAGTTGTTTAGCGTAAAATAAATTTTTGACATAAGAGAAAATGTGGAGTTGATGCGAGAATAATATCGCGATAGGATTTTCTATTATTTTAAAGCTGGATTAAATTAAAGGGAATGCGTTCAACGGCTGCAGTTTGCATTTGGTGATGAATCTCCATGCTACTCTCTCTGTGTGCTACTGTATTCAGATAGTTGAAAGAGTTTTGCACTGGTCACAATTCTCTTCAGGATGAAGAATACACAGGAAGGCCACGTTTCAACATGTCAAGAAAGCAAAGTATGGGTCTTTGAAGATGAACTCATGCCAACAATGGTGAAGAACCAACCAGCAATGAAAAAAGTAATGTATGCCGTTTTCTTTAGAAGTACGGATTGATCAAAGCCATCAAGTTGGAAGGAAAGAAGACAGCAACAGCAAACGGATATATCCCTAAATGCCTTCCAGAAATTCTCCAAGAAGTTAATGTTAGGGGGACTAATGCTTCCCCATGACAGTGCATCTTTCCATACAGCCGGATTAGCTGCTGAGTTTCTTGAGCAAAAACAAATTAAAGTGTTAGAGCATCCACCTTATTCTCCGGATCTAGCTATGTGTGACTTTTGGTTATTTATTAATCTAAAAAAGAACTTACGAGGGCGTTGTTTTCATTCAGATGAAGACATTGATGCGGCTATAAATGCGTTTTTTCTTCAATTCCAAGAAATGAATGGTTTCATGCATTTAATCTGTGGAAAATTCGTATACAAAAAGTGCATTGATGCTGAAGGAGACTAATTTGAACACCCTTAAAATTTCGTAAGTATTACTTAAGGTATCCGACTACTTGCGACAACTTTTTTTTGAAAAAATGGAAATATGAGGATTTTTTGTAATTTTTAGATTTATTTAGTATATTTTAAGGAAAGGATCTTAAAATTGAAAGCCGAAAAAAAATTTATTATATTAAAATGGGAAAAAACTGGTAAAAATGTACAAAAAATTACATAAACGGGGCCCGCTCTGTACAAAATTTTTTTGAGAAAATTCTCAATTTTTCAATTTTGATGTGTTACTTTATTATTCGTGTTTGAAATGACCTTCAGGATAAGAGATATTTCAATTTTTACAAAACCTAGAGCACTTTATCTTAGTGATTATACGAAATTGCTTAAAAAGAAAGTGATTATATCCACATAAAGGACTGTAAATTTTAAAATAAAGCAGCGATTGATAAATCTGAAAATCAAAACACTTCTACTGTTATGCATAATATACTCAAAAAATTTCAGCAAATTATTTTCAAAACTTTTTGAGCAATCGCTGTCCCCGTTTGAACTTTTCGCAAAAAACACATTTCGAGTAAAACGCATTTTAAAGTTTGTCATCTTGTGTAAAGTTATGGCATCTGCTTTTACTAAAACACTTGTAATTTTTGTTCTAGTGAATGGAAAATAAAAAACTTTGTATTTTTATTGAGCTTATACGAT
This sequence comes from Trichonephila clavipes, assembly GCA_019973935.1. NCBI lineage: Eukaryota > Metazoa > Arthropoda > Arachnida > Araneae > Nephilidae > Trichonephila > Trichonephila clavipes. The sequence goes on along the minus strand of BMAU01001337.1, from coordinate 1,146,045 downwards.
GGCCTATAAAATAAAATCATAAACAAAATTTGTCAATTTTTGAAAAAAATCATTATTTTAGGGTAGTCGGATACCTTAAGAAAACCTAAGAGTATATCCAAAATTTCAGAGTGACCCTCGTATTAAAATATAAAAAATCTTTTTTTTCTTTCGAATGGGGTTGTGGATTGATGTCCTACCATTGTAGACCTAGTACCTTCCTCCGAGAGCTGGCATCTCTTTTAAGTGAGGCACTATATACGTATTACACAAATTGAAACAAGTAATTTAAAACCAGTTTCCTCCCGCGAGATAGGGACGTGAGCTCTGCCAATTTAAAACCGTATGCTTGGGTCCAATTCGCAAACGTAGGCGTACAAGACTAGCGCCAAGCCAACTAAGTCATCAAAACCGGGAAACAAAAATTAAATAATTATTTTAAAATTGAAACTTTAATTTATCCTTTGTATCTTAACTTTTCATTAGTAATAGTCTAAAAAGAAATATTTAGAAGTTAATAAAAGTGACTTTACTAATCAATAATACAATGTAAATAAATATAGTAAGAAAGTAAATCCTAATTAAATTACAAAGTCTTATATAATAAAAAGATGCTCATGATCGAAATATGAGGTCGAATTATTTTGTTTTGTCTCCAATGAGGAAAAAAAAATTTTTTTCAAACAGAGTTCACAACGAGCGCGTGTTAGTATACTAAAAATTCTTCTTCCTTTTTTTTTAATAAGTCTACTTTAAAAAAAGTTGACGTATTTCAAATTATAATTTTTTTTTAAATTCTAGATCCATTAATTTATGTATTTCTCTGCAAAATATTTAAAGATTAAGTAAATAAAAAGCTCACAATGAAAAAAGTTGAACGCAAAGAACTTAACTCGCTGTAAAAATTTTATTAAAGATTTTTGAAAGCGTTAGGGTATGCTTGATATATTAAAAATTTTTAGCGAAAAATAGGACGTTGTTAACTTTTTTCCGTTACTCATTGATGTTGATTACTTTAAAAAAATGTACACTGTTTTTCTGAAGAAATAAGAAAATAAAATTCATTTTTACGAGCGTTACTTTTTGTTTAGTTTTGTTTTAATTTTATACTTAGATTTTTTTTTATGTCCACACAAAATATTAATGAATTCGTTAGTGAAAAACCGATTAAAAGCCTAATTTCTCTGCAACTATTAAATTTTGAAATTGTGCGAATAATCACACAGAAAATTTACTATTTCAATTATCTATATAGTATAAAAATATGTAAAAAAATCCTTATCAAAACTAATATTTGAAAAGGTAAATTAAGGTGTATTTTGAAAAATTCCATACCTTTTCAGTAAAATGTTAGTGTGTTCTAGCTGAATGAACAAAAATTGAATAATTATAATCTCATGAGTTCTTTTAAATATTGAAGAAATGTCATGTTTTTAAAATTTTTCTTCTAAACACAGATACGAGTACCGAAAGGGAAAAAAACTTTTTTTCTAGTGGGTTACATATTGGAAATTAAGCCTTTGAAGACGCAGTAGATCCCCAAATGAGGAGACTATTTCGTGGTGGCATCATCAAGTGACGGCACTCACTACCACATTTGGATGCTAGAATTAATTTTGTTTTAAGTTCTCGTCGGATGCTAAATATTGCCACAATTTAATTTTGTCTCGAGAACCAGAGCCAAAAAGATACTCAAGATATTTTTTTGTATACCATTTAATCATATGACATGCGGCCCTACGATTTTCGCACTAAGAAAATCTGTTGACTCCATTCGGGATCAAACCCGGAACTTTGGGTTCAAGAAGAGGGCAAGCTACTTTTAAGTCATCAAGCTGACCCTTAGATCTAAACATAATCAAACTGCATAAGTAATAAATTATAGTTTTAAAACAAGTAATATAAAAATATTACGTCAATTCCTACTTAGATTAACAAAGAAAATTTTTATTTTTGCTACTTTTTGTTATATTGTTATAGTTAATATAAATATGTATATACATATGGCAGAATCACAACATTAAGTGGTAATTAATTTTTATTAAATATCATTAAAGTATCGCATTATCATCTAAAACAATCGTGTATATAAAATTTCAGTTTAACTGAATGCTTTAAAACGTGGAAAAAATATCTTCAAGTTTTGACTCCAGTCGCCAAAAGGGTCGCTAAGTCGCCAAAAATGACGCCAATGGCTGTATTTATAATTCTTTAAATAATTACTTTTAATCAATAAATAATTATTAATTATTCTTAAATTACTGTATTGTCATCGGAAATAATCATGTATATAAAATTTCAGCTCAATTCATAACGATTGAAAATTCCATCAAGATAAATAAATAAATATATAGAGAGAGAGTGTGAGCTAATACTAGGAATAGAAAAAACACGCATTTATAGTGAATCGAACTAAAAAGTAAAAAAAAATAATTCTTAATATTAGAATAAAATGATTAACCAGAAAATATATATAAATACAATATCAATGTTGTAAAAGCTTGGGGTGTGCTTTGTACTACATTTTTACACTAACTCAGCATTTTGGAATAGAACTAGTAAGAAATTGTAACAATTAATATAGAGCACCCCACGCTTTTACCCCAATGGCATTATATACAGTTTTCTCGTTAATCATTTTATTCTTATTAAGAATTATTCTTTTACTTTTTTAGTTCAAATCACTATAAAAGCGTGTGTTTTTTTAAAAAAATTTTAACTTATAATTTTTTTATTTCCATTTTCAGAAAAACTAGAATATTGTTTATACAAGTGATTTCCAAAGTGGTCCATATATACCCCTAGGCGTCTATAACGACCAGCAAGGTGTCTACATCAGTAAAAAAATAATTTGGGTTTCCATGAAGCATATGGGGGGTGATAGTGGATCTCATTAACACTAGAAAGACTGAAACTTAGTCTATACCCCAAAAGCAGTCAAAATGACTGCAATGTGAAAGAATAACTAATATGTGAAGAAATTTATTTCAAATTAATTTTTGATATTTTGTTATATTATTTACTGTAATATAATGTTATTAGTAAATATTAACAATGAAAAAATTTACTTTTCTTGGCAAAAAAATATATTCTAAAAATTTCTAACAGATGGTGTCATTACATACGTAATTGTTCCTCTAATGAAATTAAAATACTATCAAAATGACTTCTTTTGGCAATCTAGTGTTAAACTAGATCGTGACATTAATTTTAAAATATTTAATCAAGTGGAAACCAAATTTTACCTATTTAACAGAGTTGTTTACTAAATTAAATGAGGCTAATTTGCACTTACATGGGGTCAGCATACATTTTATTAAAACAAGATTTATTTCACCGTTTCTCTCCACAGGTTAGCTAAAGAAGTATAATACTGGATGCCTCGAAATTTTTCAATTTGTCACAGACAATCTGTCAGGACGTTTTAACCTACGTTCAACATTTAAATGCCTTTCATTCAGTTTTTGAAAGCAGGTTTGAGAATGTTTTGAATATGGTAATACCGCAATAGGCAATGAATTCATTCGGTGACATTAAAAAAAACGTCACATTACAATAGGAACGGATCGTAATAATCTCTAACGAAGATCTTAAAGTTTAGATCTTAAAGTTTAGTTCTTTTAGCTTCAAAACGTCAAACCTGTTATTTGTTCCGGATTATAGAATATCTTGAGGAAGTTTTTAATTGCTTTTTCTACTGTTAGGAAGTTTCAGTCATCAAAACAAAAAAAGAAAGAAAAGAAAAGAAACTGGACATTACTAACAGGGGAGATTTAAGGTTAAAACTGGATTTAAACCCCCCAAACACAACCTGGGCAAGATTGGTACCACAAATGTGGAAAATTTGATATTGTATAGCACCAGATTCATCCCTTCCATAAAAATATTTTGTTTATAGTTAAGTTATTTTATTTTACAGAGTTTTATTTATTAATTAACTTTTAATTTACTTAACATGCGCTTTCTAAATTTTAAACACTATACTTCATCACAGTTAGAAATTTAATTCTTTTAAAGGAGGAAAGGTAGTACCAGCTAATAGTAGTACGCATTGCTTTATAAAAGTAGAAAATTTTTAGCATTTATAAATTAAAGCATAAATTATTTTTGTTCACATGCAAGAGACTTTTTTTTATTTCCGTTTTCAGAAAAACTAGACAAACGTTTATATTATGCTTGTAAGGTGCTGACGCACCCACTTAGTCCTTTCTCACATAAGGAACACTTTTATTTTGTTTATATTAACCACAAGCCTGTTCGCTTTTAATGTTGCACCTTAATCTTTTAGTTGCTAAATCCGGAATTAGTCGCCAAATCTGGAAATGGCATATGTAATTAGTCGCCAAATCTGAAAATGGTATTTGCAATAAGTAGCTAAATCTGGAAGTGGTGGATTTAGATTTAGTCACCAAATCTTAAAATCCTTACTTTTGATGATCCTGATCAGGATAAAGAAATCAAATTATGAAATTTTTGTATTGTCATCGGTCCTTGACAAGTGTGCAAAATTTCGAATTAATCTGACCTTTTAAAGTGGGTAGAAATCGAGTTCTAGATTCCGTTACATACAAGTGAAACTTATAAAAGTGTGTTAAAAAAAGGAAACATAAACTCTACTTCAATTTTTATTTTAAAATGATGTTTTTTCACTGTGTTTGTGAAGCGCATCAGTACATGAGAACACATTAAAACAATTTTAGTAATAAAATTAATTAGATTTTAAGAAACAAATGTACAAAATCACAAAATATATAAGACATATATCTTTTGAAAATATAGTACTAATTTCCCATGCATATATTTTCACTTTTTATATCTAACATCTTTTGAAGAGTGAATACTGACAAAAACAGTAGAAAAGAACGGATAGAAATTCAGTCTAACGTTTAAAATATTACATCAATCGATAATTACACTGAAAAATATTCGAATTCCGTGTTTTAATCTCAGACTTGTTAATATGAAGAAACACTCTAAGATTAAAAAAAAATAACATGCACTTTAAACATGAATATAAACGAATGGTTTCAGAAAAATAAGATTATGAGTTGTATATTAAAATTTCAAATATTGGAAATGAATTGTTGCTGTATGTATGGGAGTTTTGGAATTCCATATCAAAGAATTGCTCACCTAATAAATGTTATGTGTCCGAGAATTCAGCAACACGGACAATATCTAGCGTTCTATTCCAGACTTACAAGTTAGATATTGCAACCTCTACTTCATGCCTTGTCGATTTCAATCAGTTTCAATACAGAAAAGTACTTTGCAAGCAGTCACCCTACCTAATTCCACTGTAGAGGGCGAAGTACAAATGATACATGCTTCATTGTTAGAAGGATTTAAAGTACAGGAAAAGGACTAGGAGAAAACAGTTATGGGTTATAAACGTAGTTCTAAATCACAACTGTGTTGCCGTCGGGAAGCGATTGGAAATAAGCAGACAAAATGCAGATTTGCACTGAGGAGGTTACGTAAAGAATACTGATTTCGTATTAATACTAATTATTAATAAAAAAGAATTTTGAAGAATTTGCTTATATTTGGTTACGAATAATCAGTGTTTTTAACTATAAATATTTAGATATAAGAGGTGATAATAAATTGATGTTATCAACAGAGGTGGGGAGGGGCAGAAATCATGAACACACACATTTTTTTGCCTAATTTTTTAGTTGGACTTAAATTTTTCTTTCGTAATTATCGAAGTGTCTTAACCATTGTTATTGATTTGATGAATTTTCTTGTTATTGATTTTAAATTTTTTTATACATTTTTTCTAAAACAAATAGTTGTATTTATAATTTTAGAAAACAAGTAACATAAAAAAAATTAAGTCAATTCCTCTACTTAGATCAACAAGGAAAAATTTTATTTTAGCTACATTTTATTAAATAGTTACAATTAATATAAATGTGTATATACATATGACAGAATCACAACATTAAGTGGTAATTAATTTTTATTAATTATCATTAAAGTATCATATTGTCATCCAAAACAATCGTGTATATAAAATTTTAGTTCAACTGAATGCTGTAAAACGTGAGAAAAATTTTTTTCAAGTTTCTACCCACGTCGTTAAAAATAAAACCAACGTGGCTGTATCTCTAATCCTTTAAATAAATAGTTTCAGTCAATTAATTATAATTAAATATCGTATTTTTACCCAAAACAATAGTTTATAGAAAATTTCTGCTCAAATGAGCGCTCAAAGTCGCCAAAGGAGTCGCTAAATGATGCCAACGTGGCTGTATCAGTAATTCTTTGAATAATTAGTTTTAATCAATTAATTTTTATTGATTATAGTTAAATTACTGTATTATCATCTAAAATAATCATGTACACTCAGGAACATTGAAAATAGCGACCCAAGAAGAAAGCATCGGACTGAAATGAAATTTAATACAGATAATGACACAGATGAGAGATTCACTTGATCTAAAAAAAGACAATTAAATGAATACAGGGTGTGCAACGATACAAATGCTGGGCAACTTAAATAGCGCGTTGGACCACCTCCAGCTGCAATACATGCCGCCACACGGTCCGGCATTGAGTTGATTAGACACCTAATGTTGTCCTGAGGCAGATGGGCCCACAAATGTTGAACAGCCAACTCTAAATCATGTACAGAGTGACACGAGGGCATCTGCCGTTTTAGCTGATACCACACGTGCTCTACAGGGGACAAATTGGGGGAGCGGGCCGGCCATGGAAGAGTCTGAAAATGACGTAGGAAGTCTTGAGAAACTTTTGCTGTATGCGACGAGCATTATCTTGCTGGAAATTGTCCCTCGGAGACCATTTAGGAAAGGTCCTACATGGGGTCGAAGAATATCATCAACGTAGCGTTGGCCCGTTAAGGTTCCACGCATCACAATTAAAGTGGATAGGCTATCAAAGGCTATGGCCCCCAGACCATTACACCAGCTGTGCGGGCAGTGTGACGTAGAACAGTGTGGGGGAATTGTACCGCTCACCAGGGTGCCTCCACACCCGTACACGGTTATCATCTGTCCCCAAAACAAATCGGGATTTATCACTAAACACAACCTTTTGCCAATCTGTGACATTCCACATTGATCTGGCTTCGCACCACTTTAGACGCAGTTGCCTATGTTTCGGTGTTAAAGGGAGTGCACGGAAAGGGCGCTTGGATTTAAGATTTGCTTCTGCAAGGTGTCTGGAAATTGTTTGTAGAACAATTGCTACGCCTACGTCTGCTCGTATCGTTGAACGAGTCACTGTGGGGTCCACAAGTGCTTGTCGCACGATCCTTCGACCCTCTCTCCTCGTGGTCTTCCTGGTCGCTCCAGACCCAGTTTTCCGAGCGTGGGTACATTCTCGTGTCCACTGCTCCCAACAATTTCTAACGGCACACTCCGAACGATCCACCATGCTAACAACACGACGCGTCGACCAGCCTGCAGTTTTTATTCCGATGATTAGGCCACTCTCAAACTCGCTTAACTGTGAGACATGTCTTCTTGCACGTTTACCTGGCATGTTTCGCTTACAAAATCTTCCTAGAATCGGCGGGTAACAGCTCCAAAAACAACCCTTACCGAATTTTTCAATCTTTGTAATCGACAAGATCTTTTTGGTCAATTCGCAAAGACATTAATCTATACTAATGTTCCTAAATATTTTACATGGAATAAGCAATCAAAAAATTGGGAACCATGAAGACGAGGCATTCCAGTCCCAAGATTCGCCGGCATATTTATGGCAGATACTTTAGACCTATTATATGCAATTCATCCTAAGCAACGCGAATGTTTTTGTCCTGCGTTTGTTATTGGTTAACGTTCCTGGACCGACATCTTTCCAATATTTGCGAAAAATCAATAAAACTTTATGCGATACTTTTTTCGATGCGTGTCGTGAGTTACATTTATTGGAAGATGATAACCATTGGGATCTCACACTTGCAGATGCATCACTGAGCTCAACACAGCAAATTCGTCATTTATTTCCAAAAATTTAAACAACGTGTTTTCCGTCTCAAGCATCTGCTCTGTGGAACAAATATAAAGACTCAATGAGTGAGAATATTTTGCATCGGATTAGAAATACTAATCAAAATTTCAATATTGAATTTTCGGCCGAAATATATAACGAAGCATTAACAATTATTGAGGATGTCTGTATTCTTATTTCAAACATGCCGCTCATCCATTTTGGCATGCCAGCACCGAGCCGCCCAGCAGTAAATATCATCAACAGCGATGTTCAACGTGAACACCAGTTTGATATGACTTCTTTGGCTGCTTTTGTTGTTGATAATGAGCAATTGCTTACTGCTGAACAACGAAATGTATCAACGTATCTATTGCAGCAGGACAAGGTGGATTTTTTTTCTGGATGCACCAGGTGGCACTGGCAAAACATTTCTCATCTCTATGATACTTGCACGCATTCGATCACAAAATCATATAGGATTGGCAATTGCTTCATCAGGCACTGCAGCGACCTTACTTGATGGTGGACGCACTGCGCATTCAGCGCTTAAAGTACATTTAAATATCCATACAAATCTCAACGCATTGTGTAGTATAAAGAAGCATTTAGGCATGGCTGAAGTTTTGAGAAAATGCAAAATTATTATCTGGGATGAATGTACAATGACCCACAAGCATTCGCTTGAAGCTCTCGACAGAACCCTGAAAAATATCAAAAATAATACTAGGCTTTTCGGTGGTGCTCTACTGTTGCTGTCTGGTGATTTCAGACAAACATTCCCCGTGCGACATATGCGGATAAAATAAACGCATGTTTGAAAGAATCTTATCTATGGCGAAGTATTAGTAAATTATGTCTTACTATTAATATATGCGTGTTCAACTTCAAAATGATCCATTAGCGTCGAGGTTCTCTGAACAATTGCTAGACATCGGCAATGGTAGAATTCAATATATACACAATATATTCAACTCCCAGAAAATGTTTGCAACATTGTGGCTACCAAAGATGAATTAATAAAAAATATCTTTTCAGATTTACGACATAATTATACTGATCATGCATGCCTACGTGAGCGAACTATTTTAGCGGCCAAAAATTTGGATGTTGACGCCATCAATTTCAAAATACAACAATCATTGCCTGGTAATGAAGTAACATTCAAATCGATTGACACTGTTGTTGATCCTGATGAAGTAGTCAATTATCCTGTAGAGTATTTAAATTCACTGGATTTACCGGGAATGCCACCACATAATTTGCGATTGAAGATTCGCTCGCCCATAATTTTGCTTCGGTATTTGATCGCACCAAAATTGTGCAATGACCCGCAATTAGTCATAAAAAATCATGGGCAACATTCTTGAAACCACTATTTTAATTGGAAAATTTCAAGGTGAAGTTGTACTTCTACAACGGATCCCAATGATTCCTTCAGATTCACCTACACCATTTAAACGTTTACAATTTCCAATTCGCTTGGCATTTTCTATGACTATTAATAAATCACACAGTCAAACAATGAAGATTTGTGGCTTAAATTTAGAAAACCCGTGCTTTTCTCACGGCCAATTATATGTTGCGAGTTCCAGAAATGGAAAACCATCTAATTTATTTGTTTATACCCCTCAAGGAATAACCAAAAATATTATACATCTAATGACAGAATAAATTAAGTTTATGTACAATTTAAAATAAATATACCTGTTATAAAATAGTTTGAGTCTCAACTTTTTCACCTTCAATTAAAACAATTTTTAAGTTTTTATTCACACAGCCGTTACATTTAACTTCGCTCATAGTATATATACAACACGCTATCGATTGATTGCATTGTCATAACCGTACATGTAATGACGTTAGAGATTGTAATAACTTTTTAATACAAATTTTACTCAAAATGGTCCAGATTGTTAAAGCTTATTCATAAAAATTTGAAATCTTTGAATTTAAGATGTGTGTGCAGGACAACGTCTGTCGGGTTCTCTAGTATATATATAGCTCACACTCTCTATATATTTATTTATTTATCTTAGCTGAATTTTCAATTGTTAATAAAATGCATTTTAAAACGCTCTGTTGAGCTGAAACTTTATATGCATAATTATTTTGGATTACAATACAGTAATTTAATTATAATTAATAAAAATTAGTTGATTAAAACTAATTATTCAAAGAATTACAAATACAGCCCAATTGGCATCATTTTTGGCGAGTTATGTCAAAACATGAAAAGGTTTTTTTCTCACAATTTAAGCGCTCGTTTGAGCTGCAATTTTCTATACACTAATGTTTAGGATAAAAATACGATAATTTAATTATAATTAATTGACTAAAACAAATTATTTAAAGAATTGTAGATACATCTAAGTTGGTTTTATTTTTATTCTCTTGGGTAAAAACTTTTAAAGCATTTAGTGGAACTGAAATTTTATATACACGATACTTTAATGATAATTAATAAAAATTAATGACCACTTAATATTGTGATTCTGTCATATGTATATTTATATTTATATTAATTGTAACTATTTAATAAAAAGTAGCTAAAATAAATTTTTTCTTTGTTGATCTAAGTTGGAATTGACTTAAATTTTTTTTATATTACTTTTTTATTATTTATCCTAGATTAAAATGTCTTCTTGGCAATTAGCTGTGGTGTCCCTGACGCTACCATGTTACTAAATAAAGTAACGGGGTCTCGATATTACAACGGTATAATATGTAAGAACCAACAAGCCCTTTGCCCATTGGGTCATATACTTGATGCATTGAAAATTAAATATATGAATACAACTTGTAAGTTGTTTCGAACATAAGCATTCTTCGTAAATTTAAGTAGGAATTGATTTAATTTTTTTTATAATATTGTTTTTTTGTATATTCACCGTATAACGCGCACTCACATTTTTACGTAGAAACCCACAATATAAGTGTTCAAGAATTTTATCTTTTAACGTCATTTATTTGAAGTATTTATCATCCCAATATTTTGAGAAAAATAGTGTACTTTTAGAACTTCAAAATTTTAAGTTCATAAGGAATGTCATTTATTCTAATAAAGAACATTTTGATATACGAGGTGTAGCAGAAAAGTAATGAGACTGATTTTTTTACATACCAAAGTTTTTATTTTTCTAAACAACAATGATGACCCCCTCAAAAATAGTTCCATTAGGCAGCTACACATCGATGGAGAGTTTGTTCCCATTGTTAGTAGTATCACTGGAAGTCTTCAATCGGTATGGTCTTCAGCATGTCCATCATACTCTTTTGGATCTTTTCTAAAATCCCGAAATGACGTCCTTTGAGGACAATTTTCAGTTTAGGGAAAAAGAAAAAGTCACAGGAATTGAGTTCAGGTGAACAGGCTGGTGGCTGGGGAACCATATGAATGGCTTTTGAGGTAAAAAATTCTGTGTGAGGGCAGTGTGACATAGGTCGTTGTCATTATGGATCATCTATTTGTCTGTAATGTCTGGTCTCACGTGAATGCTTCTTTTTCTAAGCCTTTCAAAGACGTCTTTGTAAAAAACTTGGTTGACAGTTTGTCCTGGAGAAACAGATTCTTTGTGGACGATTCCCCTTCAAAAAAATCAGAATTGATTTGATCTTCGATTTGCTCATTCAAGCTATCTTTGATCCAGGAGAGTTGCAGTGTGCAGTGCCTCATTTTGCTTCTTGATCTCAAGATCGCATTCAAAAATCCATGATTCATCACCAGTGATCACACAACTACAAGAAATCTTGCTCATTAGTAATTCTGTCAAGAAGATTAAGACACTTGTGTTTTTCGAACGTCATTCTGCTCAATTGTGAGGCTTTTTGGAACCGTTTTGGCACATACTTTTAACATGTGCAAATGTTGAAGCAAAATTTGATGAACTGTGAGTCTGTTCGAATTTAATTGTTCACTCGACATTCTTAATGTGAAGCGCGATGGCTTGATCTCACAAAATTGTCCACACATCGGATGTTTTCAACGACTTTCAAAGTCTACGACCTTCTTGAACGGTGTTCAGTGTGTTTTCTCTCTTCCAAAAATGATCCTTACCAGTGAAAAACTTGAGCTTCGGATAAAGAAGGTTCCCCATAGGCCTGTTTTAACTTTTTGAACGTCACATGTGCCAATTCTCCAAGTTTAACACAAAATTTAATGGCAAAATTTGTGCTCCAAATTCCGCTGTGCCATTTTGCATGAAGCACAACCAAAACACAACTTCGTCAACAGTAGTTACGCAAATCACGTAGCTAACGGAAGGAGTTGAAACTCACACTGAGAGGCCCCGTTTACATGGACGAAAAATGCCGGCAATATGCCGGGACGAATCCGCTTTGTACCCGTTTACACGGCAAAATCCCGGATCGAAATGCAGGTCTATTTTTGGTACCCTCTTTCGACTAGGAACTTTGGGGGTAAAAAGGAGAGTGTTTTCTAATTCTCCCAGGATGCATTGCGCCAGAGATTCAAGATGGCTGCTGTTTTGGATTGCTCGCGTTAGACAACAGAATAAATAATAACCCTCATATAAACATCTGGGGAGACCAAAACGAATTGAATACAACTGTCCGGGATTCGGAAGTTTACAAGTACCCATTTTCAATAAAAATTATATTCCATTCAGGTACAGGGAGAAGGATGTACATAAATTTATATTTAGTATGTTCTACATGTATGTTTCCAATATTTTAATAAGATGATACGTATATTTTAATACAGTTTTTGAGATTGATTTAAAAATATTACAATATAATTCTTTTGAATGAACACAAAAAAAATTGCATTTTTTTGTTATTTTTCTTGATTTATCTAATTGAGTATTTCCATATAAGAAGTAAAAAATTAGTAATATCTTGTAACTAAATAACTCCATAAAGGTGTAATGAATTTTTTTTTTTACTGTGAAAGTTGATATAACCAATAGAATGATCTGTTTTATATTAACATTCCCTTAAATTCATGTGGATAAGAACTTAAAAAGAAAATTTCTTTTTTTAAAATCTTTAGTTTTGATCCACTTTCACTCAACCATTTAATTTTTGTTATTAAAGCAAACCATGATTTACTCTACCAAAAGAGATTTCTTTATACACATATACATACAAAATTATTTTATAAAAGTAGGCTAAGTACTACTTTTTTCTCCTCGAAGGATTAAATAATCCCACAATTATAAAACATACTATGAACAAGTTCTTATGAAAACATTGCACATCGAAGAAAATACACACTTTTTACAAACAAAAATAGTAATTTAGCTTTTTAATTAAAGTTGGTTAATATGAAAGTTTTTGTTTAACAACTAGGAATTCTGAGATGGAAATAAAATTGCTTTTAACATCATTGAAATGTTTTGGGTATCTGAAATAATCTTATAAAAAAACTAACATTTGATATGCTTTAAACAGACTTCCTTTGTAATTATTACCCTTCAGAAGGTTTGAATTTTTTTAAAAAATGTCTGTCTCCAACATTCTGAAATAAATTAATTGGATTTTTTTGAATAAATTAAGAAACATGTTTAAAGAAATAGGCTTTTTAATAAAATTATAAAGTAGAACAAATTAAATTGTTTTCGTGAAAATTTCTCGTATACAGTTTTATTTAATAATCATACTCATTTTAATATACATCATTTATCGACACTTAATTTTAACATTACATGAATGCACTATAAGTAAATAAAGCATTCCATGATCTGCTATATAAATCACAGACTCTCTGAAAGAGTAACATTATACTATAAGGACAAATCGAGGATCTATCTGCCAATATTCAACATGCATAATATCTTTTACAATTATTATATATATATCTCAATTTTTATCTTATTGATGATAACATCTAATATATAAAATTCTCTGAAAATCTTATAAATGGCTTTTTTGCAATTTATTTACAACAAAAAGTATTAATTTTTAAAAATATTTAGAAAAGAGTATTAAATGTCATTAACCCAAACAAAAAAAATTAAAGAACATTATCTCTTAAATCAAAGACTTCTTAGATAAAAAAGGTCAACTTACGTAGAACTTCTAAACTGTTCACTTTAGATTTATGACATAAAAACTTAAATTTTTAAACACCTAGTGATTAGGCAATTAATAGTAAACAAAAAATTATAAAACATTTTTTTCTTCAAAGTTTCTGCGAATTTTATTTACTCTTATTTCAATACTATCAAAACTATTTTAATCAAATTAATGTTTTTTTTTCATTTTTGGATACAATAAATTTACAAAAGTAAGATTTGAAATGGTCTTCCCTTGTTTTCAAAGAAATTAATGGCAAAAACTAGTCTTTTAGTCAGCCAACTGTGTGAAATATACCAAAAACTAGAAAGCAAAAACCTATAACATTTGTATATAGGTAAGCTACACATAGTATTTTTGAGAAATTGTATATGGTATGGGTCTAGATTAAATGAAATATCACAAGAATTTTGAAATTTCAGATCTTACAAACTGGCAGAATTATAAAATCCACTTCTATACAGTCAACTTTCAGAATTTACATAGAACAAATTAGAATACTGAAATCATGCAACTTATAGAAAGAAGTTGAATAAAAGAAACAAATACATGACATGTTATTTTGTTATCACTGATATGCAACTGAAGTATCATTTTATATATTACATTAATACTTTAAAAAAAATGGAAGATGAAACGACATCAGAAAAAAAATTCCGAATTCTCAATCTGAAATTTAATGTTTGAAAATTAATAACTATCATTATTAATTCGATAAGTTACCAAAGTTTATCATTAATAAATTAATCACAATGTGTACTAATTGTAAGCAAGATTCTTTTACCAGGGCATTCCTAAATTTGATGAAACTTCTCAGTTTCCCAAATTACACATGAGCAAAATATTAAATTACTTCAAAGTTTCTCTAAAAAATGCTAAATCAGTACTAGTACCATTCCACAAATTTTGGAACATGCATTAAACAGCCGACTAATTTCGCCAAGCAAAAAGACATAACAAATTTTAAAAAAAACAATTACATCACTATTATTCTTACTGTGTGCAAACGTGATCAGAGACAGTTTCTACTATTGGCTGTATATCGCAGCATTTGGCGGTTTTTTTATTTTAAGAAATTTGTCGATATTATACAATACAAGCACCCCAAATTTGTCCCATAAGCATATGTTACACAAAAATATCAGTGATTTTGGATGATGAAACACACTTATTTTTGAAAACATTTCTTTGAAATTACCTTTTTTTACTGAATTCTTCATGAATATAGATTATTGTAAACAACAATGTCAAGTTATTCATTTAAGGTAAATAGAGTTGAAAAAGGTTGTATTAAAATTCTGAATATTTCCATTGCTTTCAGAAATTAAACATCCTACAGAAAATGTCTATATGTAAAGTCGTATTTGGTTTCATGATCCTAATTTCCCATAAATATCATAGAACTGATTTAAGTACACTTCTTGGGTCAATATTTGTAACTAACTCAAGGCGACAAATTTATTTAGGTCTTAAATTTATTTTAGCAGGATAATATCAATATATATTAGCATTTAGACTTTAATACTTATGTCGAAAAATCCAGAGTATTCTCATGCTTAATACATTTCAGCTGGGGTTGCAGATTTTTTTAACACATAATGTTGATATTTCAATAACAAGTGTAAAGTCTTTATATAAAAATTTATCAAAATTATTGAATTTTACATTTTAATTGTGCAAATACCAATAAATGCATATTTGTTATCCATAGTAAAAAAAAGGTACATCTGTGTGAGAAAAATTTGTATCAGTCAAATTCTGGAAAACAAAAATGTGTTAAGAAATCCTCACATAATAAATAGATACCATACAAATATTTAATAATTATTTTTTTTTAACTAAAAGAATTATGGATTTAAAAATGACTTTTTATTTTGATCATGTACAAGAGAACAGGAATTTAATATTCAATGTATGCACACAATTTTATATTCTATAATACACACATTTTAATGCCTTAATTTTTTACCACACTCAGAATGTAATTCTCGATACATTATATCTTTTTACTAAAATAGTACTGCGAATACAGACTTTCAAAATGTTACATGATTTTTTTATATATAATTTTACGAATGGTAATTTTCATTTCTAATGTTTGAAAGTGGTATAAATTATATATATATATACTTGTTTTAATATGACAGGTATGATAACATATCAGATTTTTGGGTTCTTATTTTAGATAATTAAATACAGAAATATCTCTTTTAACTACTCTAAAGATGTGTAAAACAAATAAAAAAAATTAAGCTAACCTAATATATTTTATCTTTTTATGTATGTTCTCTATATAATTTAATTTAAAATAAACAAAATTTTCCATTCCTGTAGACATCTATCCAAAATCCGATTGGATTGTTTGGCCACTTATCCCGCCAAGTTTTTTCTTGCCAAAGCGTAGGGTTTCTACTCCAAAACATAACACACAAAATCGCTAGCCGATTCGATCTGTTTAGAAGTTTCTTATGTGAACACAAAAATAGTAGAAAGGGAGTTCGGTTTTTGGTGGCGACGGTTTCTAAATGGTTGGTATTGAAAACAAATGTTGTTCTTATCCATGTTTACTAAACACTCGAATTTTTACCGGGATATTAAAGAGATTTTTTTCCGACAGTCGACTTCTTTTACTATAATTGAGCAACCACGTATAGTCAAATACGAAATTTTAGCGGGTATAGTTTAAATGTGCAAGAGCATAGAAATGTTTGGCGGTAAAAAACGAAAACATAATCACATGTCCTCTTCCTGATAATCGCGCTAAAAATTCTAGTTTTTTCCATGGTTACATTTTATAATCACGTGAATCTATCAACCAATCAACAGATTCTTATGAAAACGCACCCGATTCTTATGTAAACGGGTAGAAAAAAAATACCGGTATAATCCCGGCTTTCATCCGCATTTCGAAATTGCCGGTATTATCCCGGGTTCCATGTAAACGGGGCTAGAGAGAGCTATGGGAGGTTAATGATACACGTGACCTATCATGGACATCAGCGCAGCGTTGCCAGATCGCTTGCAGTGTTTCCAATATCATTACTTCTCGGCCACATCTTGTACGTGTGTAGATGTGTTAATTTTTTTTATGCTCATCTTCTTTTCTATTTTTAAAGCTATCGTTTTTATACCTTGGGTATAATGCGCACCCGTAAATCTCGATCTTTTTGTATTCAAAGTGCGCGTTATACGCTGGATTTTATGGTAAGTTAATTGAATAATGATATTTTCTTTTAACCATGTTGACGTGAAAGAACTTGTTGTAAAATCGATGAATTTCGTGCCAAAAATATGTAGAGTCGTAATTAAAGCAAGTGACTGGGCCATAAAATATTGATCTACACACATACAACATTTATGTAATTTTTCAAAAGCGATAATTAATGGACCGTGATCGTAAAATTTTGCGTTATTCTTCTACGTATATCATGTTTTCCTATATGGTACTATTTTGTACATAATATACATTTTTGTGATCAGGTAGCTGTACTGTAAAAAAATATTTGCGGAATTAAAAAAAAAAACTAGAAACAGATTTACAATCAGCAATAAAATACATTAGAATCTATAAAAAATTTAAGCAGTACAATAATTTCATAAAGAAAATTACGTCAAACTAAAAGCAAAGGCAAAAAAAAAACAAGCGTGCTCAGGATCTTTTGTCAATACTGTATTTTAATACAATGGAAATGGAACACATACTGATCTTACATTGATGTAAATAGTTTATATATAGTTTTTACTGTACAACAATCTTTCTAAAATAAAGCCTCAAGTGGAATTCCTCATAATGAATTAACTCATTATTTTAAACTAATCAAAAAGTTATTAATCCCTCGCTCTAGTTCAGAAAACTAAACTTAAGAACTCCATATAAAATAAAAATCTTTACCTATATTTTTCGAGCAGAAACACTTAAAATTAAGTACTTTCTATCTTATTTACATAACTACTTTGAAACTCCATAAGATAAAAATATTTATTTTGCATGGTTCAGTGGAAACAGTTATTATTTCACAAGTGTTATTATCTCGAGCAATTATCTCGAATAAACATGGAAGAAATCAAAGTTTTCTCATAAATGTATCTCAAACACTTTAGCCACGGCTCACAGGGAGTGAATTTCCTTGAATTACACCAGAGGAAACTATTACTAAGAAATCATAAAACAACTTAACTATACGAGACATTCATAAAATTTCTCTTTGCCTAGTTAAAAGCAAGGAAATAGATGCCAGATTCAAGACTTGAGGCAATAAAATGGCTTTAACGAGGATTGGAATTTTGAAAGTCATTGAGACTTTACTAGATTCTTTAAAAATCGTCTGCTACCGAAGGATCTCTTCGACACTCAAAAATATCGAGCAGAGTTAACATTTTTTTTTTAAATGTAATCGAGAATGTTTAATATAATGCATATATATTTATATATACTCATTATTTCTGTTAAATAGAAATTTTAACGATTAAAGTTCAATATTATTCAGAAACAAATGTGAAAAGAAAGTGTAAAACAGAAAAAGAAATCCATAGTGATTGTGTTTATTTCCTGAACGTTTATTTAGTTTTCCTGTTATTTGGTGAATGTAACAGAAGTAAGTATTAATGAAAGTTAATGCGTAGGAAAGTTTCAATTAAAAAGGTGACTTACTCTAAAAGTGGTCAGGCACGGACTTTCTGGAACAGCACCTTAGAAAATTAAACATGTTAATCAAAAATGTTCTTTGAATCGGAGAATTATTTTTTAATTGAAATATTTTTTTTTCAAAATTTGTAAATAAAATTAAAAACGGAACAAATAAAATGTTTACTATCAATTATACTTTAGTAAAAAGCACTTATTAGAATCTATAATTAAGGTGGGTGTGTAAAAATTATATTTTTCAACGATGGAAAATTTCGTGACCGTATAATAAGTTTGGTCATATAAAAATTATTAAATGTAGAGAAAATTATTATTTTAATCATTTATTTGGAGAAAATATCAAACTTACTCTTGTTGTATTTTTAAAAAATTAACAAATGAACAAGCTTTACGTTAAAATATTGTTTACAATACAAAGTATTTACTTCTTATTTAAATAAAAATGTAATAAAAATACTATTTTGCTCCTGAAAACATTATAATTTATTTAAATATCCAAATGAAAAATAAGTACAGTTTTTGTATTCGTAAGAATATATTCAAAACGAGTGTGCTTTAGACCAGTGTTCCCCAACCTTTTTATCGCCGCTTACAGGTCAACGTTTGTTAATTTTACCGCGGCCCGCTGAGGGGCAGGACATTGATTGCTTATATTTTAGACTGCTTTGATTTAATAATTTTTATTCAATTGTATTTAATCGTGATTTCAGAATAAAATATAGCAACACCAAAAAATGAATATAAAGTGACTTAACAAGGAATATGAAGTGATTTTTATAAAGTAGCCCAAACCCAAGAAAAATATACCACAGTAAATAAAAGGGAAATAATTTAATGTTTCTTGTGGGGACCAGTAGTATTTGATCCATCGACCGTGGGTTGGAGACCACTGCCTTAGAGCAGTGCTAACCAAGCTTTTTATTACTCCGGTCCCGTCCATGTTTCATAATTTCGCCGGTGCTCGCTAAAAGGAGAAACGTTGATTATTCATATTTTAGACTCTTTTGATTTAATAATTTCAATTGAACTGTATTTAAATATGTCTTCAAAATAAATTACAATTACACTAAAAATGAATATAAAGAATAAATTGCACAAGCCCGGGGGAGAAATACACTACAGTAAATAAATTAGAAATATGTTAATGCTCCTTTGGCGGCCCGGTGACTTTCGATCCATGTACCACTCGACTGAAGTAAAACTTCTTTAGCTTCATCTATATGTATGTATAATTTGTTTATATATGTATAATATATACGTGTATATTCATATACATTTATTAATTTTCTACAAATATTTAAATTAATTATGGGTAATAATTAATATTATTGAACAGATTTTTTAAAATTTTTATTCATTATTTTCATTATAGGATACATCAGTAGTTACTGTCGTTGATTTTAAGACCGAGGCAATAGGCTTATGGTATAAGAAATAAGATACATATGTTTTCGAAGGAAAATTAGAAAGATATCTAAAAAAAAACTGCTTCGATTGTTATTCCATGCCTTGTGGTAGGCTCATTTCGGTTGTTGATCATTTTATTCATTTGTAGTTCTAATTTATCTTGTAGAACAGTGCTTCTCAAACTTTCAATACTGAAGCCCCCCTTTTCGATCACAATTTTTTTCGCGCCCCCTTATACATTAACAATGTACTGAATGCAATAATAATGCACTTTGACGCTAAAGCTACAATAGGCAATCTTAATTATAAACCATACAAATTAGTAACATAAGTAATAAGTATTAGTAAGCAAAATAAATAAGTAAAATAATAGGATAATTATTATGTTATTTTTCCTTTCTCTAATTTTTAAATTGAACATATTGCAAAATGCGGTAGCTGCTTAGAAGACAAAATATAGATATCTGCTAAATATAGAAAAAGAACTCAGGGGGTCAATTTCTAATCATAAGCATTCCTTATAAAATTTTGCTTTCCAAGACAAGCTCATGGACGTCATTAATACTTATTAAACTTGTTCTTAATTTAGTTTTAATTAATTAGTTATAAAATATTCTGTGCAGCACTGATACATTAAAAGTATAACGGCTGAAGTGCCCGCTCTTTGCACGAGTTCAATTATAAGAAAATAAAACATTATTGATATAATAGCTGAATTGTAAGGGAAGCAAAGCCAAGTGCTCGACTATGTTTACAAAAACGTAAAATGATTTTTTTAAAAATGGTTGCTCAAATTATAATTTTTATTAGTTTTAAGCGAATTGTAATTTTAAGCCTCACAGAATTAGCATTTATAATTGATGTTAAGCAGTAGCGCTCACAGGAATTTTTCAAGGGGGGTCCGGAGTCGAAAGTTCACCAATCTTATATCAGGTTACTTTTGATTTTGTCGATTTTCGGGAACAAAACACAGTAAAAAACTAATTCTTGAATAATTAATTAGCATTCATTAAAAAAATTAATCATTAATAACAAATACTTAATTAAATTTTGCGTACTATAACCTTAGAATTATAATCAATCGGAAAAAAATCAAGGGCTTTGGGGGGTCCGGACCCCCCACCCTCCCTTGTGTGCGCCACTGATGTTAAATAATGATCAATAATATAAAATATCGATGAAGAATAATTAAATTATTTTTTAATATTTAAAGCGAAAAGACTTCATTTTTTAACCCGGAAGCAGGCGCGCACTCGATACGGTCGGGGTTATTGAGTCACCCCAATCCTTTTTTTTTATAATTGTTTTATTGTACAAGATAAAAATCATGATTCCAGTGAATAATTTAATTAAGAGAAAGTTTACTTACCTACTTTCAAGGACTTTTCAATTTTTCTTTGGTAATAAATAAACAGTTTTGCCAGAATTAACGATTTCGTAATCTGTGTGTCCCGCGCGACCACTTCCGGATTATGATAATATGTATGTTACTGCTAAAAAATTGTGTGAAAGTTTTCGTTATGATTTATATGTTGAGAATATTTATAAATATATGTCTTGGCCAAGTAATCCTTCATGTGCTTGTGTGTGTGTGTGCTCTGCGTGGTTTTCAAATATCATAAAAGTCTTTTGCATGGAAAAAAACAGCAAAACCAACTGTACCAATAACTTAGAAGGTCAAACAGATTACAGCTATAATATGCAGTATTTTAAAAATTAATGACAGTGATGAATTTTATGTTCCTAAATTTTTCGAATCTGGGTCTGGGATCTGTTTTTTCTCTGAAAGAGTAGTATGTTAGGTTAAAAAAAAGCGTAATAAAAAATCACTCATCATGGGATTACAGCAAATCAAATAAAAGTTTTTTATTTGGTTATAGGATCAAAGATAGCTAATTAGGTGTTGAAGAAGTTTTTATTTTTGCTGACTTAATATGGCGCGCGCGAGCCTATGAATTATATCAGAGTAAAAGTGCATTTTTTATTATGTCTGAAAGTATTTTGTTTTAATTCATTCCAGTAAACTAATTATTTTTTAAATCTTTTATTTTCGATATGCTCGCGCCCCCCTCGTAAGGTCATCGCGCCCCCCAGGAGGGCGCGCCCCACAGTTTGAGAAACACTGTTGTAGAAAGTTTACCCAAGAATTTTCCGTCTTCGGACGCGAAATTAATATTGAAATCTCATACTAAAATTAGTTGCAACGTCTGATAGTTTTCTCTTAATTCTCCAGAGCCTACTCGACCGTAAATCATAAGTATTTTATGTAAAAACTTTATAATATTATTAAATGTGTTATTGGGCTATATGTAAGCAACTGCCATTATTATACTTGTTCCATCGTCCAAAACACAGTGAGCAACACATATATCACTAAGTGATGATTGAGCAATATCGATTTCACGAATATATCGTAATAAAATGTCCATGTTCGAAGTTACTATATTCAGGGCATCATTTGATTTCTGATAAATTTCTAATCCTGCTGATCTAACATTTTTACGGTTAAACTTCTCAATCAATTAAAATTCGGGATGTCAACATTTTCATCGTCATTTGACCAGATTTCTGATAGAAACAAAATATTGCTTGAATCAAAAACAGACATATAGTGTGTGCTCTCTCTTGGCCCTACAGTAAATACGACACGCAACTCTCTCTCTCTTTCTATCCTCACTAATTTATATCTCCCACTCAACTTCCGTTTGCCTCTCCCGATCGTACTTTTCGTAATGCTCTCGTCACGTATTCACCAGCTTACTCCCCAAGTCAAGCATGCGTAAATAAGTTTTACTTCAAAAAAGGAAGAGTTAATCAGAGATAAAAAATAAACGATGAAAAAGATTTACTATAAAAACAGAACACACAAAATTGTCAAGTTGAATGCTTAAACAATTGTGAGAGCTACTGCTAGACCGTGGAAGTATTCAACGTGGAGAAAAGCAGTGAACCAATGAATTTCAAATCGACGTATGTACTTCCTCATTTGTTCGCTGCTGATTCCTCGCCATCGCGGGACATGACATCGACCCGGGAACCCAATAGCTTGAAACGCGGATTGTAAAGTGAGGTCTTAACCCTTTAACGGGCACAAAGCTAAAATACACTTTTCTGTGATAAAGTACTGGATAAATGGAATGTCCTCATCTTCTGTAAACATTATTTAGTCACAAAAAAATCTAATCAATGGTTTTTTCCCTCGGTGGTGGCTAGACGTTATAGCCACTGCGTACTTAAAACATTTAGCTTACTGCTCAGGACAGAAATAATGAATCATATTACAATAAACTTTTTTTGAAAAATTAACATTTATGTAATAACCATTTCAATAACAATTAAATACAAAATATGAGTGTAATTAAATAATAATAGAATAATTGTTCAACATAGAATATATATACTTACTTAGAATATATGTAGATTACTTAGAATATATATTGAAATTGATATATATCCCCATTTTATATTTTATTTAATTTTAGCATAAAAAGTAAGAAATAAAGTAATATTTTTGAGAATTTAAATTAGTTATTTCACAAATTTAAAGAGTTGTTTACTGTGGGACTTTATACTATGCAAAAAATTTCTCCAAGCAGAAAAGCTATAATAAAAGATTTTCGAGCCCGATAATCTTGTACCACATATTGTAAATAAGTTTGGTTATATTTCCGACGATCCTCACGTGATTCTAAGTGCTCTCTCTCGAGTGGAGAGAAAGCGAAAATTCCTGTTTAATGTGGGCAGTGGATAGAGCCTCTATCAACATATAAAAACTTCACAAAACCCTAAATGAAACTTTTTTTAATTGCGCATTTGCTTAATTCATTCAGATGAGAGGAAAATATACTTAACACGTCGAAATTTTTTTCAAAGATCACAAATTTTATTTATAGTAATCAAAATACAATTTGCAGATTTACACCGGGAAAAACTGTTTTTAACTACCCATTAGAGGACATGAAATACAAAAAAAGGTATCGTGCTGCCATCGGTATTGATTTTTATGCGTTTGGTTAAATTAGGACTGAGGTTCTTTTTTGAATACGAATTATAAGTTTTCCGCTTAAACTTTCTTTCGCGTTACTGAAAAAAATATTTTAAACTAAAAAAAAGGTCACGCTTTTCTTTATTTTCTGCGTGTAGAACAATATTATACGTAATCTGTACAAAGATTGATACAATATCTTAAAAATTACGGTTAAAAACAATAATATATTTCTTTCAATTTAATTATTTTACAATTTTTTAAAAATATTTTCGGAACTTCTTTTTTTTCAGAGGTTTTTAAAACACGATCTAATAATTTTGTAATTTTGAAAATTTCTATTTTTCTGTTTATTTCCATACATGAACTATTCTTTTTTTTAAAAAAATATACTTTTGCGTTTCCAGTGGCTGTAAACTTAAAGGAAAAAAATTGCCTAAAATGTCAGTAATAACTAATTAATTCAAATTACATTCTTTAATTTGGTTTCATACTTGTTGATTACAAAAGCAATTGTTTCAATAGCTATCTGTAAATTTTTCTTTTATTAATTACTTATAGAAATTTGATTTTAATATATATATATATATATATATATATATATATATATATATGTGTGTGTGTGTGTGTGTGTGTTTCTTTAAAAGGATTATTTCTATTATTTCATTACTAAAGGAATTCTTTGTTAATTAAAAAGTACGTCGTCTATTATTTTGGATCAAAATACATTTTAGAGACTTTTTAAGTTAACTATATGTAAAGATTGATTAATTCATGAAAATCTGAAATCTATTTTATTATTTTAGATTCTTAGAAACTAACTATTATTAAAAAAATGATGAACTTTTTTTGTTTTACTCTTAGCATCAGAATCGCTCAATATTTATTGCTTCACATTAATAATTTTTTAATTCTAACGCAATATTTCTTTTTTTTAAGTCATACATCGAAATTTGAATCTATATCTTATCTGTGAGAAGGCGGGGAAGATAGAACAATAATTTTACACTAAAAAACCATGTTCGGGCTATAGAGAGGGGAAAGAAATCTGTCTTAAACCAAAATAAGTGGAATGGAACAAATTTCGAAAAAGGGAAATTTTTTGACATAATTTTAGAAATCACACACATTATGCGCGCACAAACACACACACGGAAATGCTGGTGCCATGAGGAAAAGAGAAAGCCCGAGCAACGCCGGGCTAAGTGGTTGGGGGGAAGTCATTTTGAAAATGAGTTTAGAAGCTCTGATTTTGTGAAAGAAAGGGAAAATTTATAAAAGTAGAGATAGTCCGTGAAATGCTGGGCCATGCAGCTAGTAATTAATATTTCTCCATAAGCAATAAATTTCCATCGTATATCTTTTCAAATTCTTAGAACAGATGGTTCTTAAACTTTGTGGGAGGGGTGACTCTATTTTTGTATAAAATTTTGTGCAACCCCATAAGCAATGTTCAAAGTTTACACACACTTAGGTATTTCTATTCGTGTTTTATTTGTATCTTATTGTTTTACGGTAAAAGACATCTGTAACAAGCATACGTAATATTTAAGTATCAACGAGAAGGTATGCTTGATTGTTTTAATTATACCGGGTGTTTCTAAAAGAATATCGGAGTTTTGACTATTTATAGTATTTATCACATATAAGTTACAGATATTATTTATACATTGAAAGAAAGAGTAACTGAAACAGTTTTATCTACAAGTTTACAAATGTTCAATGTGAGCCCCATTCGTCACACGGCATAAATAAAGTCGATAGGCGAGTTCATCCGAAACTTTTTTCAGTGTGTCTGAGGAAATTCTTGCAACATCTGCTTATTTCCTGTATCTTAATTCTGAAAGGTCAGCTGGTAGTCGAGGAACATACACACAATTCTTTATGAACCTCCACAGATAAAAGTCACATGGCGCCAGACCGGGTGAATGATTGAAGAAGTAGCCATAGTTGTAGAGCATTAAGATAGGCAGAACCAGGTACAGTTGGTTACCAGTTACAGCCTTGGTCGTCCTGTACCTTTGCCTTTACAAAGACAGACAGTTGTTTGAAACTGATGATATCACCAAGAAAATTATTATCATTTGTAGGTTGACAACCGAACATAATACGGAACGTTCGTTGCACTGTAATAGTATATTTTGTATTTGTTTACTAGAGAACACAAAACACTTTCTGTTTACTAGTCGTATTTTTCTACTGGCGCGTTGATCGGCAAGAAAGGGGGGGGGAGGAGGATTAGCATACGTATGGCGCACACATGCCAGCAAACAAAACTGTTTCCGTTGCTCTTTCATTCGCATAATATTCATTATGTGTATGAATACTACAAAGTGTTAAAACTCCAATATTCTTTCAGAAACATTATTAAACCTTGGAATAATGGTCAACACGGCTGGACGTCTTCTTTATCTTTCGATTGTATCGATACTTTGATTTTATAGTTGTTAAATACGTAAATGTCATTTCATATAAATCAGTTGTAGA
Source organism: Trichonephila clavipes (assembly GCA_019973935.1). Lineage (NCBI taxonomy): Eukaryota > Metazoa > Arthropoda > Arachnida > Araneae > Nephilidae > Trichonephila > Trichonephila clavipes. The sequence continues at coordinate 1,119,541 of BMAU01001337.1, read as the reverse complement.
AAAAAGTCAAATATACTGAATTGCATTTGGAAATTCTTTTGCAACACCTATCCAAGATTCATCTGTTGACTTCGTACTGAAATCCAATTAGTCAAATTATTCAATATGTAACCCCGAATTTGTTGATTAAAAAAATTCCGCTTGTGATTTTAATGCAAATGAGTAATATTTTCAATCGTAATTTTGAATGATTTTACAATCGATATAAATAGTTTTTCTTAAGATAGCTTAGTAATATTAGAATAGTTTAGTTATAAGATACTGAAGTTGTTAATTCATTACTTTTAACAACTCGACATTTTTATGGTCCTTTTCACCAATGATACTCAAAAATTCGCCCGTTGCGAGAAATATTTCTAACGACCCTTATTCCACCATGATTCTCAATAAAAAATTATTTTTAAGAAAAACATCCATTCCAAAATTCGAAAAGCTTTGCGTTGCATGTATTTCTTATCTTGATTACATCTCAATTACAATTTGCTAAGTTTAAGTTTTTGGCATCCGCAACTGCAAGTCACGTGTCCCATAGTTCAAGAAGCACTGATTTAGCATGATGATTTCTAAAGCAGTGCTTCGCAACATTTCAATATTCAATCATAATTTTCTTCACGCCCCTCCTCCATACAATAAAAATGTATTTCATTCTTTAATACACTTTAACACTAAAGCTACTATACTATTTTGATCGTTTAAATTCCATCGACGTATATAAACATCTCGCTCAGCCGCAGTGTTAATTGCCCCGGACGTACAAATACATCTTTCCGAGAAGTGAGATATTTCCTGTGCACTGCTATCCATAAAATTATTCTGAATTGCAAAAAGAATCTTTACATTGTTTGAAAAGGATTTACTTATTTCATGGGATCACTTATTTCATATTCCTTTTCTCCCCCAAATACATACTCGCGCTTTCGTGGAAAATGGGGGAATTGAAGAACGAATCACGCAACTTTAATTCAGAAATTAAAGGAATAATTGTAAACCGTAGAAATTATCAAGATAAGTGTTAATTTTTGTATGTAATTTTATATATGACAAGCCTGTGTTGTCATTAGTAATTATTGATGCTGTTCTTTTAATTTAGTATCGTTAAATTAACAATAAAATACATTGTACAGTACTGATATTATATCAGCGTAATGTGTATTATATCAGCGTAAATGTGTATTTTATTTTTTATTATGCCAGAATAATTTTTTATTTTTTTATTTTCTGTAAATTAATAATTTTTTTAAAATAATCTTTTGTCTTCAACTTTTCAATATGCTCGCTCCTCTTCATAGAGTTCTAGGGAGGTGTGTCCCACACTGTGAATAACGCTGTTGTAAAGCTTATCTTCCCTAAATACAATTAAAAGGGATTTTTTTCTAAAATAATCGACAAGATTCTTTTGTATTTTATAGCTTATTGTAAAGTAGGATTGGAAATTCATACCATTTCTCAAGTAGAGAAATACTCTGATGTCAAATATATCCTTATAGTTTGTGAATAAATATTTTCCTATAGATGTACTTTTTGTAAAGAAATAAAAGTAAAATAATTCCAAACTTGAGTTTTTTTCAAGGATTTTAAGTTATTTTTTTAAATACATTTAATTGCAGCAAACAAAGATCAGAGCATATTGTATCTATTACAGTTTCTAAACATCTTTATTTTTATATTATTTCTATCGCTATCTTTTTAAACCATGTTCGTTGCTAAATAAGCTCTTAATTACATTTTCCCTTTCACAACACCTAGCCTAGCTATTTCTCTGATGCGATACACAAAAGAATGAATGATTTATATTTCCCAGTTAAACAACATTACAAACAGAAGCAAATGACATCTATCGCAGAAAAACAGAATCATGAATTAAACAGAAAGGGATAGTTTAGGGTATTTGGTGGACACATCAGACTCTGATGCGACAATGCGTGAGAAACGAGACAAATCCATTAACATTTGGAGGTAAAAAAACGCTTAGTATCCCGACTTCTAGATGAATGGAAGAACATTAAATATTCATTTGCGTGTCTGCTTCAGTTGATACTAAAAATAAAACCGAGATTCATCCGTCAGTACTGAATGGAGTGGATAGATTTGCAAAAACTTGATGCTTTTCGCATACAACATTTCTTTCGGTGATTTAACAAGATAAAAAATGGTTTCATATTCTCCCGACTTGTTCTCAAGGACTAAATCAAATTACATGTTTAATTTTGGGGAAATTCAATATGTTGTATGTCATTTTTTCCCTATATAAATGGTGTTGGAGTTGTTGGTAATAGTAAAACTGAAACCAGATTTCTCATACAAAATGAGGTTCTCGTATTTGTGTACCACATAAGTAGTTATTTCTAAAGTAATTGACAAAACATGTGAGAAAAAGAATAATTGATACGTAAAGGTTATATTTTTACTGAATGTTCTGTTATGAATTCTCTCCCAAAAATAAATATCTCAAAAGCTGTTGATTATAAGTCTTGTTTTTAATTAAAATCCTACACCAATAGTATGTATATTTTTTTCATTAGAGAAAAAAAGCTCTTGTCGTTCTAAATTTTGAATATATTTATAGGAATACTGCTAGTAAAGGTTTTTAAATAGAACTTTAATGTGCTCAGAATTTTAATGGAGTTCGAAAATTAAAGTAATATTTTATTGAAGTTTTCATTAATATTTTCGCCCTCAAGTTTATTTTAAATATACATAAATCTAATAAATATGTTTCCTTAAATTTTACACATGGTCCTTTTAAATATTATAACAGGTAATCTTACCATATTTGATTAAAATTTTCTAGATACTCTGATTCTTTAAAAGCTGTAAATTTCAAAAATAAGTTTTTCTTAAAACTACGCATTTACAATTTGCATTTACTTGTGTTAAATCTGTGCATCAGTTTTGATTAAATGTTTGTAGGCAAATTTCAGCGAAATGTACTGCCAATATGAAGTCTATATTATAAAGCTAGTTTTTAATATAGTTTAAAAGATTCATTTTCGCAATTATTAATATTCTTAATGGAAAACCCAGGAACCGTTAAAAATAAATTTGTAGAATTTTTTTCTGAAAACAATATGCCTAACAACAAATACCTCAATTTCTAAATACCGGTTTGGAAGGTATTTTTAAGATAATCACGTACGATATATATACCGGGAACAATTTCTGATGTACTTTCTATTATTATTCAGAATGTCATAAAACTACTGAAGATAATTTTGGAATAATATTGTAATTTATTGTTCCAAGTATGAAATGAAGTGGTTTTACGATTTCTTATTAATATCTTATTTTGAAAAAATGCTCTAGTCATAATTTTCGTTTCAGATTGAGGTATATGGTCTTACCAAGAAGGAATCGGGGCTCAAGAAGAATGACATAATATATACTGTTTTCATTGAAATGTGTTGAATTGGCCTATTCTTTATATACAGTTACAAAATTTCCATTTTCGCTGTATTGGAACCTTAACTACTTATTCATTTTAAGTAAATTTTTGCATGCAAATAAAATTTTGATACGATATTTTTGTTTTACATATCCGAGCATTTTTCTAAAGGCAAAGACATTACATATTTTTAAAGCATTTGCTGTAGTGTAAGAATGAATCTTAAGTAAATCAGGATAAGTCGAATAATTTATCTTACGTTTTCACAGAAATTTTAAATGCAAAAAAAAAATACTCAGAGCCAAGCACTGTTATTCTACTGAGTTATTTTTTCATTGCAATATAATAACTGAATTATTCAAACAGTAATAATGTTTATTTGTTTACAATTATTTTAATATATATATATATATATATGTATGTGTGTGTGTGAAGCAGACATTTTTAATTTAAAAATAGCTTAATATAATAAAGTTAGAAACAAAGGCACGATCTAATAGATTACTAATTAAACATCACATTTAAAACATGAAGCTCAACATGAATTCCTTTTTCATAAAAAGATAAAGAAAAATACTATGTGTACTGTTACCGTAAAATTATTTTTTGCATTATGTTTCCTATACTGTAAGTACAGCATTTATTAGAAGATTTAAAACATTTTGATGTCTGTTTTTATTTTTCATGAAATTTGCAACAAATTAACCTTTATTTCTTTATACTATGGAACAATACTTTTTTACCCCCTTATTTTAACTTCGTATACATTTCTCTCGTATTTACTTCAGATTTGGGATTTTCAAAACTTTTTATTAACTAAAAAGTGTAACTATTCTTCAAACAAGGACAATTTTTCACACCACATAACTTATCTTATAGCATACCTGACATTAACGAGAACTATCACTAGATTATTATTTTTTTTTATCGAACGCTCTTCACCGAAGTGCATTAATTAGAACATCAGAGAAATTGTTAAAATAATTACATGAAGAGAAACCCTTCGAGAGACAGCTGCAAGATTCGTGATGCGGTACAACTCTAACACGTTTATATGTCCCGTGGTTAAAAAATGTCTTCTTCGTGTAAGAATAAACCGAAAGAATATGTTGCGCAACATAATTACATGAGCCTCAACAAATCGATTTAATTTATTAATGGAAGTGGGATTTTCTTCATTATTAAATCAACATTATTTGAGTTAATTTATAAAGCGTAGATGCCCATTAATTGTGTTGCTAATGAGGAACATCTTTCAAAGTTTTCGTGAACTTATTCAATAAATCAGTAATATTCAGGGAACATAATTCAATATGTAAAGGAAAGTAAATGAGCATCGTTCATGTACAACTTAAGTTAATAATAACGTTGAAATATTTTTGTTTAATGTTATAATATATTTTCGCTTGTATCATTTAATAATGTAAATTTAAATGTAAATGTAAATTTCTTTATGAATTGTTTTTTGTTTAGCTTAATTAATGTTTTACTAATTAGTGTAAGATAAAAATACCGTGTATTTACTCGAATTTAAACTGCCATCAATTCTAAGCCTCAAGCCAAATTTTCAAAATGTTTTTGTGAAAAAATGTTGTCAATGGCTCTAAGGCCCATCCCCAATTATCTACAAACTTTTGAGAAAAAGTAAAAAATTGTGTAAAAGATTCATCCATATTAGATACTTAAGATTATAAAAAAAATTAATGATAAACAATAAGAAATTAACATTTGTACCGTAAAATCCGGCGTATAACGCGCACTTTTAATACCAGAAATAAGATCAAAATTTACGGGAGCGGGCTATACGCCGAATATAAATATGAGAGTTTTAAAAATAAAAAAAGAGGGAGATGAGCATAAAAAATAAGACTTCTACATATTTTGAAATGCTGTTTATTTAAAATAAATGGCATTCATAATGAACTTAAAAGGTTGTAGTTCTAAAAGTATACAATTTTTTTTGTATGCAAAAGCTTACGAAAAATGACTTCAAAACTAACGTAAATTTACGTAAGTTTCAAGTTTCTTCGTAAAAAAGAGGGTGAGTGTTATACGGCAATTATACAAAAAATTAAAAATTACAGCTTCAAAGTATGGGTGTGCGTTACACGCCGGATTTTACAGTAACTTATTTTACTAGTATTAAAAAGTTTCAATTACATGCATGAACCTATTATTAATCTAACTATCAGTATTATGTTTCGAAAATGATTCATCACTCCCATTCTCACAGGTGTCGGCGTCGCCATATTCCTCCACGGTGTAGTCCTCCGTGCTATCCAATGCATTTGTTATGCATCATTTTTATAAAGACTTATTAAAGACTGTTGAACATATACAAGCAAAAATCATATAATTCTGCTCACGCCATTGACGTATACTTGTTTCATCCGTGTCAAATTTTCATTGTTCACTACCCTGTTCCCGTTTTTTTTTCTGAATACAAAATTGCCTCCCTTTTTATACTTGCGTCATAGTGAACTCGTCTTAATAATATCACTGATATTTTTGATGTTCATGTGATTAAAAGAAAGTGTGCTCACACACAAAAGAAACCCTAAATACGAGCATAAAATGATGTTTGGGAAAGGCTGAATGCTTGAGAATAACTGTCGAAAGGGATAAATAAGTTACCGACGTAACTGGCCGGAATGGATGGTTTGATTTTTCTTTTTGAAAAGGGTCGAAACTCAATTCTTCCCATCCAACAAATGCTTTGCTTTCGATTTTAAACCACATTTGATTTTCAGTAGCATTAACACTGGAAAAATAGTGCGATTTATAATCGAGTAAATGCGGTAATATTCATGTTGTGTGTATTTTTCGTACTGGGATGTGTCAATTAAAAATATTTCTACAGATTTTTATGGTATGTGTTTATATTTGTTAAACTAATAGCCGTGTTTAAGTGAACCAAATGTATATAATCAGAAAGGTATTTTTATTCTGTTAGCGCTGTTAACAAACAGCTGATGGTAAAATAAATAACAATAACCTTGAGAGAGGTAGTGTATGGAGTGAGTGAAATTATAAAAAGTGACAATTCACTGCCAGTGTTTGATCATTGTGTTCAGTCAAAACATATTCCTTTATGATTACATTTCTTTATTTTATGAATAAATGAGTATATAGCAACATCAGGGCTATTGACAACTGACCTCGTGATTTTAATCCACGTCAAATGATGAGGTCAACACCTGAGTCGGCACCACATTCTCGGTACTTCTACATTAACATCAACGTGAAGACCTTAAGCAACGTTAGATTTTAGATTTATGATTTGCTGCAGTTTTTTTCATGCATTATTTTTTTTTGGATCACTACATTGAAAATTAAGGGATGTACATAAACAAAATACTCAACTCTAGGAAATTTACCGTAAGAGATAATTAATTAATTAAAGATATTTCACTGTAAAATTAATTATATACACTGTTCACTTAAAATAAAGAGTCAAATCGTTTTCTAAGATCCTCATAAGCATACAAAAAATAAGACGCTTAAATTTTGACATTAACTGTTTTTTCGGGACAAAAAAGATAATCTTTGCAAACCACTGAAAACGCCTTCAGCTAAAAATGCAGTTTCAGCTATAAAACTATTTGCCTTTCCCGCTAAAGCACTCATCATAGAAACTGTGCTGTCATATATCTTGGAAGAGTGTATTTAAAAGAATATTCCTGTTAAGTATCGTCAGAATATTCGTAAAATTGGTTATTCTATGTTATTTTAAAGTGAGTAGTACTTATAAGTACCGTCGTTAGGTAAAGGATTTACCCCTTTAGTGGTCAAATATTCCAAAATGTTAGCCTAAATGTTCCAAAAAAAGGCACGCTTTTTATTGTATATAACAAGTTTAATACTTAGCAGAATGCGAAAAAGGAAGGATATAATTTTAATTTGCAATTTTAAAGTTTTTACGCTATTTTTTGTTTTATAATTGCGGAACACAAACAACCCTAAATGTTTGTTGTTTATAAGTACACTCTGCATGCTATGAAGTATGTTCTATATATATTTTAAAAGAACTTCTAACACACTTAGAAAAATAAATCATATTCGAACCTCTTTTCCAAACGGTTGAGGATTGTGCGTGTACGTACGAAAGTGTGTGTGTGAAAGTGAGCGTGTGAGTGTGTGTGAAAGTGTGTGTATGAAAGTGTGTGTGCGAAAGTGTGTGTGCGAAAGTGTGTGTATGTGTGTATGTACACAAAATTTGAAGCGTGGTGTGATACTAAATCTTACATTGTAATGGAGCAGATATAATATCGACTTTTTCTATTAACTTCCCATTTTCATTTCTTCTCAAACAACCAATTGTGTGGTATGTTGCCAATCCATGTTATTTATGGAATATTTTCAAGAATCTGAATTTCTGCCTTCAATGAAAAATGTCCGCCTTCTCCAAAAAGAAGATCCTGGATGAGAAGCATTTCAGTTCCATGGACAAAGTGCAATTCTTAGGCTGTTCTCGGCAAAAGTACGAGAGCCTGAACTAAACGCGGATCACATTTTCAGACAGAAAAATGCCTCAATTTTCATTAAAATTTGCAACATTATGACTTATACATCTGATAACAAGATAGCATTTCTAAAATCTCAAAATATTCCTTGAATATCATTTTTTTTCATTTTAACACGTGAAAGGACAGCTCATTTAACGTTACGGTATAGGAGAAAAAACGCGAAACACATTTTACGCCAGAAAAATGGCTCGGCTCGGTCAAAAATGTGAAGAATGATAAAATATGTTGTTCTCTAAGGGATAGGGAAGCCAGAATATAATATTAATTTTTAGTTTCTTTTATATCTGATAAAATGTACCTCATTCGGGTACTATTCTTTAACATTAACCGAAGACAGCCTTAAAAACAATATCCCTAATAATCTTACTATACGAATTAAAATGTGTACAAATCTGAGAAAGAAGAAAATACGAGTGCCCGGTTGTGGCCAGCCTTCAATAGCCTGCACGGTGTACGTTGAAACCAGTTAAGGGATTAAGGTTCACCAGCCCCTCTTCACGGTGCGTCTTCAGTGGCATCAGGGTTTGAACTCGCGACTCGAAAATGACGACACGAATTCGTGACTAGACGACCGCTGAATTTATTCGTTAGTAGTGCTTCTGGACAAGTTTGGTTTCTTCATTCTAACTAAGCATAATAAATATGAAGAGAAATCTTTTTAATAAAATATATTTTTTTTAAAAAAATCACAAAACTGAAATTGAAAAAAACCCTCTAAAAGCTATTTCTTGACTGTAAGTCTAAGGAAATATAGTCATAAGATAAATAATTTTATTAAAGTATCTGCATAACTTTTTTCTTTCCATCTTACGAAATCCTTTCTGTTATATTCCATGTAACTTAATTTATTCAAACTTATTGCTCCTGGCTTTGTATTTAATCTTTTAAAGCTACTATAGAGAAAATGAACCTTATTTTCAATCTTTTGATTTTCAGTATTTCCGTGTCATATTCCAAAAGAAAATATTTTAACTAGGAATATGAGTTAAGTCTCTGAATATATTCCATAACAATATGTCAATTTTTAAAGAAAGTTTTGACAGCATTTATGAAAATTAATCATATATTAGGTATTTTGCATCAGATTAAAATGACTAGCATTAATGTGACAACAATTGTAATGATCTCTATATTTCAAGTTTTTATATGATGTACAATATTCTCTATGTACAACTCTAGTTATGTTATCTATTTTTTTCTTCTAGGATTTGTCAGATGACTAACTTAAATAAACTTTAAAAAGTGACTCTTATATGTGAATCACATTAAACTTTTAGGTTCCTTATCTCTAAAAGGCACACACATAAATAAGTTTAAATAATAAATAAAGTGCATTATATATGTAAATTACGTAATATCGCCGCATAAACTTTTCAAAAGTACTTTCTTAACAGATTACAATCAGACAATGAAAGTAAAAAAAATCATATAACCCAAGATGTATTAATAATTGGAAAATCGATCATTTTTCTGGGTAATTTAAGAGTTTAATATATTGGAATAAAACAGTTTATTACTTAAACTTTAATTGTGCTTATGCTGCGAATTTCAAACAACATTCAGTGTATTGGATTTCGATTTATTTAACTCTTTAGTTTAACTTTGCAATAAAAGAGTCTCATAAGAGACTACAATTTTTATTTTATTTAAAAATTCTCATAAAAAGCTTCTGTTCCATTTGCATCTTTGTTTTCCCTTATACGAAGTATCTTTGAACATTCCTTTCATATCAAATGAATGGGGTATTAATATTACTTATATTTCGAAAGCCTTACATTCATCAATCATTCATTATTGATCGATATTTACATACAACTTTAATTTATTTATGTATTAAACAGTACACAATGCTCAATAGAAATATTCAATGTATTTCTATTTTGCAGCTGAGTTGTTTTCTTAAAGTTTCGTAAATAATGTTTAGTTTGATATATGTTAAACAATAACAACAATATACAACAAGAAAAATATCAATTTTCCCATACGCTTTGCAATTAAATTTAATTTGAAATTCTTATCACTCTAAGATGTTTGCTAAACTAAACATTAAACATTTAAACATAAAAAAAACGAATACCTGAAATTAATTTTCAAGCCAAAACTGATATTCATTTCAATTCCAATGTGAAGTTTTCTAAATTGAAACTTAAAAAAACATCAATAAAAAAGAGCTACATTTACATATCGATGATTTTAGCCGACTGTGTCGCGTAGTTGTTTTATGGCTGGCCCTCTGCACCTAAAGTTGTGGGTTCAACCCCGGCCCAGGGCTGCGGTAGCCCAGTGGTCAAGGTAACGGATCATGGCAGGCATGTTTTGAGTTCGAGCCCAGTACCACTAAAGAGCCGTCGTGTAGGGGGTCGATGCACTTTAAATCTGTCTAGATCTCAAACATCCTCCCATTAAAGGGGTTAGAAGAGGGGGGTCCCGGCTCAGGTGTCGTCCTCGTCAATTGACCATGGTTAAAAAGTACGAGGTCCATCGCCAAAAGCCCTCATTTCGCTGAACAGTGCGACTTTAAAATTCACTCACTCTACCCCAGCCCATGTGGGTGGATTTTCATTATGCAGAAAATCGACAACGGCCATGTCGTATGATTATGCGGCATAAAAAAATCCCTTGGAGTGCACATTTGGCTTAGGTGTCCTCGGCAAAATTAAATTTCTAAGTTCAATTTCACATCGTCAGAACTCAGGTGTCTTCCTCTGAGGAGAAAACTGGGCGTCAAAAATACTTGCGGCAAGTGGTGACGCTTATATGGTGCCGAAATAAAAAGTAATACCAGCTTCTGGGGAAAGAGCAAAGTCTGAAAAGGTAGAAAATACCAATACGCAGCCCTAAAAAAAAAACATACCGAGAATTCATGCAAAGAAGTATTAATTGGGTATTTTTCAATTCGTTTATATGTGAAAAAAATATTTTTAAATATACACTGCTGGACAATTGCTAAGGACAGATAACACTATCATCCATAGTAACCACAAAATGAAAGGAAGCAAAATGTGGAAAATTAGAATGAGTGCGGGATATTAGTAAGAAGAAGTATGAGTATGAAATTTTTTTTTCCAAAGCTGTTCATCACGTGATAGCGTTCATAAGAGCTTTAAAGGTTTTGACGCGTGTGGACAGTTGTTGTTTCAAGTCAAAGTTTTACAGGAAAGATTTAATAGACAAACATAAAATTTTTGGCATGTCTTCCCGACATCACATAGATGATTTTATGCGTGGCCGAATTATTAGAAAGATCGAAGAAGGGCGAAAAATAACAGATGTTGCCAGGGAGTTCGACATCGCTCACAGCGTTGTTTCACGGCTGTGGAAGTCATTTAAAACTACTGGAATGTGTAGTAGACGGCACGGGGGAGGTCGTGTTAGAAGTAGACAGATATATCATCCTATCAGCAAAAAGGAACAGGCGCACCACAGCTCAGCAGGTGGCAAATCAGTTTCTTGCTGCCTCAGGAAAGCAGATCTCCCGAAAAACTGTTGCCAGACGTTTGAGGGGAGGAGGACTATACGCACGCAGACCTGTTGTGTGTGTCCCATTGACAAGACAGCACCGTACAGCTCGTTGGCAATGGTGTCGTGAGCATCACAATTGGACTGAACAGGACTGGGCATGCGTACTATTCTCAGATGAGAGTAGGTTCAGTCTGTCATCGGATTGTAGACGCCAACTGATCTGGCGCGAGAGTGGTACTGCTTATCGTCCAGAAAATATCCAGGAAAAGGACCGATATCCGACATGCAGTATCATGGTGTGGACTGGCATCATGATCAATGGCCGCACGCGCCAACATGTGGTTGCGAATGGGACTATGACGGGCCAACGATACATTGTTGAAGTTCTACTTCCTCATGTTCGTCTTTTCCGTGGTGCTGTCGGTGATAAATTTGTTTTTATGGACGACAACGCAACATGTCATCGAACACTCGCTGTTCAGGATTGTCTAGACAGCGAGGGTATTCAACGTCTCGTATGGCCAGCGCGTTCTCCAGATCTAAACCCCATTGAAAATGTGTGGGATACTTTGGGGAGGCAAGTTGCTGGTCGAAACTATCCTCCGACAAACAAGAACACCCTCATCCGTGCACTCACAGAGGAATGGTATAAATTGCCTCAACAGCTGCTGGATAATGTTGTGCAAAGTATGGTACGACGTGTGGAATGTTGCATCACACTCTACGGTGGACATATCCCGTACTGATACCTTTCTTTAAGGTGCCTGCTGACTTTTAGATGCATTGTTCCATTTCTCCGTACGCAGATCAAATGAACATTTTTTTTCTTTCAGATGTTTCACAGCTTTTGTACTTTCCAGAACAATAAATATTCTTTATTCTAATGTCTGAACAGTGTGGCAACTATATTTTATCCTACTAGGCCTCATGTCTCGCTTAATGTTATGCTACATAGCAATTTGTGATCCGTCCTTAGCAAATGTCCAGCAGTGTAGTTTAAAATAAATAAAAAAAATAAACGTATAAATTTCTCATATTATTTTAATAATTCTGTTCTGTTTCTGGGCACTGTATTGTAAAACAATTAAATAAACACTTGAAAACATATTATTCGCTATTATAAAATATTAGCATGTATTATAACTAAACGTATAACATAAAAAAAATAATTAACTATTAACTTATTCATAATGAATTTAAAAAATCTCAACTACCAGTAGATTTCCAAGTAATAAGAATTCGTGAATTTTTAAAATAAACATTCAACATTTTTTATATAATTATTAAAAGTATTTCTGTCTATGTTAAAATTAAATCGAAACGAATAAAATTTGTTATTAACATGGCAATTATAAGTGTTATTCTAATGTATTTTTTAACTATACCTAAAATAAAAAAAATTAACGCTTTGTGTTTGAGTTTTTTATAAATATATTCAAAATGTATTCGCAAACCTTACACAATGTATGATTCTCTTTTGAAAAAGCAGATATTTTTGGTAAGTAAATTCAAACTTTAGGATAGTATTTTATTGTTGCAATATTTTACTAAAGGTGTTTTCACTAAACATCGATAAAATAAGCAATTGAGATTACTACATATTTAATTGTATTAGCACATCATTTTTCTAATTAGAAAATGAAGCTTAATTGTAAAATTTTAGTGTCGGCAAATTCTGATAGATTTCTGACAAGCAAGATCAGCCAAACAGAAACTAAAAATATTAACCTACAAAATTCATCGTCATTTTATTTTCATTTGTGAGATAAGTTAGCTATATTTTATGGAAGAAATGAGTTTTAAAAAAGAATTAAATTATAAATTTTATCATTTGCATTTTTTCTGATATTTTACGAATCAGTTTGTTGATATTGAAATTTTATTTGGGTTACAAGTTTTTTATAGGAATTTTATTATACGTAATATATCAATGTGTATTTGCATGTTTTAAATTAAACTAATCTTCTTTAAATTAAATGTATGTATGTTATTTACCTTTTACTACAGCTAATTTAAACATTAGTGTCCAGAAATATCTGTGTTTTTAAATTTCAGGTGAAACAAAATGTAACTTAATCAAAAACAGAATTGTTATTCAAAATTGATAGTAGGTAATTAATTTATATAAAAATAGAGGAGATTAAGAACATGAATTCATGAAGATAATGTTAAAAGTTAGAAAAATCCCCTCAAATTATTTTTTGTTACAATTAATGAAAGTTTAAATAAAAAATACATATATACATATAACGATATTTAGCAAAAATTATTTGCTTATAAATTTACCTTCAACCTAATTTACCTAATTTGTCTTCAAACCGAATAAACCTAGTAATTCACACATTTATTTAATATGATTTTCTTTAATTAATTATTAAAAATAAATGTGAAATAATGAGTTCGAATTAGTTTGTTTGATATAGTTATGTGCTTAATTTTTAATATTAAAAATTGGGAATATTTGTTTTTGATGCTGAAATTACGGACTAATACTACTAATAAAGTAATAGTTCTAATTATATTTTCCTTTAACAGAAGCTTACAATTTTTGGATCAATCAAATGAAAAAACATTCTTTTCTTCAAATAAAAGGAAAACATCATTTGTATAAGCCATGAGTATTTCGAAGTTTTACATTTTTTCTTTAAAAAAGCAGCTAGTATTTAAAGCCTAAACTTGTAATCAGTATTTGATAATTAAATAATGCCATTCAATTTTGTGCTGTTAAGATAATGTTTTGACAAAACATAAGCAGGAAAACTTCACGGCAGTACATAATTAATTATGCATCCCTTTTAATTATGTTTATTTTTTAATAATTCATTTTCAATATTTAAATCGTGAATGGTGGTCGTGAATGGCCTGGTATCGTGAATGCTAAATTTTCCAAAATATTCGCTTTAGCATATTCAGTTATTAAATTAGCATCACAATATTTATTATTGAAATCTCATAGAAAAATTGGGTGCAAATAATTCACGCATAAACTAAATTTATTATTTATGGTGTTTCAAAACTGTACTTCCGTCTCTTAAATGAACTGAGGATTATGGCAGCAACTAATACCGGAAACACATTTTTCACAGTTTAAAATAACCTGCCTTATTCAGTTTAAAAATAATACAGGCTTTAAAAAATTATTAATCTTTAAAAAATATATTAATTTTACCAGCACCTATTTACCAATATTCAAATTCATAAATACATATCTTGAATTAGATAATTTATTAATTCTGCAATGAAATGAACTAGATAAAACACAAATTTCCATACTCGACTTACCAGTTTTAAGGTGAAAAAATTCTATCAAAAATTATGAAATGTTTGATTTTCTGTAGAAAATGAGAATAAACACAATAAGCATGTTTGACATAATAATTCACGTTTCATTTAACGTATAAATTATGAATTAGTACTATTTATCTTTTAAAGAATAGTTTAGAATATATTATACAATTTAAACATTTATCTCTCACATATTGTAGTACTTAAACTTGAAAGGATTAGATTTTTTTTTTATTGAAATACCACGCAACGTACGATGACTTAAGTTCATTGTTGCATTCCGATGCTCCATACCCATTTCTTTAAATGCATTATGATATGCACAGCAAAAACATAAATTTCGTAATACTTTTGTTTTCTCCTTGACTTCCGAACATAGAAAATAGTTGTATACGTTAAAATAATGCAGCATTCAATTCCGAACATTTAAAACCTAATGGTAATATCATTTTATTTTGAAATATTTGTATGTTTAATTCACAAATGTCTTGTGGGAATTATCTTCGTCTAATTATGTCTATATTTGTAAGAATAATTGTTACGTTAAATTCAAGAGAAAAAGAAAATTGATTTAGAAATTTAAATCCTAGCTGCTTAGACCACGAACCCATTTCCTTTTCTTTCCATAAATCCTTTTTAATTACACCATTAATTCTTTTAGTGCGCATTTATTCTACCATTCCATACCATTTTGTCTGAAGAAAGCAATCAATATAAAATATAGCCAAATGAAACCGTTATTCGAAAATTTATTAAATACAAATCTTTTTTAATCACCATATTAGCAGAACAAATTATTGGAACTTTGAATCTGTTTATACATAATCGTTAAAAGTCGTTTTCTAATTGCAATATTTTACTAATATATTCTATAACAGCATTAATTTTCATGCAACGATGAGCAGAAATAGATAAATCAGCAAGTTTTATATGCATACCTAGCTGTTCGTTCTCTGATGCGATTGAACAAGAGAAATGGATATAATAAATTACTACTTTTATACGAGAGTACGAGGAAAGTTGTAAAAGAAACGTAACATTCGCCTTTTTTAATACGAAAATGAAAACTATTATGTTTTATTAAATAACCATCATTGTTGATCATTCAAGCGAACATTTTTCATCATAAGTTGGAGAATCATACTTTGAGAATGGAAATATATTGGTAATCGTTAAGACACATTGTGCAATTATCTTCCAAGAATTACAATTAAAAGAAATGTAATCTCCATAGGAAACTAAAGATGACTATTAACGAATGATTATTAAAAGAAAGTAATGAGAATAACATTATAAAGACAAAAAAAAAAAGATTGAAAGGACAGAAAGGAAGTATACAAAGATAATATATTTACTTTCAATTTTTTAAATAAATATCTTTGCGTATCTTATTGGATATAGATAAATACAGGTAATCGTTATAGACATTTTCAATGAGACATGAGGAAGGTATTTGAATTAAACTTGAATCTCGGCCCATTTTATCTACATTAATTGAATGCATTAGTTCAATTTGAATTACACATAAAGGCAGAGTCATTATCGACGAATTTCTTTATTTCTTACTGTCTAGTGAAGATGACACCTGAAATGTGTGTTATTATTCTTATCAAAATTTCACCGAAAAGAGGAAAGAAATTCTGACCCAACTCTATTTAATATGTAGTACCCTAATTATTTCGTTCGATAGTCCATTACTCATACTGGTAGTGCATTACCTAGTGATGTGTAATTTTTTTAGAAGTGGACAGAAAACATATTTCAAAGGACCAAACGTAATCTGTTTAAAAAAATGCAATAAATGCTAAAAATTATTCTATAATGCAGCGTTTCTCAAACTGTGGGGCACCCCCCCCTAGAGGGGCGGGGTAACCCTAAAAGGGGGGCGCGAGCATATTAAAAAGTCGAAAACAAAAATTATTAATTTACTGAAAGTAAACAAACAAAGTACATTCTAACATAATAAAATAAGAAACACACTCCCCTCATAAATGTATCAGTATCGCACAATGTATGTTATAATTAATTTAACAATACTTAATTTAGAGCAAGTTTAATAATTACCAGTGACCCCATGGGTTTGCAATTTAAAAATTAAATACAAAACTAACACATATCTTGATAATTTGTACGGTAATTGTAATCCTTTTTTATGATTAGTATTGTTGTATAATAATGCACCAATTAATAAAATGGCAATTATTCTGTTAAAAAAAGACATTGTTTATACAACAATATAAGCATCCTAACACTGAGAAGTATTTTTGTGTTTGGGGCCATTTGAATTATTGTTTCTAAGGACAACGAATCTTTGTGAAACTGCGATTAATATACTATTTTTTAATTTGTGATTTATATTGATTACATTTGTGGATTGAGAAGATGGGTTGCGGATTTCTGAAGAGACTGGTTTACAACACGCAAGTAATGCAATGGCATTTTGTGAACAATATTTCAGTTCATTATATCCATATATAAATATTTTAATTCAGTGTTTGAAGTAAGGATGTATGATTTCGTTTATAAATATTGTGAAAACTTAAGGATTTATTAAATGGAACTAAATTTTAGAAGTTTTCTGGACTAGAAGATAGCTAACTATTTATAATTTATCTTCGAAAATTAGAAAGATTAGTCAATTTTCTGAAATTAAACAATTATGGTTGAATTTTGTAAACACCAGAGGAAAAATATTTAATTTATAACTAAAGTAGAATAAAATCAAGTGAATGAAAAAATAATATCTGCAATTTTTTAGAATCATTTAAAAAAAGCTGAAAAGGAAGTAAAATTGAGGAATGATATTAGATTACAGCTCTTATTTGTGTAACTTTAAAAATAATTTTTTTTATTTAATTGCGTACGAAGGCTAAAATTATTTTTAAAAATAATTTTCTTGAAATCTATAAGGCATTTAAATTTTTTTTTATTAAGACATTTTCAAATAGAGGAAAGCGTTTTTTTCACAATTGTTCTTTTCAATAGCACACAATGAACAGAGCTCGAAGTAAATTTGAATTTTAAATGGTAAAATAAAATTACTTTTCAAAACCAAAAAAGCAGTAATTTGTAAGTAAGGTTCCCCAATTAAAATGCATTGCATAATAAAACAAAATTTGAAGATACAAGGGCAATATATTACTAAATTAACAGTGACAAATGCAGTGCTAAAAGTAGTAAACAATGCAGAACTTACAGTAAAAACGCAGTACTAAATTAATAGTACTATATACAGTAATAATAGTACGGAAGTAACTGACATATACATTATTTATAGTTCAAGTAATAATTATACCAAATGCTAAGTACATAATGACAGTACACTTCTATAAACAGTACTAAATTAAAGTAATTTTTAAAGGTATTTTACTAAACGTAACTAGATCGATTGTAGAGAAGTTCGTCTTTTCATATGTTAAGAAGTTGTGTCTCATATTAAACAAAAAAAAATGACGAATTATACTTGCGATCGTTTTTATGAAGTTCGGATGCCTGACAAGATTTTCTTTTCCTTGCAGCTGCTACAACTTGAAGAAGCAACCCTCTCCACAACCCCGCATCGAGATCACCACCGTGGGGGACCTTTACGCTTACCTGGAGGCCGAAAAGATGCGCTACGTGAGAGCCAAAAGTGCAACAACGAGCGCCTCAATAGAAAGCGAATGTTATATGTAATAAAGGAAAAGCCCTTTCACTTCGATTTCCGTTGAGGAGCTAAGTTGTTGCATTTGGCTTCACAAAGTAAAAAAGCGCTCTTCTACTGGTATGAAACACATTTAAGACTTACAAGAGTATCAGATAATGGCAAACCCGGTTTGAACATCAAGAGAGCTGTGATGTAAGAAAATGTAATCTCATCGCACGCAACCTGGTATGAAACAATAAGAGGACTGTGATATAAAACCTTTAAGCTCATCGCAACCCAGGTCGGAACATCATGAAAGCTGTGCGATACAAAATGCAATCTCATTGCAGTCCAGTATGGAACATCAAGAGTTCTGTGATATAAAAACTGTAATATTATCGTAACCCGATATGGGGCATCAAGAGGGCTGTAGTATAAAAACTGTAATCTCATCGCATCCCGATATGGAACATCAAGAGGCTGTGATATAAAAAAAGGAATCTCATTGTAACACGATATGGAACATTAAGAGGGCGGCGATATGAAAAGTGTAATCTCATCGCAACCCGGTATGGAATATCAATAAGGCTGTGATATAAAAGATGCAATCTGATCGCAACCCGGTATGAAGCATTTAGAGGGCTGGAATACAAAAATTATAATCTCACTCTGCATCTAAGTTTAATAACTCTATGCATCCGTTTCACAGAAATATCGCTTTGTAGATTGGAAAAAGCATAACTGTTTCCTCGAACATCACGGAAATACATAAACAATCGCTTAGAGCTGGTATGTCAAACTCGTACGATATTGTGGGTCACAGGATCTATTTTATATTAAGTTGGCTTTTTAATGTTCAAAAAAATAATAAAATACGGTTTTTAGAATGATTGCATTATGTATTTATTGGACTCAAAATTTATTTATATTATACTTAGAGTCAGTTCGTATCCCATGTAAATTTTACAATTAAACTACTAATATTTCATATTTTTTATAAGGATACAAAACAGATATAATAAGAGAAATAGTGTTTAATATTACTTTTTAGAAGATATTTGGCACCGTTTTTCACAAAGCAAGTCATCAAAATTTAGTTGAACATATTGACCTGATAAAATTTTTATAATTGATGATACATGTTGATGGGGGGAGTATTCTTGACCCTTCTGAATATTTTTTTTATTTTTCATTGAAAAAATAGTTTCTCACATAAATCAGTGCTACGGAACATATTCATTGTACGAGTAACAAACACAGACTTTTTAGAAAATAAATCTACAGATATATATGTATAAAAATCTGGAATTTCAAGTCCCATACATTTTTTCCTTCAACAAAGAATTGCATTGAATGATTAAAGTTGACTCACACACACACACACAATTTGTATGTTTTCATCTACAATTTCAATATCGATAAATACAGGTGAAGTAAAAATATGAAATTGTAATTTGTAGCTCTTAAAATCAGAAAATTTTCCATCGAATTCCATTTCTAACATTTTAAACTGTTATTTTAACTGTTTCTCAAAGTGTGGGGCGTTGATCCCTAGGGACGCGTGATAACTCTCCAAGGGCACATTGAAAATTCTGAAAAAAAAATATTTAAAAAAACTATTAAAATACATTCTGACAAAATTTAAAAAAAAATCAAATACACATTTACACTTCTATAATATACTTATAAATGTATCAGTATTGTACATTGCATTTGATAATTAATATAACAATATCAAGTTAAGAGCAAGTGCCTGCTGGGTGGCGTGGTTGTTTTGTCGCTGGCCTTCTGGACCCAAGGTTGCGGGTTTGACCCCAGCCCAAGTCGGTGGATTTTCATGATGCACAAAAAATGACAATGGCCCCGTCGTGTAACTATACGGCATGTAAAAGACCCTTAGAGTGTCTGTTTGGCTTAAGTGATATAGGCCAAATTAAATCCCAGTACAGGTTCCTATCGTTAGAGCTCAGGTGCCTCCCTCTAGGGAGGAAACTGGGCGTCAAAATTACCTGTGGCCATTGGTGTTCGCCTATATGGTGCCGCACTTAAGAGAGATACCAGCTTCAGGGGAATATACTAGGTCTGCAATGGCAAAACTCTAATCCGCAGTTCCCATTAGAAATAAGTTAAGAACAAGTTTAATAATGAGCTTGTCATATATATAAAATTATTTTCAAGTATTAACATTTATTTGATAATTTGTACGGTAGAGTTGGCAACAACTGTTTTGATGACGTTATCAAAACAGTTGTTGCCAACTCTACTTTTTTCTCAATCTACGCACTAAGTGAGATTTTTTGTGTGTCACACCTTGTATATGTGTGATTATGTTTTTTCTATATGTATACGTAATTGAGCTTCGTTTGTCATGAGATAAATAAATTAAAAACAAGCCCCATGGCATTCTATATACTATCTACAATAAACTTCGGTAATTAAGCTTCTTTGATCATTTTAAGAAATTAAATTATTTAAATATAGAAAATAAAATTTTGGCTTAAGATAGGGGAAACACACACACATAAAGCAAAGTAATATTAAACTTCGCTCTTTTCTCGACATGTTTTTGATTCCAAATGTTCTTTCGTAATGACTTTCAGAAGCGTTCCAAAACCTTCGTAAGGACATAATAATGTAAAAACCATCTGAAGACGTTGTCTATCTCTTTAAAACAGCAACAAATTCAGAAACAGTAAGCAAGAAAGGATATGAAATACACTGCTGGCCACACAAAATGCAACACCCTAAAGCAGGAATGACAAACCAATGACACGCGTGTCATTCATGGCACGCGGAGCAATATTTTGGGCACGCCACCGGTCTAAACGATCAACCGCGATTTATTCCTCAATCAAGGAATTTTCAGTGAGATGTTCTCAGTTCAAATAGTTATCAGAATCTCCCAACTTTATGTACCCTGATGTAATATCATTTGATAAACTGAACTTGCCCCTAAATTCGATTCTAGATACGTTTAACTGTTTGAAGAAGTAGGCTCATGCTATTTTAGCCATATCTTCATTGACCTATGCGTACGAGTCACTATTTTCAGAGATGAATAACATTAAAGATTCGCTTAAAAACCATTTGACAGGTAACTCCAATTCAGCATGCATTCTGCTAAAAGTAACATCTTACCCATTCTTAATATAATTTATTGGTCATCTAACCTGAAAAACAGTATTCACGCTAATGTTACTTTAATTTGAATTACCCATATAAATGAAACATTTCCTACTATTCAGTGCAAAATGTATTTTTCTGTAGTAAATTAAGAGTTTTGTGTTGTTAGAATTTAGTTTCATTATTTTCCCAATAATAATAACTAGTCAAAATTATTTCAAGGCACTTCCATACCTCATTAAGCATTTCTTTAGAAAAAATGGTCCGTTGATCCATAAATGTTCGCCATCCCTGCCCATGTAAGCATGTAAACCATGTGAAATTTACATCAAGCGTTAGCGCCGATGAAATATGCAAATCATTAGAATTATGACGCACATCACGTGTGACCGTAGAGCCCCCCGTGAGTACTGTGTAAGGGAAAAATAGATTAATGATAAAAGTAAGGGCAAATAATTATTAATGCAATGTTTTTTTGAGTAGGATGTTTAACAATGCCTTGTGGAAGACATCGTGCGTTTTTTGGTCAAGTTTCTGAATTCAAACGAGGAAGAATAGTAGTCTATGAGGATTGCGGATTATCCTTCAGAGAAATCAGCCAACGTTTTGGACGAATCTAAGCAATTTTGATGCGAATCTGTCATCGCTAGTTGCAGAAGGAAACGGCAAGGCTGATGGCACCCACCTCGTTACACCACTGCCCATGAAGACAGGTGGATTGTGTGCATGACCGTGATGGATCGTGTAGCCCCATCAAGAGCAAAAGCACAACATATTCAATCTGTGGCATGATGTCCGCTCGTACATTCGACGCCGTTTTCAGCAGAGTGGAATGTCTTCAATGCGTCCATTGCTTCGTTTTTGCTTGACTGGAAACCACAAGGTTTTACGACGCATGGGCGTGGACATCGGAATGGAACGAAATTACGTTTACTCTGATGAGTCCCGCTTCTGTCTGCAATATTTCGATGGTCGAATGCGAGTTTATAGACACCGTGGTGAGAGGCTGCTGAACGGTTTCATTATGTATGACCACTGTGGTCCGGCACCCATGGATCATGGTTTGGGGTGGTACTGAATTCCATTGTCACACCCCTCTTGTATGCATTGCCAATACACTGAAAAGCCAATACTACATGTGGGAACCCTCCCTGGGTTCCACCCTGGACACTAAGATTAATTTGAGACAAAGAATGACCAGATACCCTTTGTATAATAATAACTTATATTTATTCACTTGATCCAATTATCAAAAACTCTAATGACAAATAGTATCTATATGCCTACGTCAAACAAAAGGGATTTTACCTTTAATATTAAATTAAATTACGAAATATGAAATTAATCAATAACTACGCTCAATATCAAAAAGGTTTACCGGAATAGGAGGTCTGAGAAATACACGCAACTTGAATTAGTAGCTTTCATTAGCTTAAACTAATTTTATTAAACTAACGCTTGTGGTAAGCGGTATTAGACTAGAATATATCCCCTGGTAGTACTTATTCTCTCTTCAGGTATATGAACCTCATAATGTTCCTTCTCTGAATACTCTCAACGATGCTCCACTATCGTAATCCAATTGAATCCAATAAACTTTGTCAATACTGCTGCTGGCTCAGTAGCCTTCTTCTCCTCTAACTTACAACGATCTCCTTTAATACCCTATCTAATTTATATATCCCATTTTATCCTTTTAGAGTTGATTGGAAATAGACGCGAATTTACAATCCCCAAAGACGCCTAAGAATATTAGTGGAAATGTGCCGTACAGATTCGTCACATACATATCTGAGGTGTTGGAGACCGTGGTCCACCTTTACACTCAGCGTTTTCCATCAGCCATATTCCAACAGGATAATGCGTGACCACATGTGACAAGCAATGTTCAAGAGTTCTTATTAATCCATCAGATAGAATTGCTTTCTTGGTCTACTTGTTCTCCCGATCTATCACCAATCAAAAATGTGTGGTCCATGTTTGAAAACGACTGGCCCAAGATACACCATATCAATTTTGGCAATATGAGGAAGCCGCATGGAGACTGTTATACGCCGAGGATACTTCCAAAACCTCTTTGATTCTTAACCGAGGAGTGTGGCATTGGTTACAGCCAACGATGGAAGCTAAACTAACTACTAATTTTGTTATTATTCACAAGTCACAAAAGTCAGTAATTTTAATCGTTTTATCTTTGTACATCAGATTGAAATTAGTACAACATCAAATTGTTATCTCCCAAATAAATTTCGCTGTGGTCTTTCTTGGTGTTGTATTTTGTTTGGCGAGCAGTGCATTTTATGTAAATTGCAGTTATACATGTTAGATTAGATTTTCAAATGGGTTTTATATTACGGTTTTCTACAAGAAGTTTTTATTTTGTATCTGACAGCTAGAACTATTTTTTATTTAACTTTTTCATGTCATGTTTGAATTAATATTACATAATAGTGTTGTTAATTCACCTTAAATTAATTGGCCCTTGCGCCATTAAAATTAACAATCATCATCATCAACATCACCTTAAATTAATGGAGTAAATATTTTGTAATGTTCTTGTGTATGTCGAATGTAATTGTTCATATTAATTTTTACATCCGTAGCGTAAAAACTTGGAAAACATTTTTTTCTATTGGTGAGTATAATGTGATCTTTTTATTCTAGTCTCACTGAGGACACTGGAATTTGTATCAAAGTAATCAATTTTTGTGCAAGGCAAGAAGGAAACAATTATTCTTCCTTAACTTTAAAAAAGCAACAGATAAATTAACTGGAAGTGAACAGATTTAATTGATTTTACATCTCAAAAGTGAAAAATTAGTGAAAAATATCCAAAAATTTAAAAACGCCTATCCGTACTTTTTGCTGTGATCTGTTTTTTCAAAATCCTGCAATAAAAATAACTCTTTCTGGTGAGTAACAGCCATGTCGAACAATTACTTTAATTAAAAAACGAAAAAGATTAATCTTTGTTGTTCACGTCTGTTATTTTTTTTAAAAAAAGATGAAATAATTTAATTAAATGTTTGTAACGGTGAAAGAAAATATGTATTACTTGATGCTCACAGAATCAAAAACAAAAAAAAATCTTGAATTAATATATACTTTGTTTATTGTATTTAGTTCTAATAAATAAAAGTAAAATTTTGTAATTTCTTTGTCTTACGAAAATTAAACTAATTTCTTTAATGCCAAATTTAATCATTTAAATTATATCATATTGAAGCAAAGTCGCTTTTTCATAAATATTTTAACATTGAGAAAAGTAGAAAAATTAATTAAAAGTAAATTAAATTGATTCAAAATCTTAGTAGTATTTGTTCTCTGTTAAATAAATGCATTTGTTTCCCTTCATCAAATTAATTTGCTTTTTTTTAATCATTGAATAATATAATTTTTCGCTCTCTTTTTTATCACCCTGATTGAAAGTTTTAAAATGACATTTTATGTACAACATTAAATAGGATCGTGAGATGGACGAGTAAATTATGAATACATTTTTATTGGAGAAGTTTGTACTTAACAACTTAATTAAAAGTTATCTTTCTGCAGAGATGCATAAAGTAATACGAAATAATTTTCCATATAAACTAATTGGATTTGTGCTATTTGTCCTCATATCTTTTCTCTAGTTTGTAAACTAAAATAATGATTTTGTCAGAAATAAGATTGTTTTACATCATTTACGAGATAAATTTACAGATTTATGCTTTTATATTGCACGTATACGTTTTGCAATTAATTCTAGGAAAAGAATTTCCTCAGACATTCTTGAAAGATCAAAGGAAGCCTTATATTCAACCATTCGTTGGGGTTTAAATGATTATAAGTATTTATAGTGCTAAAGAAATTACTAAAAATGTTGACATATTTAAAAAATTGCTGATTTATATAGTAACAAATGTCTTCTTTTTTGTGCGAGATGTAGCTTAATAGATATAAAGACAATATTTATTTTTTTCTAATCCACTGTTGTCGAGAGGCAATTAATTATTTTTTAATTATTACCTTTATTTTATAATAATTAATTCCATAATAATTTTTTTTTCTAAAAGGACATTTCAGCGGATTTCCATGCTTTTCAGGTACAGAAAAAAAGATGTAAAAAAAATTCAGTAAAAAATTTAAAAAACCACCTATTTGTGTGTGGGAATGGGATATATATATATATATATAATGTATAAAATCAATAAAATTAGAAGAATTTTTATAAATAAATACTTTGTTTATAAATATTCACTATTTCGAAACTAAAATGCTGCAATGCGAACTATCAGACAACTTTAAAATCATGCTTTTGTTCAAAAACTGCCGATGTCTTATAATTTAATTTTAGGCCAATTCATTAGGCTTATAGAAACCACTTTTTTTTACTTTTCTCAGACTTTACAAAAGTTTGAACTGTTTTGGAAAAAAAACAGAATGCCATTTCCAGTATGCAATTACGAACTAAAAGAGTCTTACAAAAAAGGGGTAGGAAGGAATTTGAAGCGGGGACAGGGATTGGCAAAAAAATTATCAAGCTAACTAACTCAGTTTTTGTCTGCATTTTTATAGAGTAATATAATTAGTTTTACATATTTTTTCAAATTACTTTACAAAATATATAATAGCTTATATAACTAAATATAAGTTTGCGTGTGTGTGTATGTTTTGAGAAATTTCTTATACTGACCAAGATCAATTGTTCGGTTTTTGATAAAATTTTAAAGATCTCTTAACTATTAATTCATTTTAAAAATAAAGAGTAATACAACCTAAAAATGTTCAGGAACTGAAAACTCATGAATGAACATTTGGTTCAAAAAAGGAGTCATGTTTATCATTATTTTAAAAAAAATCAGCCTTTTTTTCTATTTTAATGTTAATATTTTTTCTCCACAATTTTCTTTTTTTTCTTCAAATAATTTTCTAAGGGAATCTGAAAACCACTAAAGCTCCTCAGATATCATTTTATTTTTATTATAAAATATGTTTTTCACGGTGGCTGCAAAAAGAAATAGTTTTGTAGATGTACTTTACCTTCGTCTGAAATTATGAATAAATACACACATTCCTATATATATGTATATAAAGATAGAGATACCTCTATACGTTTCTCTTTTCACTTTATGATTGCATGTAAAGCATTAATTGTCCAAAGAATTTACATGTCTTGAAACTTTTTCCAATTGTCTCTCATTCTTTTTAAAAAACTATTTTGGAAATTCTTTCGCCTGCAGCAGGAATTCAGTCTGAAGTAAAAAGGAATGATATTTCTCTTAGAAATATGAAATACTTTCCTGAATGATTGCCAACTCGACTTTTCAATTAGCATTCTGTATTTCATTCTACCATGTAAAATGCACAAATAAATATTTTTTTGTGTTGCTGTATTTTTCTTTCTTCAATATATATACACACACACATACAAAAGGATAATAACTCTCTAAAAGCTAGAAATCTAAGAGATATTATGTTGGTCATTATTTTTGTATAATGAAGATTGGGATTACAGAGAGAACTCTGTAATATAGGCATTAGGATAATACTTCGAAGTAATTCGAATCTTGATTAACCCAGCAATGAGAATATTGCATCTATTTGACTCATTGAGATGTATTAACTAAGAGCTCTATTAAATAACGATATAAGTACGCTATAAACCCGTCATTCCAAACCTTTAAATTGAGCCATGGTGCATTTCTGATGAATTAATTTGAATCGATCGCAGATAACTGGTACATTATTTCTTCTCAATTTGTTTAACGGTGTAATCCTTTAACTAAGCGTTTCTCAAACTGTGGGGATAACCCTCTAGCGGGGCATGATAACCCTACGTAAAGGGCACGAGCATATCGAAAAGTCAAAAATAAAAGATTTAAAATTGTTATTAAAATTTTCTGAAAGGCAACAAAGCAAATTACATTCTGACATAAAAAAACGAAATATATATTTATACTGATATAGTTATGAATGTATCAGTGCTGCACAATATTTCATAATTAATTTATCAAATACTGAATTAAACATAAGTTTAATAATTATTAGCAACTGATATGGACTTGCTATACACAGAATTTAATATTCCCCTTTGTAATTTGTACGGTTTATAATTCTAGTCGTATTGTAGCTTTAGCACAAAAGTACATTATTATTGCATTCAATGCATTGCTATTGTATGACGGGGAAGCGATGAAAATTATTGCTGAAAAAAGGATCGTAAATGTTGAAAGTTTGAGAAGCACTGCCTTAACTGATTTGCCCGTACAGCTTACGGGCAAACCGGTTCGCTTCAAATGAAGCCTAAGGGATATTTCGCTTTTAATGAATATTGAGCTACTTAAGATTTTTGATCAAAAACAGAAGACAAAAACTGGAATCTATAAAGAGGTTGGTATTTCTAAATGTTGTATTGATTTCATTAAGTTCTTGTGAACATTTTTTTCACATTGGTTTTTATATACATATGACATGCATGTATACATATGTCTTTGTTATTAAAATTTACTCTAATAAACTTAATTTTGTTGAATATAAGGGTGTTTTTGCAATATCCATTAATACGAAAAAGTATTTCAGTCTCCTGAGTTTCGTGTTAAGCGATTATCACTGTACTTTTGACCTACGCAATATCTACTGAACATTTCAATACAGCCGTAACGTTAGTGACTAGCCTTAACGTAGAATTGTCCAATCGGAACAAATTCCTGAATTCCTATGGTTTTTTTTATTACTTGGAAAGAATACATAATATAGCAATACGTTCTACTTATCGTAAAAATATTAACATTCCCATCAGTAAAAATACAAATCATTACAGTAATTTTTCTTTCTTTCACCGTAGTATTTTTTTCTTTTTATTTAAGAAATTTTGCATTTATGTATAATTTGTGATGTACTTTTTTGAAGTTTTTGTTTAAGCTTAATAAGTTTAATAAAAGTTCAGCTGCAAAAACAAATGTTTCTATACCAAAAACCTTTGGCCCATTGAATAACGTATGAATGTACTATCACTTTGTTTCATATAAAAAAATATATGTGGATGTTTGAAAGGTTTATAGTTTAGTAATTATGTAATAATTCTTTGAAATCCTTCAGTATATAAAAATGAATATTTATATTCATTTAAACTTATTTAAAGCATCATATGTTTCTTCATTGGAACAAACTTCATAAAATAATGGATTGTTAATGCTTTTTTAAAATTCTTCACTGTATAACAAATTATTTATAATGTGTTAGAATCATTATTTATTCTTGCAACTTGTTTCAGTTGATTTAACTCATGTGTTTCGTCGTCAGAAAAAACTTAATAATGTAATAAGGGATTGCTTAGTCATAAAAAATATAATTTCTCCCATTGTTGATGTTTCATCGATATTGCAAAATTATGCTTATTTTTATTTCTTTATTGAATTATTCTTATTATTATTTCTTATTATTCAAAATTATTATTTCTTAAGTTAATTAAAATGTGTGTTATATCTCCAAACCTTATTTACTTTGAAAACTAACCCAAGTATTTTTTTATTTTAGACTTTCTTATATAGTATAAATATGGATATTAAAATTTAAAATCAGATTTTGTATCTTTATCCCTGAAAATTTTTTGAAAATTAATAGCAATAAGTAAGTTCAATTTTGGGAACTGTGTATTTGAACCCGCTCTTTCACCAAATTTTTATGTGTATTACATTTACTTTCTTTTTCGTTAAATTTTAGAATTTCTCATTTCTTTAAATTGTGTGCAAGTAAATAGTTATGAGAAAAAGTCACAATCAAACTTTTTAACAGCGAAATATATATTCCACAGAAAAAAATATTTCAGAATTTTATACAAAAATCTAAATGGATAATCCGATGTGATTTTTTGAAATTCAGAGCTGTATCCCTTAGCAGAGTTGATTCTATTTAAATTAAAAATGACATACTAGAATAATGTTATGAAAAAATATTTTATCATTAGCGAATTAGATTGATATGAAGAATTTCAAGTTTTAGAAATGCATGAGGAATAAGCTGTGGAACCTTATAAATACATAAAGAAAAATTAAATGCCGTTTTTGCGGAGATTGAATGAAACAAAATCCTATGCTACACAAAAATGAATCTTATTCTATGTCGAAAGCAAGGGGCATTCAAAGATAAATGAGTTGGATTTGTTTAT
This sequence comes from Trichonephila clavipes, assembly GCA_019973935.1. Lineage (NCBI taxonomy): Eukaryota > Metazoa > Arthropoda > Arachnida > Araneae > Nephilidae > Trichonephila > Trichonephila clavipes. The sequence goes on along the minus strand of BMAU01001337.1, from coordinate 1,089,989 downwards.
GAATTGAGGTGTGTACTGGGAGAGAAAGGCAACTCTATACGTAATCTTCCCAATCAAGCATTGCAGAAAAATACCTTCGTATCAGAAAATGAACGAATAGTAAGAATCATTGAAATATACAAACAAACAAACACAACGTAATGCGTTCAGACCTTGGGGAAATTTATAACTTTGCCCTCTTACAGAAAATTTGTCAATTATGTTGTTTCTAGCCTCTCTTTGTTATACTTCTCATAGCTTGCTGATATGAAAAATATAGTTGCTGTTTTGGAGTAAATTCTGCTTTTGTTAAGGCACACTGAATTGACTCAACACACACACAGTAAACACACGCAGTGGACTGTAATATTTTTAATCTTTCTCTCTACTCCGTACACAACCTCTCAGAGTGAGTGTTACACTTACACTGACGTTTTTCTTTACAAGCCGCTAGAGGGCGCTGTTCATTAACAGAACTAACATACCGCCCAACATTTCACTGGTTTAACCATGCAATCATTGTTACTAAATTAACATTCATATTGGTTACATTTAGAACACTTTACACACATTCAACACTTGACAATTCTCAAGAAATACAATTGCATAAATCATTATATAAATTCAAGATTTCACAAATAACAATATTTTTTTTTTTATACAAATACAAAAATCACTTTACTAACAATGAGTAAATTTACACACCACCAATGGTACACTATATGAAAAATTCAAATTATATTTAAGGATCTTCCATTGGTAAAACATACTTTTTTGATATGGCTCTTTTACATGTACTATACTGAGTTTTAATTTTCACTACACGCACTTTTTTTATCTTCGCCATAATACAATTCTACGATTCTACCTAATGCCCATTTATATGTTGGTAAATTTTCTTCAATTATTAAAACCAAGTCTCCAATTTTAACGTTATTCTTCTCAAACATCCATTTTCCTCTCTGTTGTAATTGATTCAAGTAATTACGACTCCAAAATTTCCACATTAATTGAACTATCTTAGTTATTTTTTGCCACTTTTTGAGATTACTCTCTTTACATTTTGTCAAATTAGGCTCTTCTAGCGAATTTAAAGACCTATTAATTAAAAAATGAGCTGGTGTAAGCACTTGGAAATCATCATCATTGTTTGATGGGGGCAAAGCGGTCGAGAGTTTAAAATTCCCTCAATTTGTACAGTGACCGTAAGTAGTTCCTCGTACGTTAAATTAATTCCATTCACAACTCTTTTAAGTGATATTTACATGACTTTATGGCCGCTTCCCAAAGACCTCCAAAATTGGGCGACCTCGCAGGAATAAATTTCCACTCTATTCCTTCTGCTGCTAAGTAATTAGCTAATTTTTCGTCTGGGTTTCTGACTATTTCAAGGAGTTTTTTTTAATTTCATTGCTAGCTCCGACGAAATTTTTACCATTGTCCGAAAACAGTTTTTCACATTTGCCTCTTCGAGCCATAAACCTTTTCAACGCGGCAATGAATGCTTGCGATGTTAAATCTGATACTAACTCAATATGTACCGCTTTAAACACAAAACACACAAAAATACAAATATACACTTTAAACAAATTTCCTTTACGTTGTCCTTTATTTTTAATGAAAAAAAGGACCACAGATGTCTACTCCAGAACAATTAAATGGATAATCAGTAATAAGTCTCTCTTTTGGCAAATTACCCATAATTTGTGTTGACACAATTGGTTTCGCTTTAAAACATACAATACATTTATATACAATTCTGCACATTGACCTACCATTCAACGGCCAAAATTTTTCCCGAATATGATTCAGTAAAGATACAGTTGCCACATGTAAATATTTCTTATGAAAATATTCTATTATCATTAAAGTTAATCTATTATTTTTTGGTAAAATTATCTGGTGCTTTTATCGAAACTTAACTCTAAGTTACACAATCGTCCTCCTACTCTTAAGACACCGTTGTCATCTAAAAAGGGATTCAATGTCTTTAACTTACTGTTTGGTAGCACACTTCCCTTACTTTTAAGATGGTTAATATCACTGGAAAATTCTTGCTCTTGCACCTTTGTTACCAGATATGTTTCAGCTTTCTTAAATTCTTTTGTTGTGAGTGGACCAGCCACTTTATTTATTCCCTTTAAATTTTCCACGAACCTGAAAATAAAACTTAATACACGTAAAATAGTTATATAATTATTGCTTAGATTAAGAAGATCGTTTAAAAAATCATTAACATGAATATTAAGCACCGATTGAAAGTTTTCAATTTGTTCATTAACACAGTTTTTCAGTTCTGAATTATATTCATCTAGCTTCTCTCTACAGTTTATAGTTCGATTTGGATAGTCATCCCCTGAAAGAAATGTTGGTCCATTAAACCATAAGTTTTGTTGCAAAGTTTCTCAGGATCAACTCCTCGGGAGACTAAGTCTGCGGGATTTTGATCAGATGGTACGTGTCTCCATAACTGATTAGGATAGAGTTCTTTTATCTTGGCAACCCTATTTTGAACAAAGGTCTTTAAGTCCATCGGTTCCTTTCGAAGCCACGCCAAGACGATCATCGAATCCGACCAAAGATATACTTCAGCAGTTTCTAGTTGTAAAGCCGCTACAACTCTTTTCACCAGTTTTGCCAATAGAACTGCAGCACACAATTCAAGTCTGGGAATTGTCAGGCTTTTAATAGGCGCTACTCTCGAGTTGCTTGTGATTAACCGAACTAAAGTTTCACTCTTCAAATTTTTAGATTTGCAGTAAACTGCTGCACCGTAGCACCGCTCTGAGGCATCAGCAAAGCCATGGATCTCAGTAACTTCTGGAAAAGCGACAAAAATACGCCTTGGTATCTCTATATTGTTGATATTCTCTAAGGATACTAGGAATTGTTGCCATTCTCGATATTCTTCAGCTGGTAGAAGGTCATTCCATTCCAATTTACTTCTCCACAAACGCTGGAGGAAAATCTTTGCTTTGGGAATTACTGGTCCAACAGGATCAAAGATCTTGGCAATAGTAGACAAGACGTCTCTTTTAGTATAAGAACTGTCCAAACAGACTTTCACTTTAATCAAAAGGCAATCTAGGTTCGGTTTCCACGACACTCCTAACGTTTTCGTCTCTGTTAAAGTTGCAAAATTGTAATTCTGTTCGGGATCCGGTGACAATTTCTCGTGATTGGCGCAAAGTTTATGCAACTCCATTCCAGCCCTTTTCAAAATTCCTTTTAATTGTTGTCTGAGAACAATTGCCTCCTCTAACGTTGCATCACCACAAAGGATATCGTCCATATACATGTTGTTCCGTAAAACGGAAGCTGCTATAGGGAAGTTAGCCTCTTCATCCATCGACAATTGGGTTAAAGTTCTCTGTGCTAAGTAGGGAGCACTGACAGTGCCATAGGTAACAGTCGAAAGTTCGTAAATTTTGGGTGATTCATGTTCACTTTCACACCAAACGATTCTCTGCAGACTACGCTGTTTAGGGTTAATTAATATAGTTCGATACATCATTTTAATGTCTGCTGTAAATGCATACGTGTAAGTTCTGAACCTGAGCATTTGCGCATATAAGTCCTCTTGTATCACTCCTCCATTATATTGAATGTCATTTAAAGATATTCCATTATCAGTTAACGAAGAACAGTTAAAGACAACTCTAAGTTTTGTTGTGGACTTTTCTGGACGATAAATTCCATGATGGGTAGCGTAGTATGCTATTTTCGGTTCAGTTTCGTTAGTCACTTCCTTCATGTGACCCAGTCTTTCATAATCTCTTAAAAATTCACGATATAAATTTAAATAATTATCGTCTCTAGCTAAGCGATTCCACAGCGATCCAAGTCGTTTGAGGGCTATGTCTTTCGAATTACCCAAACATGAGGGTTCCTTTTAAGGGCATAGATACTACATATTTACCTTCTTTAGTTCTAAAATGAGTATTCGCGTAATGTTCCTCACAAATTAGCCTTTCTTTATTTTTAACTATTGGTTCCTCTATCTCCTCTAATTTCCAAAATTTTTCTAAATTTTTATTCAAATCCTCATCACGAATCAAACCACAGTGAACCTTAGTTTCATTCATTGAATCTAAATTACCCGTTACTATATAACCAAATACGCTGTTGACTAACAGTAATTGCGAATCTTTTATTTTAATTCTTTCCGGTTTCAATAACTCATAAAATATATTTGCACCTAATAATAAATCAATTTTGCCGGGAACATTAAATTTAGAATCCGCTAATTCCACAAATTTATAAAAATCAGAATTTATTTCTAACGCTTTCTGCGGAATAAAATCAGTGATTTTTTTAACTACGAGCATATCCAATTCCCTTTCGAAAGATTTATTTTGATTAGAAATCGCCACTTTAACACACCCATTTACAACCATAGAAGCATCATTTAAACACGAGATTAATGTATTTATTCTTTCGGTCTTAAGTTGTAATTTATTCGCGCACTCATTCGAAATTAGACAAGTTTCACTTCCCGAGTCTAACAAGGCTCTAAATGTCTGCCATTCTGAATATTTATCTTTCACTAGAATTAAAGCAGTACTCAAAAGGCATTTGTTTTTAAAACACGCCGTTGCCACGATCTGTGTTTCGTCTTCTTTCGGAACGAAAGATTCAGCATTTACACTAAAGGTGAATCGGGATTCCTGGTTAACGTCTGTCATCGTCTCATGGGGGAAGAAGGAATTCCCTTTCCTTTCTCTGGGGTAATGTAATAGTTTGTTATGCGGTTTCGAGCAGAAACAATTTTTTTGATCTACATCTACTAACGCTGCATTGAGGTGAAAAACATTTAAAACAAATTCTATTATTTTTAACAAATTCTACTCTTTCGTTTACAGAAAACATTTTAAATTGTGGGCAAAATTGTAAGGCATGGACATTATTTTTACACAATACACATTTATCATTTTTTAACTCGGAAAAAAATACATTCGATGCATCTCGCGGTATTTTAGCATTAAATTTGGTTTGTTTATTATAACTGAAACGCTTGGCATTTTCACAAAAGGGCTTAGAAAATATCTCATTTTTAATTTTGCCTTTCGATGACAAATATATATCACACTCACGCCCTAACTCTTGTGGTTTAAAATATTTCTCTCCCTGTTTTATACTCATGTAAGACAATAATTCTCTGTCGAGTGTGTTCATTATTTTATCCGATACAATTAACTCACACAATGATTTAAAATCATTCACATTGCGCAGCTGACAATAATACTCAAATGTCGCGCATAATCGTGATGCAAATTGTACATAACTTTCTGAACTTATTTTTTGCGCTTTCTGAAATCTATTATAGCATTCTTGTGGTGTGGGGGAAAACTCTTTTAATACTACATCTTTAAGCTTACTATAATTATTTAATTCTTCTTCGGAAACATGAACAAGTAAATTATTAACTCTCTCACCTAGAATATTTAAAAGAATTTCGCCTTTAAATTGTCCGGGAACCTCTTTTGTTTGAATGCTTTTTCGAGCGACTGGAAAAATAAATTATATGATTCCACTCTTGAAGGTACGGGTATTGTTAAAGTTTTCACGGACTTTAACAAAGTCTCAACATTATTATTGTCGGCAGTTTCAAAAACACTCGGATTTCGAATATCGGAATTTTGAGGTAAATTCTTCTGGATATTTGCAAGCTCTAATTGTTTTTGCAATTGCGCTAATTTAATTCGTTCAAATTCTAATTTAGTTTCACTATCCAATCTCTTATTTTTAATTTCCGCCAAAGCATAATCGATTGCAGATTGAACTAACTCTTTATCATTTTTGTAAACGTCACTATTTACAATTAAGTTTTTAAGCCAGCGATTTTTGCTCCTTCTGGTACAGTTAAATTTAACTCTTCCGCAACGATTTTTAACTCGTCTTTCCCTAATTTATTTAAAGACATATTTATGAATTAAGGACACTAATAGAAGGATCAATTAATTGCACCTACCTCCTCAGATCGCTGTTTCACGCTGCTCGCTAAAGTTTCGCAATCGTTCTCTATTCACACTTCGGCAATCACTTATATATTTTTTTTTCACTGTGAATTTTGATAATCCACGGTTTCACAATTACACTTTTCCCTTCGGTCGCTTACCTCCGGTGAGGCGGACCACGAATTGACTCAACACACACACAGTAAACACACGCAGTGGACTGTAATATTTTTAATCTTTCTCTCTACTCCGTACACAACCTCTCGGAGTGAGTGTTACACTTACACTGACGTTTTTCTTTACAAGCCGCTAGAGGGCGCTGTTCATTAACAGAACTAACACACACATTGAATATATTTCCTCCGTCTAAGACCGTAAGTGAGACTTAAGAATTCATCCCACTTAACTAATTTAGCACTTAAGGTGACTAACTTTTTAGTTAGACTTAATTGTTTCCCTTTGTAATCATCGCAATGTCTTTAACATTGTTATTGATTCCAAGGGATATGTTCTTGCTGATTTTAAATTTGTTTGTACATTTTGTGTGAAATAAATAGTTGCATTTTAGAAGAAAAATAAAAAGAAAAGAACAAATTTATTGAGTGTGTAATGTGTAATTATTTTTGCAAGGAATGAAACACTCCAGCATTTCTCAAACTGTGGGGTGCTCCCCCTAGGAGGTCCCGAGGGGCACCCTACGTGGGGGGCCCGAGCATACTGAAAAGTTGGAAATAAAAGATTATTAAAAAAATATTAATTTACTGAAAGTAAGCAAAATACATTCTGATGTAATAAAAAGGCACATTTACACTGATATAATACACTTATAAATATATCAGTACTGCACAATGTATTTGATAATTAATTTAACAAGACTAAATTAGAAACAAGTTTAATAATTACTAGTGCCCTCATAGATTTATGATATATAAAATCATTTACGAAATTTAACATTTATCTTGATAAGTTGTACGATTTATAATTAATTGCTTGTGATTAAAAGTTACATTATTTGCTCCTCAAAATCCCCGTTATAGATGTAGGCGTGCATATAAGGTGTATTGAAGGGAAGGAGAGGAAGAAAAAAATAAATAAGGAAATTCTCTGAAATAAGTAAATTTTTCGTAAATACTGTCAAGGACATTGCATTGCAATCCAAAGCCTTCGGAATAATGTTACGGGTAGCAGTGCTCAGAAGAGATCGCAATTTGGAAAGACGTATATATACGTTCGGGGCAATTAACGTATTGGCTTAGTGAGACATTTATACGCCGGTGGCACTTAAAAGGTTAGTCGTACTCTAGTTTTAGCGTTAAAGTATATTATTATTCAATCCAAACATTGTTATTGTACGGAGGGGCGATGAAACTACAAAAATGGTTTGCAATAAGCAAAATTGAAAGATCCTTTTTTTCTTCATGAATTCCACTTTATGAACTTTACAAATAAACCAAAAGAAAAAAATTTATAATTGGAGAATTAACTTTCAATCAGTAACTTTTGCTTTTAAATACTTATCTGAAACTTCTTTATTCATTTTATCTTTTATACTATTTTTACATCCAATTTTAATATTTTTCTTTTCTTATAATTTCTATTTCAATTTAATTCATGTTTTAGTTTGCTTTATCGTAATTTAATTGGTTTTTATGAAATTTTTAGACTTAAGATACTCAGAGCACAACACGATTTTAATCTTAACATTTAAATGAAAACAAAAAATCCAATAGTTAAAGAGTGGATCAATGGACTGAAATTTTTTCAAAGTTATAATGAATATTTTTTTTACCTCCAATTGTTAAATAAAAAAATCGTTTCAATACCATAAGTATTCTATTCTATATATATAATAGCTCTGAATTTATTCTTCTGAATCTTGTGAATGACGAAATGTTCAAAGATAACAGGTTTTAGAAGATGGAAGAGCAATAATATACAAAAGTTAAAAAAAAAAATATACAAAAAGATTAAAAATAAGAAATAATTTATTTTTAGTAAATATATATCGCCTCTTTAAAGTACATAATTTGAAGTAATTATGCGCCGAATAATACACAAATAAAGGAATAGGTTTGTATTATATAAATACTTATATTAAATGTGAAATGAATATAATAGAAATGATTCTCTTCAAATTATAACATAAACGATGGACAACATGCATGCACTTATACTGAAGTATGTTCTCAGGACTTAAAATTTATCATAATATACATTCAAATATTCAGTATGATAAAATAGCCACTTCTGGTTCGATTCTCAAGAAATTATCTATGATTCATTTTAAATCTGTACTTAATCTCCATGAGTTATTTATACATTTGAAGTTTTATCTTGTACATGTCTGAGATGATACTTCTGATTTAAAGTTTAAAAAGTAATGGATTTATAAAAGGCATAAATTTATATTTAGTCATAAAGTAGCAGTACGTAAATATATATATATACAATTTGTTTTTCAAATAAAAGTCATTTTTTTCTCTGAGTTTTTATCCAATAAAAACTTTTTTTACACTTTGCAAGTAATATTTTTTTCCTGAGAAACATCCAAATATTATTATCACTGTAAACTACTTTTTTAAAAATATTAAAGTAATTAAAAATCCTTTCTTTATTTTTTATACAAAAATAATTAAATATAAAACCCTGATGGCCCTTAAGCAGAATTTTAATTGCAAAGGGAATTTTGAAGGAATTGCTTTTATGGTGCTCTTATTATATACTAAACGCCATCAAAAAGTATTTATTTTTTAACATGAAATATTTATGATTGTTTATGCTGGATGCTTTATAATTGATGATGATTATTTATAACTGAGAATAGCTGAAAAATAGTTAGACTTGAAAAGTTTTAAACTGCTTTAACATATACACTACATAAAATATATTTTTTTCTAAATCTCAAAGGGCAGTTATTAAAAGGTTTAAAATATCAAGAATTTTAGAAGCATAATATGCTCATAAAATTTATTTTAGTGTCTGAAAATACTCAAGGGAATTAAATCCTTATTTATATATTTTGATGAAAGACTGGTAAGTTTTTTTAATTCAACGCATAAATATTAGCAGAATAAATTTTGAATTCTTTTATTAATTTAGTGTTTTTAGAGAGGACAATGAGAGGGTATTAGAAAATCGAACAGTCCTTTTGGAATAGTGTACTAAAATTAATAACTTTAATTCTATTTGAGCATTTCTGTCATACATTTTGATTCCTCTGCTTTTCTTCTCTTCCTTTTGAGATTTTTTTCTTTACTAATCTTCTTTGATGTTTTTCTGCAGGAATATTTTGCTTCCAATAAATTATACTCTTCGGGGTGTTTCATTTCCTGTATCATACAATCACCAAGCTTAGCGCTTTTAAAAAATCAGTGGTTTTTACTAATTCGCCATATCAAATAATATAATTGTTCGTTTGTACGTAAAGACATGATTTATTTTCATAGAAGCTTCCCTTAATAAACAAGAATATGTCCCGTTATTTACACTTCCATCGTAATACTGAGTATTATCGCTCAATCACTTATTGTAAAATTGAATTTTTGATAAGTTTCTAAAAATGTACTTCATTTCACAATAATAACTCGTAAACAGATTTTATAAAGGAATGTATTCCCATTCAAATATATTCTTTTAAATTTACATCACATAACTGCTTTTGAAGGTCTATTTGATTTTTAGTTACCTGGATCTAACTTTATTATAGTTATATATATAGATACTACAAGACCCGACAGACGTTGTCCTGTACAAACATCTTAAATTCAAAAATTCCAAATTTTTATGAATAAGCTTTAACAATCAGGACCGTTTTGAGTAAAATTGAGTAAAATTTCAAACACTAATTACATCTGAATGTAATAATTTAATTAACACACGATTTATTTCAACAAAATAATACCACGAAGTGACAAAATTTTTCCTGGAATGATCACAGCACCGACTGTCGGGGCCAACATGAATTATAATAAAAGGTTTTTGAATATTCGGTACTGCGATCCTAGCGCAGTCTGCCGGATCCAATGTAAAACATTCAAAGATCAACAATTTATAAATAAAAAATTAATTAAATAAACATTTCTAAACCGAATGATAAATCTAAACCATTCTCGAGGCCACAGGAACAGACAAAAACTTTCATCAAAATCGGTCCAGCCATTTAGGATGAGTTCAGTTGCATACACACTCACAGAAGAATTACATATATAAAGATTATTTGAAAAAGATATTAATTAAAACCGCTAAAAAAACGTGAATCGTCTGCATTTTCGTAACAATAAAGACCGGGTTTAGCCAGTTTGGCTGAAAATCAATTTTCGACGCCAACTTACGTCTTTTTCAATTCCTACTATTAGCTCACGATCTCTATACATATTTTATTTGTTTTTTGTTTATTTATTTATTTATTTATCTTGGTGGAATTTTCAATCGTTAATAAAATACATTTTAAAGCACTCAATTGAGCTGACATGCAATGTACATGATTATTTTGGATGCCAATACAATAATTATAAATTATAATTAATAAAAATTAATTGATTAAAACTAATTATTTAAAAAATTACAAATACAGCCACGTTGGCGTCTTAGCGACCCTTTTGGCGACTTATGTCAAAATTTAAAAATGTTTTTTTCTTGAATTGGAAGGAAGAATGAAAAGAAATTTTATATATACGATTGTTTTGGATGACAATACGATACTTTAATGATCATTAATAAAAATTAATTACCCCTTAATGTTGTGATATGTCATATGTATATACATATTTATATTAATTGCAACTATTTAATAAAAAGTAGCTAAAATAATTTTTTTCTTGGTTGATCTAAGTAGGAATTGATTTAAAAATTTTATTTTATATTACTTGTTTATAACAATATCGTTGTTACAACAATGCAAGTGAATGTAGAGTTGTATTTTTTGAATGTTTGTAATTAGTATCTTTTTGACTAATTGCGATATCGGACCCAATTGTAAATCTAAACCATTCTCGAATTTACTTGAACCCACACAAAAAATTTCATCGAAATTGATCCAGCCGTTTAGGAGGAGTTTAGTGACAAACACACGCACAGAAGATTTTTATATATAAAGATATTTTCACATTAAGCTATCCAAAAAATATAGTTCTACTTACGGGATGGGTTTTCTGAATTTAACTGAATTACTTCTCAAAAGTTTTTTTCAAATTACTTAGCAATCAAATTCATTTTTTCCTCCAAATTTCCAATATTTTTCGACTTAAAAAATCAATGCCTAACATGTTAATTTGCATAATCACATTTCTGAGATCACAATTAATCGTATTTGAATGGGCTCTGGCAGAAAAATAAATTACATTGGTACAATAGTTTACATCAACCTCACAATTTCTTGATGAAGAGTCATATTTGAATTCATATTGCTGACTCATCCTTTCTTTAAATGCATTCTTATGGCTACTCTAGTCATGACAAAACTGTGTCCATGTAGCAAATATATTGCAAAAATTATATAAATGTTATTATGCAACGAGTAACTAAAAAGTTTTATATTTTTAAAGATAAAAAATAACAATATACTTTTGCCAATTAGTTTACAGAGCTATTGTATAAAATAGAATCATATTCCTTTTTAGCCTTATTAGTAAGGAAATTAAATGTGAAAGTTTCAGCTTGCACTGAAAGTTAAATGTTTCAATTTGCTTCGCAGGATCAAAGTCAAAGGAAAACGTAGGGTATTGCTTACAATTTTTATCTATCAATGATAACTTAAAGCTACATTTATGAAGTTTTTGATTTTTGTGGAGATTAAAATCAAGTATTCTGGCAAAAGTGAAATTCTGCACACATTTTGAAAATGAAAAAAAAAAATCTCAAACATTTACTGTTAGCCATTGTGCTCCCGCTTCACTGGATGTTTTATAATGCTGCATGATTGCATAGCGTTTTTAAGTTATGTATATCTATGTACGAGCATATTAAGTTTTCGATTCAACAGTAAAACGTTCTTAGAGCCTTGGACTCTTAATACTGAATTTTAATTTCTAAACCAGAAATACATTTATATTACCTCTACCCTTCCTCATACTAAATAAAAAAAAATTTAAAAATTGATTTAAATATTCAGAAAAAGTTATGAAATATACGAGGATTGGGGCCAAAGTCATGGCAACTGTTTTTTTTCCCTTGAAGATACCAGTCCGGTTGGAAAATGTGACATATATAGACGAAAGAACAAGTTGTTAACTACATGTGTGGACAATGAATATAACTGAAATATCGTAACACACTAATTTATTATGGCAATATGGTCTTCACGGTGCAAAAGAATGACAACGCAGTACACCACTTACCATACCGTACCCTACTGTATGGTAATGCAAGGCATTATTTTCAAGGTCTTCTACTAATTCACTGAGATATTCCACCGCATTTTTACCTCGGAGAACGGATAACTTCATGTAAGAACGCTGCCCAACACGGGTTACTTCCATCACACGACCCTCCCCAACTGACTGATTTCACAGCCCTCACTGCGCTACTATCAGTATCACAGAGCCATCTGTTCTTTTGTATACACGCTATGCTTGCCGAACTTCCACACGACGCATATACGTTTGGGATCCATTCACACATATATAAGGAAAAAATAGTTGCATTGACTTATGCCCCCAACCCTCGTACATATATTACAACTATCTGTGTACTTACTGTCTGTGCAATTAATTACAACACATTACTTTATCAAACTTACAAAATAATTCTTGTTTTATGTAAATAAATTCCGTTCATTAAATTATGTTGTAGTGACTACTCCAAGTAAAACATAAATTTTCGGAACAATTTAACTTAAATTACAATAAGGTTCATTGAACAGTAATTAACCTCCCACCCTCCAAAAACAGTATTTCTTTAAAGCATGGCTTCCGCTTTCACAATGAGAAATTCGAGAAATCTCACGACACAGGGAAAGAGGGTTGTTATGCGCTGAATGGCCAACCGATGAAGAATGAAAAGTGTCTTGCGGTTGTATCATCTTTTCGTTACTGAATAGTTTTGTTAAAAGTTCCTTTTATTTGAAGGACTTCAAAAAATAAGCTCTCCTCCGGCTATTTATTCTAACGTTAAATAATCTTGAATTTGGAGAAGAAATCTTCGAAAGCGGCATCATACTTGAGGTGTAAGTAATGTTCTTTTTTCATAAAATATATCTTTCATAATTCATTTTTTGATCAATATTCATGTTTGATCAATATAGAAAAGCAGTCCACATTGCCAATAGGGTTCGACGAGACATTGCACTAGAATTACTCAGACGGACGCCTAAGGACGTACTAGACGTATAAGAATGACGTTCTCCTTTGGTATTTAATGTATCCCTAATTATTTTATCATTAATTATTTAATGAATTTTTTTTTATATATCTCATCTTATATCTTGTTATCTTATCTTATATCTTGTTATCTTATATCTTGTTATCTTATCTTATATCTTGTTATCTCATCTTATATCTTGTTATCTCATCTTATATCTTGTTATCTTATCTTATATCTTGTTATCTTATCTTATATCTTGTTATCTCATCTTATATCTTGTTATCTCATCTTATATCTTGTTATCTTATCGTATATCTTGTTATCTTATCGTATATCTTGTTATCTTATCTTATATCTTGCTATCTTATCTTATATCTTGCTATCTTATCTTATCTTATATCGTGTTATCTTATCTTATACATATCTTGTTGTTGGACATTTTTGGATTCATATAGTGCCTCAGCACTAAAACTGGTAATTGGATTTAATTTTGCGGAGTGCACTCCAATCCTGAATAGTCAAAATTTAATTTTTTTTGTTATTTGTTTATTTTGGCTTTCAAATTATTTTATTTAGTAGTTTTAATTTAAAGTGTAATAGGGAAATTTTTTTATTAGAACCTTTCAAATGTCTATAAATTTTGGAAGTGCGATTAGCCCTTTAGCGGACAGTGGCTAATAGGTCAAGCCACATATTAAAATTTTTTTCTCCAAGTGGGTGGTGGATATTTTGTCTATCCACATGCGTTAATTGAAGCTGAAACGCATAAACATCAATTTGCATGGCAGCACGATACCTTTTTTGCATTTCATGTCTGCTGATGGGTAATTAAAAACAGTTTTTCTTGGTGTAAATCTACAAATTGTATTTTGATTACTATAAATATAATTTCTGATATTTGAAAAGAATTACGGCATGCCTTAAGTATACTTTACTCTCATCTGAGTGAATTAAGCAAATGTGCAACTAAAAATAAAGTTTTTATTTAGGTTTTTGGAAAGCTTTTATATGTGAATAGAGGCTCTATCCACTGCCCACATAGAACAGAAAAATAACCCTGAAGTTTTCAATCTTCCTCTACTCGAGAGAGAGCTCTTAGAATCACGTGAGAATGTTGGGATGGGAAATATAAACAAGCTTTATTTACCATATGTGGTTTGAGATTCTTGGGTTCGAAAATCTTTCATTATAGCTCTTCTGCTCGAAGAAAACTTTTGCATTATATTGAGGAGCATAAAATACTTTGAATACTTTTTACATATAGATGTGTATATATTTTTAATTAGCATTTCCATTTTGTAAGATTATTGTACATTGATTTTTATTATTATTATCAATTTTAGGTATAATTTGAGTATATTTGTGTAACAATGCCTAAAAAACGTATCTTTTCAAGAGGCTCTTCCTATGTTTGAAGAATTGCTATCAGATCCTGCCAGTAGCCTCTAATAATAGAAGAATGATGAGGATTATGCTCTAATGATAGAATAATGAAGATTATGGGAATCAAGCGCTTGCCTAGCTAAAGGGACTACTGGTCAAATTTTCCTGATTTTCTTTATGAGTATATATCTCAACAAATGTCAGTGAAACGTTTCGCATATATTCTTTCACATTTGCATATTAATGATAATTCCTTACAGCCGAAGAAGGGCAGAGATAATTTTGACACACTATACAAAATATCAAAATTCAATGAAATATAAAATGGGGATATATACCAATTTCAATGTATGTTTTAGTAAGTATTCTACATCGTACAATTACTCTATTATTATTTTTTTACACTTGTACTTTGTATTTAATTGTTATTGAAATAGTTATTAGCATAAATGTTAATTTTTCTTAAAAGGTTTATTGTAATATGATTAATTATTTCTGTCATGAAAAGTCAGTTAAATATCTCAAGTGCGTAGTGGCTATAACGTCTAGCCACCACCCAGGAAAAAACTACTGATCAGGTATTTTTTGTCTGACTAAATTATGCTTATAGAAGATGAGAACATTACATTTATCAAGTACTTTATCACAGAAAATTGTATTTAAACTCTGCGCCCGATAAAAGGTTAATTGTGTGTGTGTATTTTTATATGACCTCTAGAAATGTTAAATTACACGATAGTCTCGTAACCACCAATGTGGCACAGCACGCGGGCTGTAAAATCATTAAATTCTATATTAGGATTCGCCAAATTTGACCGTTCTTCAAGAAAGAAGATAAGCCATTTCTAAACACTCCCTAAAGGTTTTAGTGTCGCAAAAATTAAAGAAAAAATAACCAAACTCTCTCATTACCTGATTTCATTTCCATAGCTAATTTAATACATTTAGATATGGAAACAAAAGAGCGAAGTTTATGCGATAGTATATTTATAGTTCTGACGAACTTAGATGAATTCCAATTAACACATTAAAGAACTCGGAATCATCCTTTTCTGAAACAGAAAAAATAACTTACAATACTGGAAATCAAACCTCGTTTGAAAACCGAACTACAGTAGATCACCTTTGACTAAACAGGAATTTTTTACCCCGGGGAACTAAACAAAGTCACCATCATTCCTCTTTTTCTGACTAACACTCACCAGCGTGTTCAAAGCTATTTTATCTTGCCAGCACATCAAAACATTTCTTCTCTTAGTGCCCAAAATACTGCCCATTTAAAGGATGCTTCCTTTAAGGAAATGAATATTCAGTTTTGGAGTTTATTGCACAATAACGCCGCCACTTGCAGAAACTTTACAGGTGAAGATTTTTATTCCATGAATAGTTTCTCTCTTGATGTTGAAGAAAATTTCGATTTATTCCCAGACCAGCTTCTTCTGGAAAACTAATTTTCGCGAAACGTCTAATATATGGAACTCCTAAATTATTTCTTTTTTCACAAACAAATTTAAACACCTACAAGTAATTTAAAAAAGCCTTAATTGATGAATTTCTGGATACAGTTACTTCAATAGAAATTCACCGCGATTTAGAAAAAGAAAATGCATAAAACCGAGACTATAACACAACATTTTAATCCCATGCGGGAATTAGCTAACAGATGTGATTCAAATATTGACGAGATATTGATTACACAATACGTCCATAATGGCATTAATGAACCTCGTTCAGATAAAATAAAACTCTATGGTGCAAACTCACTTTCCAAGTATAAGCAAAAATTATGTATCCATGAAATTATTATTAAAACAAGAGAACACATAATTCAAATTGGCCAGATTTTTGTCTTTAATATCACAGCCGAAGACGCGATACTAACCTTCCCCCTCTCCTAAAAAAAGAAAAAACCCAGCAAAATGTAGAGTTTCTGACGCAGCTAAGAAACTTCAACTTTGTTTTAATTTTAATGCTTTAGGTCAGCTGTCAAAATCGTATCCATATAATTCCCGTGACCCCAGATGCCTCTCATGTAATCTTTATGATCACAAATCATTTGAATGCCTTCTAATCTAAATGACAGTTCTACGCCACCTTCTAATGTAAATGCTATTCATGATTGTCCTATCCAACTTATATGAGTAAATATGTGATAATATCTGGCCTTAAACTTAGCGGATTGGTAGACATAGGTAGCAATTTAACACTACTAAGAAATTCGACTTGCATAAATATAGATACACCACCAATGAAACAAGCCAATACATATTAACGGGTTTTGGTTTTAAACGAATTAATGTGATGGGCACTTTTGATCCTGAAATTACTATAGATGATCAAATATTTCCGGTTAATATTTCTGTTGAACCAAATTCTTGTACAAATTACTACCTCATAATCTACTGTGACGTAATTAAGTAAGTACATCTACATATATCACCCACAGAAGAAAAATTTCCACACATTTTAAGACCATCTGATAGTGTAAATGAAAACTTTATAATGGCAGTTTCTGAC
This sequence comes from Trichonephila clavipes, assembly GCA_019973935.1. Taxonomy (NCBI): domain Eukaryota; kingdom Metazoa; phylum Arthropoda; class Arachnida; order Araneae; family Nephilidae; genus Trichonephila; species Trichonephila clavipes. The sequence continues at coordinate 1,072,854 of BMAU01001337.1, read as the reverse complement.
AATGTGTCCCACATTTGATATCGGTACAAATATTTCTGAACAAACTTGAGCTTTATTCAAACAACTGTTATCGACATACACGCCTAGGGAAAAAACTGTAAACATTGAGCTTGATATCGTACTTACAGAGGACGTGTAGATTCACAATGAATCCAGACGTTTACTATTCGCCAAACGAGGTATAGTGGACGTTCAAGTTGACGAATGGGTTAAAAATGGAATCGTTGAACCCTGTCCATCTCCTTATGCTATTCAGGTTGTGGTAGAAAAGAAAAAAAGGAAATCGAGATTTTACATTGATTCCACACCTTTAAATTGCAAAATTAATAAAGATAACTATCATCTGTGCCCATAATAGATGATATTTTAGATTGTCACCAAAACGCTAAAGTATTTATAGCTCTGGATCTAAAAAATGCATTTTTTCATGTCGTAGCAATTGTAAGGAGCTGTAAATTTACTAGTTTTGTTACAACGGTCAGTTTTAGTTTAGATTAATGCGTTTTGAACTTATAGTACTTGTCCTTCAACCTTTATGATCTGCATAAATGCAATTTTCCGACGTCTGATTTTTAAAAGTATTGTTCTCCTATATATGGATGATGTTGTTATTCTCACTGCTAATGAGTTTGAAGCCCATGAATATTTAAAAATTATTTTTGAGGCATCTTGTGATTACGCACTTGAAATATATTTTTTTAAATGTCAATTTTTACTTAATATAATAGAGTTTTTTGGCCATATTATAGAAAACGGTAAATTGTTTCCATCTCCTTCAAAAACTAAAACTGTTCGGAATTATCCAAATCTTAATATTAAAGACATACGCCAATTTTTTGGTCTTGCTGACTATTTTAGAAATATTTGACCACAGCTAAACCTTTGAGTGACCTCCTTCGTAAGGACTCCTCTTCCCAATTTTATGCTGTACAAGTATTTTTAATCAAATTTCTCCCAGTGAGATATACACTGACGCATCAATTCAAGGCTTGAGGGCAGTCCTACTTCAAAAATTCATACACAACCAGTTTCACCCTGTGTTTTACATTTCAAAGACTTATGACAATGAAAGAAAGTACACACGTTTTGAAGTAGAAGTCTTTAAAGTGGTCGAAGTACTTAAAAAGTTTCGTATATGTGCGTTTGAGACAATTTTCAAAAGTATTAATGACTGTCACCCCCTCGACAAAACGTTATGTAAAACGGAACTTAACCCACAGATAGCCAGATGGGCACTCTAACTTCAAGAATTTCACTACACAATAGAACACTATACAAGCTCAAAGGACTCACGTGGATGCCCTCAGTCAACCAGCACATTGTATGTCAATTCAAAATACTGTCCATTTTCAATTTCTCGAAGCACAGGAAGCTGATGACCAGCCATAAAGACGTTTCTCAGAACAACGTCGTATGACAACTACATCGTAAGAAACAAACTTTTGCACAAAACAGTTAATGGGAATGATTTACTTGTGATATCTGACAAAAGGCTGGATAGCATTATTAAAACTGCTCACGAACGTAGCCATTTGACTGTTCTACGCACGCAAAACTTACTCAGTAAAGATTTTTACTTAACACGACATAAAAACAAAGTTGGGAAATTCATTCAAAACTGTGTTACATGCATTCTCATAAACCGCAAACTTGATAAACAAGATGGTATGCTTAACCTGATACAAAAAAAACGACTTACCGCCCCATACATTTTACATAGATCAGCTGGGTTCCCTTCTGATCACTTCTAAGAAGTATAATCATGTTTTGCAGTGATAGATGCATTCACAGTAAATTTACGTGGTTATATCCCACTAAATCTATGGACGCAGCAGAAGCCATTAATTGATTTAAAAAACCAACGTCATGCCTTCAGAATCTCTGCAAGGGTCTTCACAGACAAAAGATCAGAATTTACTTTCTCTCTGCATTTGAAGATTACTGCAATAAATAAAACAACTTTCATTTCTCCATTACAATGGACCGTCCAAAATCTGATGGTTAAATTAAAAAAAAATTTCACCATCATTGCTGTGCTGTTAATATTTTGTGTGGATAATACTGAGAAATAGTACTCTTACGTACCACATCTGAACTTACCTTTTCAAAAAGCATCAAGTTGACTCAATTTGAATGCCTTTTTGACACCAAGATGAAGTCTTGAAATTACATAGAGATTGTCCAACAGCTTAACGATAAGCTCATTTCCAAAAGCAACGTGATGCTCCCCTTCCAAAGGTTAAGAAGCAAATTTACAAATCTCAAGACGAGATTCACCGCAAACATAATCTAAGGCACAGGCAAGCTCAAAAATATCAATTCCATGAACTAGCAGCAATTGAACGTATCCAGTTTGATCTAGGTTTGAAAGCAAAAGTATCTCGGACTACACAAGCGAATTTACAATGGTCAAACAGAATGACACTTATGGTGTAGAAAAATGGGATTTCGTCGACGGATCCTCCAAAACCTCCTCTTGTGTACAGCTTATAAATCTCTAGCCTAACAAGAAGGACACTACTTGATTTCTCCAGTTATAAATGTTCACAACTTTTATTTCTGTGAAAAATTCTCAATCTAAACATTATCAATAGACTTTTATATATTATGTTTATTTTTATTTTCATCTTTAGTGAATTACTCAAAAATTTTCTTCTTCATTTTAGTATCAAGTTAAGTATTTAGATGCCAGAGTATTCTTCTTGAGATGTCCTGTTCCAGATTCCTGATATCATATTCAAAGTTAACATTATTTATTTTACCTATGTGGAACGTATGAATTGTTTCTTATATATCAAATATTACTTAAATTTGTTTATTTTTCCGTATTTTAAAATCTTTCTGTGATGATATCTGTGTTATATAATTATTTTGTCTACTGTGTAACTATGTATGCGCATATTCTTAATATTGTATTACTATATATCTGTACCATTTTATCATTGTATATAATCAGGCGAGGTCGCCTTCCTGGGCATGATGTCTGATGTAGGGTTGGTTTTGTTCATTGTCACATCCCCCTCCTCCTGTTACTTCGAGTGGAGCAGTCCACACTGACGTCAGCCCCTACCAGGTACATACATACGTTTGAGAGTATCCACAAAAAATTTCCAGACTCTCAATTGAACAGAAAAAAACCCTTAGGGATTGGAAAACACATACATCTTTAAAATGAAAAGTTTGAGAAAAACGTATTTTAAGTTTGTAAAGTCATAAAACAAACACCCATAATGCCTGCAAGTCACTAATTTTTTCAATATGTTATTTTTTAACTTATGTTCTATATCAAAACACTACTTCAAATAATTAAGACTGAAAATATTTCTTTTTTAAATTAAAAATATATTTTTGCATAATATTGATAGGGTTTGTTTTTTCGCAAAGGTTTGAAAACACCAATCATTTATGTACAGCAACAATACATAAATTTAATACAACATACAAAATACATGTATAATAAACAACAATAATTTATGATACTAAGTTAAAATTCACCAGGTGTGTACACATAAAATTTAATTTTTTTAGTTTTAAATTAGGAAAGTTTAGTAAGTTTTAAAGTCCCCCAACAAGAACTCAAATACCACAATATAGTACTATTATATGTTTACGATACTGTAGTTGGGCCCATCATGGAAATAATCAGTTTTATTTTCAATACTTGTATTCGGAAATCTTATTGCTGTATTAGTGATTGGCTGATTTATATATGTATCATTTCCATTTCTTCCAAATATTGTTTCTCTTAGCAGCCTGAGAAAATTTTCTCTGTGTCATTTTCTCAACAGGAAGAAATTAATGAAAAAGCTTTTAAGTTATATAAATTGTTTTCTTAAACGACGATAATGGTTGTTAAAAAGCCATGAACGTTTGAAACTCTTTTTTTTTTCGTTTTATTCAATTTTCCAAATATATATATATATATATATATTAAACTTGGAGAAGTCAAGTTAACTGTTCTAGACAAAGAATTCGTTCCATTCGCGTCTTTCTTCTCTTACATTTTTATTAGAAAACCAATTTAAAGGTAAACAAAAAGTTGGCGATAGAATTTCAATGAAGTATAAATTGGCTACTGTAATTCTGGTCCTCAACTCTTTAGTTCATTAAAATATGGTTACACATAAATTTTTCTTTGGAACTTTTGTTTTCATAAAATACGCTTTTTCTCAGAGCCTTGTCTTTTTTAAAGTACATTATTAACAAAAAATATAAAAAGAGCTTTTACACTCCTGAAAAACGATATTCCAACACCAAGAAATAATGCGCGTAACAGCATGCAAATTTGAGAACAATATTGGTGAGATGGATATCTAAATGATTAAAAATACAGACAAATAAAAGCATTATAAACTACTTTAATCAATATCTAATGTGCCCAAATCGGGAAACTATAAATGCCTCAATCCGACTAGGCATTACTTTAACTAGTCCATTCATGTTTGCCTAAGATTACCGTTGCTAAGCCACATCCACTGTTGTGCATGGATCATCACCGTTTGTGCTGGTGGTCCTGGGTTTGTGTCACGTCCAATGAGATCTCACAGGTTTTCGATGGGTAAGTAAGTGAATATTAACGTCACACTGCTCAACTACACGAGAGCTTTTGTCGACAGACCACGCATCACTCCTCTACACGAAGGATCTTTTGTGGAACTGGGCCCGAACTAGTGACAAGGCCAGCCACGATCCGATACCTCAACCACTCGGCTACCGCGGCCACATGTGTTCAACGGGATTCAGATCTGAAGAGTTTGTCGTTCAGTCAGGCTGTTAAGAGTTCTAAGTGGGACAAGCGGCCTGGTATTATCTTGATGAAATACCGTGTTGGGTGCACACTGCAACAAGGGCAGAACAACAGGTTCTGTAACTTGTTTGATGTAGCTGCCTGGTGTCAAACCGCCGTTAATGTGATTGATTGAATATTAACGTCGCACTGTTCAGCTACACGAGGGCTTTTGGCGACGGACCACGTAATTTTGAACCATGGTCAAGTGACGTGGACGACACCTGAGCTGGCACCCCCCTCTCATAACTACCACACCACACCAACGGGAGGACGTTTCAGCTCTCGACAGATTTAACGTGCATCACTGCCCTACACGGCGGGTCTTTAGTGGTACAGGGTTCGAACCCGTGACAAAGCAAGCCACGGTCCGATACCTATACCACTCGGCTACCGCGGGCGCCGTTAATGTGAACCAGAGCCGTTATATTATCAAACATTACGCCAGCCCAAGTCATGATGCCTGGTTCTGGACCGATTTGACGCTAGGCAAATTGAGTTGATGGTTCACCACAATACCCGTCGATGGTTGTCATTCATCTACAGACAGAAATGAGATTCATCTTTGAACAATACCCGATGTCGTTCGATGGTCTAGGTATGTTAACGATGACATCCCTATGTTGAGCGGTTAATGGTACACTTGTTGCTGGTACCCGAGCACGTAAAGGTACCTCTTGTAATCTGCCGTGAGTGGTTTGGGTAAGCACACATCCATTTGCTTCTGGAGGACCATGCCATGAAGCAAGGGTCTCGAATAGTCAACTGGCGAAAAAGCCGGTATGTGCGGTCGGTTGTACACCTGGGCGAACCATTTTCTCTTCAGCATGCACGTAGACCTTCCTGAATCCATCGTGTATCACAACGTGGGATGGTACTCATGTTTTGCCCAGCACAAGTTGCTATTTTGAACAGCAACAAACCCATTTCATGGAGTTCTATAACACTGTCACGTTCCCTGGTCGTCAACTGATGGTATTGACCTTACTGACGATGTTGTTTATGTGAAGAGAAAGTCCCTAGCCTTCATAGTTCGAATATGAGTAATACGCTATAAAATAAGCGTGCAATATCGCTCCAGAAATTTGCATGACACTGCGTGCATTTCACTTTTGAGGAGCATATATTAGGTTTACTTATCCATTCAGCACATTTTAGAAAATTTTGTGTAAGTAATATCATTGAAATGGAGGGGTAAAGAACAGAACAAAACAAATTTTTAACTACATTTAAATGCTCATAAGAATAAATTTTCGTCTTAAATTCTGAAAACATTAAATAAAAAGTGTAGATCAAAAGTAAAAAAAAAACATTCACTTCTATCTTTTAGAAATTAAATTTAAAAAAATCTTTAAGTCTTTTCTTTTTAAATGAAATTTTAAACTAGAAATAAATTATTGAAACGAACGGTTTTTAACGCGTTTTTATAAGTTTCAATTGTATGTAATGGAATCTGGGAACTTGATTTTTAACCACTTTAAAAGGTCAGATGAATTCAAAATTCCGCACACTTGTCAAGGACCAATGACAATACAATGATTTCATAATTTTGTTTCATTGTCCTGATCAGGATTTTAATAATTAAGGATTTTAAGGATTTACGAGATTTGGTGACTAATTCATTATATCATTTCCCGATTTGGCGAATAAATGCGTAAACCATTTTTAGATTTTGCGACTAATTCCATGTGCCGTTTGGCGACTAATTCTAGATTTAGCAACTAAAAGATTAATGTGCAACCCTAAAACCGCAAATTAGGCTTCTGGTTAGTAAAAAATAAAACAAAAAAAGTGTTCTTTATGTGAAAAAAGGTAGGAGGGTGCGTAGTTTTTCTGCAAATGGAAATAAAATAAAGATGGGGGAATGTGAATAAAAATAAGTTATGATCTAAATGCTAAATATTTCTTATTTTTATAAAGCAATACGTTTACAAGTGATGATACAAATTAACATTATAGAAATACGTTTAACAGATGATAAATTTATGTTTTAACTGCTAAATATTTTTTTTATTTTGATAAAGCAATATGTTTAGAAGTGATGATACGAATAACATTATAACAATATTTTTAAAAGGTGATAATAAGATAGACATTTAATATTTCTTCTTACACACTTTTATTAGTTAGAAAAAATTCAACAAAGAATAAATTATAGTTTTAAAAGCTAAAAAAACAGGCTTTTATTGTAGATCGAACTAAAAAATGAAAAATAAATTATAGTTTAAAAAAACTAAAGAACACGCTTTTATAGTGAATCGAACTAAAAAGTAAAAATAAGAATCTTAATATAAGAATAAATTTACTAACGAGAAAATTAATGTCATTGGGGTAAAAGCATGGGGTACTTTGTACTACATTTTTACACTAACTCAGTATTTGGGAATATAACTAGTAAAACATTATAATAATTAATATATAGCACCCCAAGCTATTACCCCAATGACATTAATTTTCTCGTTAATCATTTTATTTTTATATTAAGGTATCCGACTACGATCGGAACCATGATTTTAAAAAAATGCATAAATGGATAATTTTTATATTTAATGTCACTTAGATTAGAATGCGTGTATAAAATTGTTTTAAGGACATTATGACAAAAAATGTGTTTAAATACATTGGCAAAAAATTAACTTAGACTAACATTTTTCAAAACGTTCTCCTTTTGTGAAAAATGCTTCTATTATAATAATATTTTGCTTATATAAAGTAAAGGCTTATATATCCAGAGAGTCTCAACTAGGATTTTTAAAAAATTCACATTATTTTCAGAGTTATCACAGTTGAAATAACCATCGACGTTTTTTTCTTAAAATTTCTCCCCTCTGTTGTTGTAAAATATGGATAAATCCACTTCTAAGATATATGTTTCAAAAATTCTAGTTGAACCTTCTGTGCAGAGGTCTGAGCTATATGCAGGCAAAATTTTATTGTAATAGAAGCCTTTTTCATAAAAGGAGAATGTTTTGAAAATTGGTCATTGTATGTTAATTTTTTTTCAAAATATTTTACTTAAATAATTTTTTAGTGTTTTTTACTTTTTTAAACTATAATTTATTATAAGTGCATTATGTCGGTTCTTAGGATAAACAATAAACTTAAATTTAGCACATAAATTATTTTTTTCAAATAACATTTAGTTTCACAAAAAATCAAATTTTAAGAAATTTAAATAATTTATTAAAATTCATTATCACCAAAAGTTTTGAAACTTTTAAGAACTATTATCGAGTCAAATTACTCTCTTAATATATAAAAGAAAGCACAATATGTTTGAAAAGATTAATTTTAACCGTAATCGTTTGCCCCAACAAAATGTTACAAATACCTCCATAGCCACAATCTTACTTTTCTATGTTAATTATACACCTTAGTTTTAATGGTATATAATAGTTGTCTAAAATTATCGTACTTCAAATTTCCTTAATGACAGCTCAAAAGATTTTGCAACGCATATCGAAATATTTTCTCATTATCATCAAATAGCAAAATGCAGAAGATGCTTAAAACTGTCCGCATATTAAAGATTTTCTGTATTTTGGGATCAATATTGTTAAAACATTTTGAACACTAATTATCTCATATTTTATACTCTAAAATATCATATAATATTGACATGAGCTCTCATGTCAAAGCTAGAATTGAGCACTAAGGACGATCAGGAAAGTAATTTGGTTTGAAAAAAGTTAGTTTAGTTTCGAATAAGGAATTTACGTAACTTCTAAGTATATGTTATATGCAACTCATTGCTTGGTTTTTTCTATGCCGTGTAAATTGAACAGTGCTTTTAAGTATATGTAAGCTAACACAACTCTGGAGGAATGTTGAAAAAAAGCAACTTTTTAAGAACATTTTTGTTCGGTTGAGAGAAAAAAAATTCGCATACTCTTCTCAAATACCAAGCAAAATATACTATTTCATAGTTTGTGTGTTGTGACTAATGCCACCTGCCTGACGAAATCAGATCGAGACCCGCGAAATTCATCGTGGTTAAGAGCCAGAATTTGTACGCATGTCGTTAGCCTTAGCTTTAAGCACCATGCAGGTAACAGTACGATTTTGCTCGGTTCCACCCCAATTTATAGGGAGAAAACACTGGAGGTGGCCAGAGACTTCCCACTTCTCTTCCCCATCCACCAACCACACGAAACGACTTGCGGCTCGACGGATATTTAGAGTACCCTCTCATAGTTTGAATTATATTATTTCATCGCCTGTACCTTAAGTATTTTTTAAAAAAAAAAAGGAATTTTTCAAGATATATATGTATATATATTGTGGATAAATTAGAACTGTTGATTAATAATACAAATTTATTGAATAATTAATTAATTATGATTTACATCGTAATGAGAAGCATCACGAGGACTATCGGGGACGAACTTTATGATATGACACGTTCTGATCTGACTTCCACACCACAATAACGGGAGGACTTTGAGCATCGACGGATTTAACACGCATTAGCCTCTATACATGGTGGGACTTAAGTGACACTAGATTTTGAATCTGAACTTGACAATACCATCCTCAAATTCGCGATTATGAGAAAACGGCTTTTTCGGCCACGGTATAAATACAATCTGACATTTATTTGACAAAGTCGAAGAATCTCGAAAAAAAGCTCATTATGTGGAAATTTCATTAAATATGGATTAAACTTTACAGGTTTTGAGTTCTAGAAAGAAGTTCGCAAAATAGGGTTTTGTATAAAGGGGGTCGGACAGTATATACGGATGTAAAAAATTACTTAAACTATTATGAATCATGTATACATATATATGTTACCTCTTATTTTCTTACCCACACTCATACAATATAAAACGTATCTTGATAGACGATGATAGTTATTTACAATAAACATCTATTTGGTAATCACACTATTGTCGTTAAGTTGAAGGTTTTGATATAATTTTGAAACTCTTAACTTCCGTTTTAAAGCATGGAACTGATATAGTAATCATTTTAATCATTTTTGCACAGTAAATTATCAAGATAATTATCAGTTATGTAAAGAAAAGGATCCCTGAATAATTATCCCATAAAGAATAAACTAGAACTAAAACTCGTTCTTGCACTATAAATTGTAACAAGATAGTTTATAAATTTTTTTTTAATTTTCCATTTTTTATTTCTATATATATTTTTAAAAGTTTTTCGTGGTGATGTAATAAATTTATTTATACATCGTCATGAATATATCACTTAGTAAAAGTGGATTGTAAAAAGTTGAATTTAATTGAAGAGAAGAGCCATAAACAATCTGCCTAGAGAGGTCCCCCCTATCTTTCAGCGCTTTCTTGAAAAAATCGCTTATATCATTGATTGTGATGTTATATATTTCTCCAGTAATTTCCAGATTTCTTCATGTGGTCTTCAATAGGGTTGCCAAAAATGATGCCAACTTGGCTGTATCGCTAATAGAGTTCGCAGAACTTCCATTGAAATGCCATTATAATGTAAGAGATGGCGTTGCTTGCAAATATCACAATTTTTATTATAAAATAAGTTCAACAGAAAGTAATATAAATGTACTAAACATTAGTTATAAATGATTTACACTATTTTAAGATCAAACAATAATTACACAACAAGATAAAACATTAATTACACAACAAGATAAAACATTAATTACACAAAATATACTCCATAAATTAAAAAAAAAATTCGTGATGCTGTATTAAATTTATTTATACATAAAAAAATATTTATACATTAAGAAAAATTTGATCGTAGGAAGTTAAATTCAAATTTTAAGAACCATTTTTACTTTTTTAAAGGCAGAGGCAGAGATAAAGACTTGAAATTTACTTTTTTCTTGCTTACAATATATTGAAAAAAATAGAACAGTTACTAAATTACAGTTTTACAATTTTAGCAATGAGTATAAACATTAGTAGAATTTGCACAATGGGGGTTAGTCCACTATTAAATGGACAGGGGTACCCCCTCCAATTATCTCTAATGTCTAAGCATTGTTATTTTTTGTAGCAATGTATCACACATTTTTAATTGCTAGAATTTTCCTTTTTTTATGTATTACAAACTTTTCTCGTAACAAAAATAAATTAACTTCCAAACAATAACAATACTTATAAAAGTTCTCAAATATTTTTCTTAATACAAAAAATGTCCTAAATACGTAGCAGAAATCGAATACATCTGCAACAGCAGAATATACAAAGAAATCCATGTAATCTAATTTAAGCCTTGTGAGAAAAAAAATATAATGTGTTGTTGCACTAACTAGACTTAAGTATAAATCAAGTCCTTAATGTTTGCTCATTTAAAATTCAAAGGTGTTACCGATATTTTCTACGTATAGTTTGAGGAGCATGTGATGAAATTAACTTTTCCAAGACTCAAGCTTTTTTTTTCTTTCTTTCTTTTTATTTTTTAAAATTTTTTTTGTAGTTTTTATTGTAACTTCTAGTAAAAAAGGCTTTGCTTTCCAATAAAAATTCTCATGAGTGAGCAAAAGTATTCTCTCTTTTAACTGAATTCTTGCTTCTCGACGAAAATAAAAGCCTATAGTTTAATATCAATTACCCAAGTTTAATTTGAGAATTTTTTCATTTATGATCAACTTTTTCTGAAGTGAATAGGCTAAATATACTGTAAGGTTGAGGTTGAACAAAATATTATTAGAAGAAATGCTGAAAAAAAGGTAATACCTTTACAAAACTAGAATTTGCCTTAAATATTTCAACGTCATCTTGAAGCTTCGCAAAAATCTTTTTTTTTTTTTTTTATATTGCTTGACTTTTCAATTTTTTGAGGATTTCATTATTTTCTAAATATTACGTACTTGCGCATTTCTTATGATATTACCTAAGATAATAACCGTGAAGTTTAGAGATTATGTTTCTATGTATACATTTTATCATACATAAATATATCTTCCGATCTACTTATTTTTTGAAAAATAAGTACCGGAGTATATGTAATTTTACACAAAGTCGTTAATACAGAAATATTCAAATTTATAAGCACTACTATGTTTTTCAGTTAATTGAATAACAGTGTACCAGACCCAAAAAATTACTATTTTTTTGCTTTGTCTATTAATATCTAATGACATCGCTTATAATTTATATCAGTATTTATTATTTAAGTCAACAAAATTGTTTTAATTGTGAAATTATCGAAAAATTTCATTTCCTTTTTACACTTACGCTTTAATTCAATTACCTTATTTAATTTATTTGTAAAAAATCATATTATGATGGATAAAAACTTTTCTTTTGCGGACTTGTTAAGGTACCAAAAATTAGATTAATTAGATGCTGCCAGTAAGTTGTATAGAATTCAGTCTTATTCTTTACTGTTTTAATTTTATCGTTAACTCGTGTCCTTCAGATATTAAATTTAAACCAGAAATTTATTAGTGAAGGTAAATAAAATTTAATATTTATTAACATCAAAGGCTCGTATAGGGTTCCTTGAGCTTTTTACTATTATCAAAATTTCTCTTCTCTGAAGTAAGAAAATTAAGAGGAAAATGTGTTAATGATCCGATGTGTTAATTATTATGTTCGGTTTATCAATGAAAGTGGAATCAATGATTTTCTAATTTATGATGTAAATACTGCACTTTCGTTATGCATTTAATTTTCAAAAGAATTGCATAAATGTTTAAAATGTTACCCTTATATATAAGGGTAGTATAGTTACACACTTGAAATATTTATAAATATTTAAAATGTTTAATGAAAGGAAAGAAATATATATTTTACTTTGATAGTCCATATGTTTTTATTTTAATTTTTTAAAAATATTTGAAATGTCTTATATATATGTCATTTAATTGTTTTTAAAGTTTTTTTAATTCTGAAAATATGAAGAACCATTAAGCAGAATGTTTGTATTTTTAGGATATTTTCTCTTTAAGCGGTATCATTATTGTGTATTGAACATTTTAATTTTTTCTTAATTTTTTAATAATTTTTATTCCACACAAAAAAGAAATGCATTAACCTTTTTAAAATAATCAAACAGAAACTGGATGCATTGAGCAATTGTGGACTCTAAAAGTAATATTTTCAAAAGAAACGTATAATATGTTATTCATATTTTTTTAGAATATTTTTATAATATTCTTAAATTGTTCAAAGTTATTCCATTTATTCGTTTAGAGTCCCTTACTTCAGTTTGTAAAAGCAACTGGGAAACAAAGATTAACACTTGTAAATTATATCTTATCCTGCATTGAAGGTCATTAACAGCCTCCCCAATGATGAAATCAAAATTTACTCTGATGGCAGTATAATATCTAAGCAGACCGGTCGCGGTATCTATATCAATACGCCCCAGGAAAAATTGTCTTTGAAAAAATGCTACCCAAATTTCTGCTCAGTTTTCAGAAGTGAACTATTAGCCTTTGACTCGGGATTTTAGGTCATTTTATCTAAGAAAAAAGCTCGGTCATCTTTGGATTCCCTCCGATAGCCGTAGTTCCCTTCAACACCTTTAAAAATGGTTTATTGTTGGCGACAAAATTAATGTCTCCATCTTACACAAAATAATATTTGTTTCGCTGTACCATGATTAAATTTTCCATGAATCCCATCACATGTCAAAATTTATGGCAATGAAATGGTGGATAAACTAGCAAAGAAAGGCTGTAATCTTCCTCCACATCCACTTTTACCTATCTGGCATTGTACTCGTTAAAAAAATCTCAAAATTTGGTGGAGGGTTCCTCCCACACTCATCATTGGTATGGGGTTATAGACCTGGTCTGGCCCTAGCCCTCAAGTGTGACAGGTGCTCCTAGACCAGTGTTTTTTAAACTATGGGGCGCGCCCCCCGGGGGGGCGCGATAAACCTAGAAAGGGGGCACGAGCATATGGAAAATAAAAGATTAAAAAAACTTTATTTACTGGAATGAAGTAAAACAAAATACTTTCTGGCATAATAAAAAATACACATTTACACTGAAATAATATATATATATATATATATATATATATATATATATATATATATATATATATATATCATCTGTGATATTACGTCATCAAAAATAAAAGCTTCTACTTCAAAACCTTTTATTTTATAGCTATCTTTGATAACTATAACCAAATAAAAACATTTTATTTGATTCGCGGTAATCCCACTATGAGAGACTTTTTTATTACGTTTCCTTTTCAAACCGAAAATGCTACACTTTCAGAGAAAAAAAAGACAAAACCCAAATCCATAATCAAAAAAATTTTTAGGAAAATAAAAAGTTCATCACTGTTATATATTATTGCCATCAGCTGTAGGCAACAGAACGTATTTGTTGCAGTTTGACCTTCGAACTTACATGCACGGTTAGTTATGTCCATGTTCTTATGTATTTGTTTTTTCATTTATAGAAGTACTAGGCCAAGATTTATTTTAATGAGCTATCCCAAACATATAAAGCATAGTGAAAAACGTTTTACATATTTTTTTAGAACATCCATATTGTAATAAATACACTTTTAATCCGAGAGCGGTCACACCGAGCACATAGTGCACGAAATCGGTAATTCTGGCAAATCTGTTTAATTGTTACCAATGGCCCTGGCACTATCCTCCATGAATTTGTACGGTTTATAATAAAGATCATTGCTTTAGCGTCAAAGTGCATTATTATTGCATTCAGTACATTATTAATGTATAAGGGGGACGCGATAAAAAGTGTGATGGAAAAGGGGGCGCCAGTATTGAAAGTTTGAGAAGCACTGTCCTAGACTACCCTCTCTCGCCTTGCCAGTGATCACATAAAGTGATTCTTATTCTCAGCAAACAAAAAAGATCTTATTCATCTGTGCTAGGTGGCAAGAGATCAACAGGCTTTCCCCAAACACATAATGCGTTGTATGGATCTCAAAAGAAAAGATATTTTCACTGATCTCCTTGTGTTGTACTTTTCAAGAGTCAATGGTTTAATTGATCTCTGTCTGACTTCGTCAGACCCTGAAGGATTAAAAACAACTACAAATTATATCTACTTTAACCCGAGAGAGGTCACGTGGGGCACAGAGTCACCCCTAGCTCATGGAATCTTTAATTCTGAAAAAACTGTTTGCTTGTTACCAATTACCTTGTTAATATTCTCTTACAGTCGTTATGGGAAATAAAATGTATTTGTCACATATATCTCTCTTTTTAGGAGTGGCAAACGTGTTTTTATAATCTTAATGTACTTGGAGTGACTGAATCTCCAGTGCGACCACTTTGTTCCAAAATGTTTTCAATGAATCGGTTATATTTTTCCCCCTATGAACCTGTTAATGTTTTGATTGCTGTGTCGTACCACTCGTTATGGTTTATAAATGTGTAAATGAACAGAATAAAAGAAAAGAAATGGGCATCTGTGTCAACTCTATTGGATGAAGTTGAAACTGATGAAGCTATGAACATGAGATGTTTAAATTGAAAGGAACGTTTTCAAATGCTACCTAAGAAACTAAATCCAGGAAGACACACTGAACCCTGTCAAAAAACACAAGTAAGAAAAGGTCCTACATGCTTTTTTTGATCATTAATGGACTACTAAACAACAATTCCTTGAACAAAATTTGACAGTTTTGCCCGCAAATATATCATTCCTATAATGTTTTCTAAAATTATCTTTGATTTATGTTCTTTGATAAATGTGCGTGTTTAAAGTCACGCACATTTCAAACATTTTAGTTCAGTTTGATTGTATTCTTCTCAACTTATTAAAGAAAAATTGAAAAGCATTTAAAAGTTGGTAATTATACTTTCTCTAATTAAAATTGTTCACTGTAATCAAGATTTTTATCGAGTATAACAAAAATAATTATACAAAAATTTTTAGGATGACTCTATCACCCCGTGCTGCCACTAACTTTAGTATCGAATCTTTGACTGCTCACGGGTTAAAAGTGGTAACTAAATAAATACTGTATATTTCTCAATGTAAGCCAATCCACGAATTAACTTGCTGAATTATCACAAATAGATCATTTTTAAAGTGTGTAAATTGCCTACCTTAATTGCTTATTATTTTACTTATTTTTATACGCATTTTCTTCTTTATAAGCCAACATCAAAACAACAAATGAATAAAACAATTTAAAAAATTTGTGTCTGAACAAATAAATATTTAAACAAATAGGAATAGTAACGTAACGTACATTTTATTTGTGTAACTCAAAAAAGATTCTCAAAGTACACACACACACACTATATATACATACATACAAACACACACATATATATATATCTATATATATAAAGAAGAAAAGCGACTCACTCACTCACTAACTGACTCACTGACTAATCACGATATCTCCGGAACTATTAAACCCACACACTTGAAATTTGATAGGTAGGTTCCCTTCATGGAGTAGACGTCAGCTAAGAACGGATTTTGCAAAGTTCAAACCTCAGGGGGCGTTACAGGGGTTTAAGGGGCGTTATAAATAATTATTTCCATTACTAAACTATTAGATGTACAGTCCTGAAAAAAATTTGGTACACAGATTTCTTTCGTAAAGTAGAGATTCCCTACATAATGATGTTTACAAAAATCGACATCCAAGGGGCGTTGAGGGCGCTTAAGGGGCGTTATGCATAATTATTTCCAATTTTAAACTATTAGACGTACAGTCTTGAAAAATTTGGTAAGCGGATTCCTTTCATAGAGTACAGATTCTTTACATAATGGGTTTTGTGAAAATCGACTACCAAGTAGCGTTGTAGAGAATTAAGTGGCGTTATAGTCAATTAACTCCTTTTTTAAACTATTAGGCGCAAAATTTCGAAATTTAGTAAGCTGATTCATTCCCTTCATTGAGTAGAGATCCGCTATAAGATGGGTTATGTGAAAATCGTTTCCTAAATGGCGTTGCGGGGGCTTAAGGGGCGTTATACATATTTATTTCCATTTGTAAATTATTAGACGTACAGTCTTGAAATTTGGTAAGCGGATTCCTTTCATAGAGTACAGATCCGCTGCAAAATGGGTTTTGTGAAAATCGACCCCAAGTGGCGTTGTGGAGAATTAAGTGGCGTTACAGGCAAACTTAACTCCTCGAAATTTAAACTATTAGAGATCCGCTATAAAATTTTGAAATTGAGAAATCTGATTCCATTCATTAAGTAAAGATCTGCTATAAGAAAATGGGTTTTGTCAAAAACTCCCAAGGGCTTTGTAGAGAATTTGGCTTATAGGCAATTAACCTTTTTTAAACTATTAGACGTAAAATCTTGAAATTGAGTAAGCTTCCATTCACTGGTAGTGATCTGTCATAAGATAAAATTATTTCCGGGGGCTTTTATAATAATTATTAGACGTACTGTCTTAAAATTTGGTAAGCAAATTCCTTTCATGGTGTACAGATCCGCTACAAAATAGTTTTGGGTAAAATTGATCCTCAAGGCTCTTAGTTTTTTTAAGTGGCGTAATAGATATATATTTCCGCTTTTAAACTAATAGAACCACCTGCTTGAAAATTAGAAGATATGTTCCGTTCATGGAATAAAGTTCCTTTTACAAAGATTTTTGAGAAAACGGACCCTCAAAAGAGTGGGTTTGCGAGGGATTAAGGCGTGTTATAGAAAAATTCCTGTTTTTGAATTTAACTCATTTACTTGAAATTTGTTGAGCACTTTTCTTTAGTTGAATAGAGTTCCACTAAGAATGTATTTTACGGAAATCCACTCCAGGGGGAAGTGGGGAGAGCTATTGGGGCGTATTGATAGACAAAATTCCCGTTTTTGAACTGCTAAGACTATAATAATAAAATTGGGTTTGCATGCTTCTTTTGTTGAATTGGAATCCGCTAAGAATGCTGTCAACGAGGTATTAATGATACAAATTCCGTTTTTGTTCTGTTAGATTTAGACTTGAAATTTAGCACGCGTGTTTATTTTATGGAGTAGAGATCCACTGAAAGTTGCTTTGGTGGAAATCCACTTGATTGTTAGGTTAAGTGAGCGAAAACAATCTTTATCCTTCTATTTTAGATATAAATAGAAATTATATATTATAATTTATGTTCTTTTTATATCAAGGGGTGAGAGTGTAACAGCTATAAATATATTTTTCAATAAAATCGAATTCTTAATGATTGATATCAATAATTAATATTTATGTAAACAGTATACATATGTACAACATCGTGAAATACCCAGTGAAGCGGGTTGGTAACGGCTAGTATAGATATCATATTTATAAGTTAAATTTATATTCCCTTTATTACTTGTTTAGACTTAACAAATTAAAGTACTACAAACACGACATATTTATCACACAGATTTAGTTTTTAGAATTTTTAAAAGGTTATATTTAAAATATTGCGCATTGCATGCATTATGGCCATATTTTGGAGATGATTTAATACTTGTATAAAAGTTTTTAAGGTGTTTCTCTTTCGCTCTGTTATCTTTAAGAAATGATTGATCTGCAATTGCCACGAACAGTTCATAAACGGTTTTTTGTTTACAATAAATTAACCAAATAAAATTGTGCACTTATAGGTAATGATACTCTATCAAAAGAGAACTGTTGCTTAAGTCTTTCAAATTCTACATGGGATTCATCCCTTCAAAGGGATGCTAATTTAGAGTTGAAATTAAATCGAAATCCCTAGGGAGGAAGTAATAACCGAGATTCGCTTTCGGAAAGGAATAAGATAATGCGAGATGAGATATCCTATTGCAAGTTCATATTTGTACATTATGCAGCTGGAATTGCTAATCACAAGTTTCTATTCAAAGTCTGGAAAGATTTATACAATGTTAATATAAACGAAACACAACGCCGAAACCATAATTATTGTAGTTTATCTTATGCATCATTTGTGTGCGTTTAATATTTAACAATGAGTAGTTATTAAAATACAGAATTTCTGAATCCATCTAAAGACTTAAACATCCAGGATAAAAAAAAAATTTGTAAAGAGTGTTCAAATGAAAAGGTTTTAAACTACACTGTGGGTTTAAATGAAGTCTTTTTCAAAGTATACACCATAGGCCTAAACACAACGATTGATTAAAGATCAAAATCATTATTTGTTCCCAGAATTCCTGTAGGTGGGACGAGACCCAGTCCCTCACACATCGTCCTTGAGTTAATCGCCCGAGTTTAAGCGCTTTCCTTTGAAATGCTTTTTCAGGGGACTAAACACAGGGAAATCGCAAAGCATTAAGGAATGAATCGCGTATCTTTTAATCAGTCATTAAGGGGTTAATTATAAACTGTAGAAATTATCCAGGTAAGGCAGTGTTTCTCAAAGTGTGGGGCGCGCCCCCTGGGGGGCGCGAGCGTATCGAAAATTTAAAGATTTTTTTTTAAAAAAAAAACCGGAAAGAGAAGTAAAACAAAATGCTTTCTTCCATAATAAAAAAAAAATACACACAACAACACTGACATAATTTATGTTTATTATCTGGCTTTTTCCGTCATCAAATAGCTATCTTTGATCCCAAAAACCAAATTAAAAAAAAAACATTTTGTTTTATTTGCTGTATTTCCTCAATGAGAGATTTTTTTATTACGTTTTAACATAAAATATTACTCTCGTTAAAAGAAAAAAACGAAACCCAGACCCTGAGAAAATTCTAAGAAGATAAACAATTCACCACTGTAATTATTATTGAAATACTGTACATTAGTTGTAGAAAAAGAAAAGGAAGTCATGATTCACTTTTCAGCCAGGCTGCATAGTACGTTTGCTAATCATTTGATTGACCTTCAATCTTATGGTATGGTTATTATCAATATTAGTTCCCTCCCATCTTTTATGCGTTTGCTTTTCGCTTAGGGAAATTGTAAATAATTGAGTTTTGCAATATTTGGAAAAGAATTGAATGGTTTAACATTTCTGTAGGATAATTGAAAAGTGTCTGATTTGCGTCCTTTATTATGGTCTTGTACTTTTGAATCATTTTAGTTCAGTTTTATTGGATTTTTTCTCAAATCATCAAATAATTGAATAGTCCTTGAAAGAAATTAAGTATACTTTCTATAAATTAAAATATTCACTAGAATTCCGATTTGAATCGTGTACAGTAAAAATAATTCTAAATAAATGATTGGGGTGACTGAGTCTCCCCGCACTACCATTAATGTTAGTATCAGTACGCACCTGCTCCCGGGTTAAAACATTTTGAAGTCTTCTCGCTTTAAATGTTAAAGTAACACAATTATTCTTCATCGGAATTTTATATTCTTTTCATAATTTAACATTAATTCTAAATGCTAATTGTGTGAGGTTTAAAATTACAGTTCTTTTAAGCAGTTATTTACACTTATAGCATTTATCTAAAAAAAAATCCTTTTACATTTTTGTATGCAATGTCGTGCACACAGTTTTACTCTCCTTACAGTTCAGCTATTATATCAAGAATAATATTTTATTTTTTACAAAAATGAACTTGTGCGAAGAGTCGGTGTTTCAGCCAGTATACGTTTGATGTATCAGTACTGAAGAAGGTATTTTATAAATAATTTCTTATTACTGAATTTGGCCACGGTAGCCGAGTGGTATAGGTATCGTATCGTGGCTTGCCTTGTCACGAGTTCGAGCCCAGTATCACTAAAGACCCGCCGTGTAGGGAAGCGATGCACGTTAAATCTGTTGAGAGTTGAAACGTTTCCCGTTGGTGTGTGTGGTAGTTAGAGAGGGGGCCAGCTCAGGTGTCATCCACGTCACTTGACCATGGTTCAAAATTACGTGGTCCGTCGTCAAAAGCCCTCGTGCAGCTGAACAGTGCGACGTTAATATTCAATCAATCAATCAATCTTATTACTAAATTAAGAACAAGTTTAAAAATTTTTAGGGACTTCCACGGGCTTGTCTTGTAGAGGAAGGTTTAATATCAGAAATTGACACTTAAAGAGTTATTTTTCTATATTTAGCTGAGATCTATATTTTGTCTTCAAGGCATCCACTGCAGAAAATCCGGTTTGAAAAAGGTAGGATGTTGAAAATGGTAATAGTATACGAAGTGCTTTTGTTTTCAGTACAGATAATTCCTCATCCACCTCTACCCCAAATTCAAAGAGCGATTTATTACAAAATTGCCTTTTAATTTTTCACTGGATGAGAAATCTATGAAGATTTCTTCTTCAGAAGTTGAGAGCCTTTCTGGAGTATCTTGAAATAGATCCCTAATCCACTCGTAACTTTCTACCAAGCTGTCCTCATTCAGAAAATACTTTTTAAAATTCTTTGCCAGCATAGCTAAATGATTTTACATGTTTTAAAACAACTTTCACATGTTGTTCTACAGATTTGTAAGTTTAACACATATCGAGTTGGGGCTTTTTTTCCATCATTTACTTCAGTAGTGGTAAATCCAAAATTTAAGTATTTTGAGAAATTCGCCTTGATTTAATTTTCGGAACCATGCTCGTTCGTCTGTGTACTTGTTGATTCTTTATTATGGTCGAATGTTTGCTTACGACTTAAAAATGTATGTATGATATTGTTTTAATCTACTGCCGTAAATACTTAATTACCGTGACTTACAATTAACGTGGAAATTAAAAAAATGTACATTCAAGCTAGATTCGGTAGCTATAGGAGTATCGAGTCGACCAAAACTGACTGGAATTGTACGAGGAAAAGCATTTTTACATGTTTTGCGCAGACTTCCGATAGGTTGCCCAGACTTACGAAAACGCACCCTATAATGCCAGATGTGTGCGACATTGACTAGACTATTTTTCTAATGACATTTGTACTTTGAGAAATGAATGCTGAAGGAAATAAATCTTTAATTAAATACATCATTTTGCGATCTGTTCCAATTTAAAAAAATTATAGAAAGAAAAATAATATAATTCTAAGTAATATATATTTTAAGTAATTTTCTTAAAATATATATTACTTTAAAAGTTACATATACACAAAATTTAATATACTTATCGTATTAATTTGTACGGTTTATAATTAAGATCGTATTGTAACTTTAGCGTCTCTCTCTCAAAGTGCATTTTTATTGCAGTAAATACATTATTGTTGTACAGGGGGCGAGACAAAAATTATGATTGAAAATTGGGTCGCCAGTATTGAAAGAGTTTGAGAAACACTGCTTTTAATGTATGAGTGGTGTACAGAGTATTTTATGACTAATTAATTAATACTAAATTAAGTACAAGTTTAATAATTATTAGCTACTTCCATGGGCTTGTCTTACAGAGCAAAGTTTTCGAAAGGAGTTTTTAATTGACCCTCTGAGTTCATTCTCTATATTTAGCTGATATCTATATTTTGTCTTCTAAACAACCACCGCATTTTGTAATATGTTCCAATTTAAAAATCAAAGAAAGGAAAAATAACTTAGTAATTATCCTATTATTTAACTTTTTTTTGCTTAAAAGTAACATATACAAAATTTAATACTTATGTCATGAATTTGTACGGTTTATAATAAATATTGTTGCTTTATCGTAAAAGCGCATTATTATTGCATTCAGTAAATTGTTATGTATAAGGGGGCGCGATAAAATTGTGATTGAAAAGGGGGCGCCAGTATTGAAAGTTTGAGAAGCACTGAGGTAAGGGTTAATTTTTGTAAATAATTTTATATATGACAAGCCCATGGGTTCAATGGTAAGTATTAAACTTACTCTTAACTTAGTATTGTTAAATTATTTATAAAATACATTGAGCGCAAGTGATACATTTATAAGTGAATCATATTCTAAATATATATTTACTTCTTATATTGTGTCAGAATGTATTTTGCTTGTTTACTTTCAGTAAATTAATAATTTTTAAATATAATCATGTTTTTGTTTTTTCAATATATTCACACCCTCCTCGTACAGTTATCACCCACTAGGGGCGTGCCCCACAGTTTGAGAAACGCTGGTCTAGGAGGAAATACCCTTCCTGGCTGCGAAGCGCTGGAACGGTTAAGGGAGAAAACTATTGAACCCCAGAGGAGAAAGCAGTCAAGCTAGCAACCTTGACCTAGAAGTAGAGGGGGAATATTCGAATGATTCTAAAGGAGAAAACAACAATGAATATGTCGTGCACTCTTCACCATCAGTTAAATTACGAATAGAACAGAAAGCTTGCCACCTTTTTCTCCTTGGAGGGCTGTGGAAAAGTTTAGGTGTGCAACCAGACCCAAGACCGTGGGGTCTTTGATCCAGAGCAGGCGGGAATACTTTTGGTTTCTGAAGGAGAAACGGAACTGGACACTTCCTCCTCCCCAAGGAAAAACGAACATTTTTGAGATAGGGCATTAATAATTCGTAATGTTTCCTTATTATTATTATTTGTTAATGTTTTATATGCATATATGTTAACCTTCATACCCATTTAAAAGTGCAGTTTTTATAGTTTGCTAGAAAACCGTCTATTATTGAATTTATATACATATTATCCTTGTTCACATGATAATATTATCTCTTAGGATTAACTCAATAATGCTATTTGTGAAGCTTGACATCTATATTAAAATAATTTTGGTTTGTTTATTTGCTATTTGAATACAGAGTGAGGAAAAGTTAGGGGAGGCTTGCTTGTATCATAAATCTTAATTCTTTTATAAGCTATTATTATTTTGTGAATCTCCCTATGTGTATTACTTTGTATGTAAATTGTATTTTCCGTATTGTCTAACATTTTTCTAGGTTAATTCTGGTAGTACTTTTTTACTGTGAATATGCTGATTTTTTGTTCACTTTTATGTTTCTAGTATAGTGTAATCCATATTTGCTATATTTACTGGTAGTTGTACTGTTGCGTATAAATGTATCTGTGCATGTAGTTGTATAGTCTAAGAAAAAGATCCGCAAAAGTAGTCAATTTGGATATTTCCGATTTATGCTTAATTTGCAATAAACCTTAATATTGGCGACGATGACAAAAATAGAAAAACCTTCGTTAAAGTGTTATTAATAATACACTTAATTTATAGTAAAAGGTTTATCCATGAGAAGTAAGTAATTTCTGAGAAAAAAGTACATAAACTTACGGAATGTAACACGGGCCCCTATGGACCTGCCAGACACCTTACAGAGTTATTTCACATGATTTTTGTTTTGAAGACAAACAAACAAAAGAATTAAGAAATAAGAAATTTTTTCGGAAATTGGAAAGTGTGTTGCAAAAAATTATTTCCAGAAATTAAAAAAAAAATCGTACGTTTTCACAGTAGATTAAAAATTTAGAGGATGATGCAAAAAATAGTATAATTCCCAAGTAATGTGGATTGTTAATATATAATGTTCTCTAGATTAAAGTCACGTACGCTATTTTGCGAACGTTACACTAATTTTCAACAGTTATCTGTATTGATAGTTATACAAACGAATTTTTTATACTTTGCAAATTTTCATGTTTATCCTTTGAAGTCAAATCTTGAAGTTGCCTCTTTACCATGTCCAACATTTCTGAATTGAATATAAATTGAGTGAAGATAAATCAGAGAGCCAAGAAAGCAATTTTATTTATTTACTTATTTGTGTCCTTAGCCAAGCTGCGGTTACCTTTAACGTATGGAAAAATGTAATTTTATTTGCTGATTACATGATCCTCAATTGCAGAATTTCAGTTGATGGAATCATAAATTGTTAAAATACCTCCATGAATACTTCTGAATTTAACTTCACTGTCAAAAGTGCAGTTTTTTTTAATTCCTCAATACTTATAAATCCATAATTTATGATACACGTGCCAAGCTGAGTGTTTCAAGAAATCTGTAGATAAGATTTGCCCCTTGCTACACAAAACACTGTTACACTCTGATGACCATGGGGAATGCAAAAAATAGATTCCTCGTTAAAAAGCACGCTTACCCAGTCATGAACACCAGTGAAATATGTGTTCGCTACACCGCACTTGGGCCGGTTTTTTTCAATTCCTTCTATTAGCTCGAACTTTTTCTATATTTATTTATTTATCTTGGTGGAATTTTCAATCGTTAATAAAATACATTCTAAAGTGCTCCACTGATCTGAAATTTAATATACAGGATTATTTTGGAGGACAATTCAATAATTTAATTTTAATTAAAAAATCAATTGATTAAAATTAATTATTTAAAGAAATACAAATACAATCACGTTGGCATCACTTTTGTCGACTTAGCGACCCTTTTGGGGACTTGTGTCAAAACTTGAAAAGTTTTTTTTCTAACGTTTTAAAGCATTCAGTTGAACTGAAATTTTATAGACACGATTGTATTGGATGAAAATACGAAACTTTAATGATAATGAATAAAAATGAATTACCACTTAATGTTGTGATTATGTTATTTATATACATATTTATGTTAATTGTAACTGTTTAACAAAAAGTAACTAAAATAAAAATTTTCTTTGTTGATCTAAGTAGGAATAGACTTAATTTGTTTTTATATTACTTGTTTTATTTATTTATTTATTTTGCTTGTGCGTAAGTAACGGTTTTTGCACACGTGACTGAAAACTAAGATTATGGAAACGGTACATTGCTGATTACTTTTACCATTTTGACTAGTACATTCCCCGGGAGCTTCTCTTTAAGCGTGGCACCATATAGATAAATACTAATCATCGGAATGTAATTTTGACGACCTGTTTGCTCCACAGACAAAAACACCTGAGCTCTGACGATGCAAATTCGTACCAGGAGTTTAATTTTGTAAAGAGCTCCTAAGCCATACTGCCCTTCTTGGGTCTTTAACATGCTGTATAATCATAAAAAATGGGAACTGCCGATTTTCTGCATCATAAAAGTTCTGTAATTTGGGTCAGGCTGCAATCTTGGGCGCACGAGGCGAGCGACAAACCGACTACGCTACCTAGCCTGTTCTTTTCTTTTCTGTTTATTTGTGTATGTGTACGACCACCATTACCTATATAGCTGTTTTAAAATTGCTTTTTCTTAAGAATCATCTCTTAATATACTACTCACAATTCCTTTAGACTAGTTTTTCTTTTCTTTTCAGCAATAGAATCGCCATTGCAGTCTTTGTAGAATGCAATATGATTTTCGTGCGGCTCGTTTTTATTTTTCTAGTTTTCCTAGTGTTTAAATTAAACTTTACTCGCTTGTACTTGTAGGACATATTGTATCACGCATATTTATAATTTTTTCATATTGTATTAAAAACGCAGGTCAATCACAAAATTGTACGTATAGTTCAATAATTTGAATCACTTCCGGACATATTTTAATGTTTTGAATTATTTGAATAACATATCTATTGATTCTTTCAATTTTATTGATTTGTATTAGAACGAAAATAAACTAAACACAAAGAAAAATAAAAAAAAGAATTATGTACCATTCGTTATTTAATGAAAACATTTTTACTGTAAAAAAATTTCTGACATACTCTTATTAGATCAGTATGAGAAAGTTCCTTCAATTATCAACAGATTATGAATTTAAAAAATTACAAAAACCCTCTAGGGAAAGGAACGGAATTATTACTTTTTTAATTAAAACATTTTCCATATCTGTCACTTTTCTAACTGTACATTAGTTACACATATTTTTAAAAACAAATTTTTTTATTTACGCGTAAAATAAGTCCCTAAACTTTTGATGTATTGGATACACAGCTAGTATGACACCATCTAAGCGTTTATTTTTAGAGAGAGTAACTTTGGAGTTAAAAATACTTTCCAAACATATTGTCCCTTTGACATCTAAAAAAATTCATTTTTTCTGACTATTGATTGTTCCTTTAAGTGGGGGAGCAGATAAGGAGCTCACAAAGTTACAAAATGCAAACGTTTGGTGACTTTCGCATAATGTTCTCATCTCCATCTTTATGCTCACACGGGTATTTTCTTAAGAAATCTATTTGCGATATTTAATTTTTACTTTATAGTTTATTAAATTTTCTATTTTTAATGCTGTGTTAGTGTAGTAAACCCATTATCATTATCTTTGGATTTTATGAAATATGAAAAATTCTTCAATATATGTCAAAAACTTTTCTAGGCAAGACAGAATAATTCGATCATAAGCAAGGAACTAAGGAATATATATAAGTACTAGCAGCTACCCTCCTACTTTTCTGGATATTTCACGGTGTTGTATGAATATTTACTTCTTTCATATGTATAAATTATTGATATCCAAGTTTAGCATCAATTGTTCGGTTGTATTAAAACATTATTATAACTCTCACATTCTAAAAAAAGGACAGCACTTTTACATTCCCGTAACCAACTCCCCCAATGTGGATTTTCGCAAATCCATTTTTAAAAATCTCTACTCAGCAAAATAAACATGCTTGCCAAATTTAAATTCTAAATCTACCATTTTAAAAACAGAACTTTTTTTATATCAATAAGTCCCGTAACCCTCTTTGAAATTCGATTTCTGCAAAATCCCTTCTTATCAGATTTCAATTCAACAAATGAAACATGCATACCAAGTTTAGTTACTGTAGGTTTGTGATGGCTCTATCCGCGATCTTCTTACTAACTGTCTTATTGGGAAATTTTTGGTCTTAAAAAAATATTTTATTAGAAAGCTTCATCCGAAGAAAAAACGTGAACATGCAGATTAAGACTACTATACATAGTTTATGCTTTAAGGTTAGAGAGAGATAGGGTAGATTACTAGCGGAATAGTGATTAATCAAATTTAAAGTGAGCCGTAGACATTTAGTAATTGATAATTGCAATAATTAAGGAGAAGATCTGTCACTTTAATCTAGATTAGATAGCTAGGAAGTCAAGATAATTGAATTGAAGTAAGTGTTATAATTAATTAAAGTCTTCTCATATCTTTTCATATTTTTAATTGGGTGTATCTCTTAACTTTGATTGATCAAACTTGTGTTGTGGTTTGTGTTGTAAATGAATTAAGTATTTGGAATATGGCTAGTCTTCCTCCCCTTTCTCCCACACCTTTAGGCACGAAGGCAATATCCTTACATGTTTAGTAGTTCAAACACTTGAATAATTTTTTTATCAATGCACCTCATTAATTTTTCCACTTCCCCTAAAGTTGATTTTCGTAAAGTAAGCACTTAACTTATTTGTATTCAATAAAAGAGATATGCTTACCAAATTTTAAGTATGAGCGTCTAGCAGTTCAAAAACATGAATTTTTTTGTATAGTGCTCTTTAACCCTCTACATCCCACATACTTTTGGGCGACGATTTTCGAAAAACCTGTTCTTGGAGGAACTCTATAGCATGAAAGAAACATGCCTAACTAAATTCGTCTGTAGATCCAATAATTTTAAAAAAGGGAATATATTTATCTGCAACACCCCTTAACCCCTTGCAACACCCTTTATGTTTCAATTTTCACAAAACACATTTTGTAGTGGATCTTTACATCATATAAAGAACCCGTCGGCCAAATTTTCAGTTTGTATGTCTATTAGTTCTTGAGATATTGTGACGAGTTAGTGAATGTATGAGTCGCTTTTTTCCTTTATATACTTTTATATACAGTGGTGGCTAAAACCGTGGAGACTTTTGTTAAAAATTGTTAGGTTTTTAAAGTTTGTATGCTTATAGAAGATATACGTTACACAAAACGATAAGCATTTTATATCATTTTAAAGGGAATGAAATACTGAATTCAATACAAAAAAACAAAATTGAAATATTTGCAACGCATAAAAAATTTGCTGTAATAACTGTCAATATACATTAGATAATGATGATAGCAGTGAAATATCAAAGCTTAGTGCTGCTAACTTTATTCTTTATTACAACTTCACATCGTTGTTTCATTGAGCTGAAAATAGTTTTAAGCTTTTCCTTAGTTATTACATGATGCCAGAAAACAATTATATTCTTAATTAGTTCCTTTTTGTTTCATGGGTACCTCATTTGGACAAGAGTTTTCAAACGGTGCCACTAGTTTTCGATAGGATTGAGGTCAGGACTGTTTCCTGGCAAGGACAACAACTCAATGATCTTAGAATGGTACCAGTGTTTCAATTATTTTACAGTGTGACAAGGAGCACATTTTTGCTGAAAAAAATGAAGCATTGTTGGTAAATAGATCCTTGATGGAAGGCAGGAGTTTGGGTTCTAGAATGGTTTCAATGAGTTTTAAGACATTCAATGTCCTATCGATGATATGAAAGCAACTGATACCCTCTTCTGATATCCATGACTAAGTGATAAAACTATGTGGGTACTTCACAGTTGCCTGGATGCAGTCAGGATGTAGCATTTCTGCTATTTTACTTCTTACATATTTTAGGCTATCACTACTGAATAACGATATTTTCTGTATAACTTGTTGATTCGTACTTCTGTATAACTTGTGACCAATAGTCATTTGTCCAATTAATGTGTTCCATTGCCCACTGTAGTTCCTTTTAGAGCTGCTGTAAGTTGAGATAAGGCTTTTTTCGTGAATTCTACCTTTCAGTCTTACATTTGCTAATCTACTCTTGATTGATTTTGAACTGACAGAAACACCAGCATTACTCACATCACTTCTGATGGATGTCCATGAAATTATTTTATCTCTGAAACATAATATTTTTGTTCTTATGTCATAAACAGATGTGGTGCATTTTTTCAGCCATTTCCTGCTCTTTTTCTATTAAATTTGTCTCCTGACATCTTAAATAAAACTCTCAATCTCCAGATGTAGTGACTAAACAACCCATCAGCTATGTAATTTTAACAAAGGAAATACCACTCTCTCGTCACACATGTGTCCAATCTACTCTTTTATTTGATGTCATTGCTTTTTGACTAAATATCATTGTTATCTTGATCAGGAAGCAGTCCTGACCACAATTTTATCGAAACCTTGCGGCATCGTTTGAAAACTCTTGTCTGAATGAGGTACCCATGAAATAAAAAGGAACAAATTGGGGATATAATTGTTTCCTGGTATCATATATTAACGAAGGAAGAGCTTAAAACTATTTTCAGCTCAGTGAAACATCGATGTGAAGCTGTAATAAAGATTAAAGACAGCCTCATTAACTTCTGATAACTCTCTGCTTTCATCAGTATCTAATGTATATCGACAGTTATTGCAGCATAACTTTTATGCGTTGCAAATATTTGAATTTTGTTGTTTGTATTGAATTGAGTATTAAATTTCCTTTAAAATGATATAAAATACTTAGTATTTTGTGCAACGTAAAAGTTTCTATAAGCATACAAACTTAAAAAACCCAAACAATTTTAAAAAGTGTCCACAACTTTGGCCACCACTGTATAGGGCAGGCATGATGAACCAATGGCACGCGACACAATATTTTGGGCACTTCATTGATCAAAATGGTTTGCATTTTTAGCTCAAAATAACAAAGTTCGGTCGCGTTTTTACAGACATATACCAACATTTCCAAGAACTGACGATAAAGCCTCAAGATACAAATATTTTTATATTGGATTATATATATATATCTTCAAGAAGGATCTCAACGCTTTTGAAGCTAAATTGCATGTTTTCAGAAAAGATATTATTACAAGAAAGTCCAATTCCAGTTGACTTCATTTAATATACTCAACTTGTCCTAATTCGATTGGTTGGAAATGGAAGAATTTGAAATGCAACTGATTGATTTCTGGTTCAAAATGGATTAAAAATTTATTCAAACAAGGAAAATGTTGGAATTGATTCAAACAGAAAAATTAACAAGCAATATAAGTAAAAATGCCAATAATGAAATTTTGGAAACATAAAATTCGATTCCAGACACATTTAATTTTTTGAATAAGCTGTCTCAAGCCATATTTTCATCTATCTATGCCCGAGAATCATTATTTTCAGAGATGAATAACATTTAAAACTCATCTAGAAACTATTTGGCAGATAACTCTAATCCAGCATACGCTGTGTGCTTACAATCCTAATGTAAGTTATTTGTCATCTAATCGGCAACAACAGAAATCTCACTAATGCTACCTTAATTTGAATTACACGTATATCTAAAGCATGTACTGCTATACAGAGAGCAAAACTTATTTTTTAATGGTAAATAAAGAGTTTTGAGTTGTTAGTATTTACCGTAAAATCCGGCGTATAGAGCGCACCCATACTTTCAAGCTGCATTTTTTAATTTTTGGCATATTCGCCTTATAACGCGAACCCCCATTTTTATGAAAGAACGAGAAATGTGCATGTACAATGTGGGCATGTTTTTAAGCCATTTATTCCAGGTATTACTCCAGAAGTTTGAAAAATAGTTTATTTTTTAGAATCGCAATCCTTTAATTCCATTAGGTATGTCGATTCTTTCAAATAAACAATAGTCCGGTCTATGTAGAAGTCTCATCTTTCTTATGCTTATCTCTTTTTTTTATTTTTGAAACTATCATTTTTTATACGGGGAGTATAACACGTACCCCTAACTTCCGACTTCATTTTTTGTGTTTAAAGTGCGCGTTATACGCTGGATCTCTTACGGTAGTTTTATTTTTTCCCCAAAATCACACACACAAGTCAAAATTATTTAATGGGCGCGTCTATACCCCATTAAACAATTTTTTTAGAAAATGGCAAGTTGATCCAAAAAGGTTCGCCACCCCTGGTACAGGGTATGGGAATGTGATTATACAGCATAACTTAAGTAAAAAAATGCGCAAGCTGTAGATTTTCAATAAAATTTTAAGGCTTTTACATTTATATTTCGTTTAATTTTTTCAAGGAATATTACCAGGGGAATTTCTTGACACACACAAACACTCAGAAGAAAAAGTTCGGCTTTTATTTTAGAGCCTATCCAATGCTCCTTTCACGGGAAATGTGTTTTGTCCATGTTTGATGAAAAATAGAAAAAAATAATCTGCTCTTACTCAATTCACTTACACACCAAGTATAGGAAAGTATCTCATAAAAAAGGTATTCCGGGACAGCACATAGAGATAAAGTACGTTAAATGCGAATTTTTCAAATGTTGAGCATATATTAGTTAGAATATTTTATTTTTTTACGTTATTTAAGGAGTGTTTTTATGAAATACAAATATTTCAAAGTATATAGAGAGAGTATCAAAGCATGGTTAAAAGACAGAAGTGGTATGGCACCCCGGTATGGCATCTATGGGCAATACTATTTTTCTAATTGCATTTTACCTTTTGTTTGCAGACTTCAGATATTAAAATTATCGAAATTATTTCTTATGTAATGCCCCTCAAAGGTTTTACAGTTAAACATAGTATAAAAAATGTTTATTCTATGATTATAGTAAGTAAATATTCCATTCACCAAATTTCTATATAAAAATATTTTTTGAAGCTTATATTTAAAAAAAAATAATTAGGGCCACTCATTGTAAAATTAATTTTGGTTTCTACTGTGAAAGCTAACATACCAGATACTGTCGAACCCCTATTTATCGAATTTATCAGGACAGAACAAATTATTCGAAAAATAGGGGTCCAAAAAATACATTTTTTTGCCTTACCTTTTGGAAATTCCATAAGCAAAAGATATCCATAGTTAGAAATTGCACACTTTTTGTTCTACAGCTAAAAATACTATTACCGAATTATTACTTGGAAAGTTTTAAATATTGAGTAAAATATGTTAAGAGAAATTTTTGATTCCTGACTCGGAAGAATTCTTTTTCGACTTTATGCACTACGTCCATTACATTCTGCTGTATAAGGTATGTTTCCACAGTTTACAAACATTGTGAAGTATAAGAAAATCTGACCGTTTTGATAGGAGTTTCATTAAAAATTTCAGTATAAAAGTTGCTACGCATATTGCTTCGACAATCTGCAATGCTTAACAAATTTTTAAAAAGAAAATTTTCGACATTTAATAAACCTTACGTCTCTCAGGAAAGAGAGCAAATGGTAATATCTCTTAAAATATTCTCTGCATTGGAGAGTAAGATGTGATAAAGGAATTTCTTATCTTACTCAAAATTCACTCGGTAGGTTATACTCATGACTCATCTTTACGTGTTAAGTAAAATAATTGGTCCGTGCGCTATCCCTTTGCTATCGCCTATTCTACACCCTTCGCTATTAAAATCTGCTACTTTTTGAAAAGTCTTTTTCAATTCCTACTATTAGCTCACACTTTCTCTATATTTATTTATTTATTTATCTTGGTGGAATTTTTAATCGTTGATAAAATGCATTTTAAAGCGCTCAATTGAGTTGAAATTTTGTATACATGATTATTTTGGACGACATAACAATAATTTAATTATAAATAATAAAAATTAATTGACTAAAACTAATTATTCAAAGAATCACAAATACACTCAAATTGGCATCATTTTAGCGACCCTTTTGGTGATCTGTGTCAAAACTTGAATAGGTTTTTTTTCTCACATTTTAAAGAGCTCATTTGAGCTGAAATTTTTTATACACTATAGTTTTGGCTAAAAATACGATAATTTAACTATGATTAATTAAAATGAATTGACTGAAACTAATTATTTATAGAATTACAGATACAGCCACTTTGGTTTCAGTTTTAGTGACTTTAAAATATTTTTCTCTCACGTTTTGAAGCATTCAGTTGAACTGA
This sequence comes from Trichonephila clavipes, assembly GCA_019973935.1. NCBI lineage: Eukaryota > Metazoa > Arthropoda > Arachnida > Araneae > Nephilidae > Trichonephila > Trichonephila clavipes. Next base: position 1,039,677 of record BMAU01001337.1, on the reverse strand, counting down.
AACTTTAAAAAAACACGATTGTTTTGGAAGACAATACGATACTTAAATTATAATGAATAAAAATTAATCACCACTTAATGTTGTGATTCTGTTCTCTCTATATACATATTTATATTAATTGTATTTATTCAATAAAAAGTAGCTAAAATAAAATTATTCTTTGCTGATCAAAGTAGGAATAGACTTAATTTTTTTTTATAATACTTGTTGTGTTCTGGTAAAACAAGATGTTATTTGTAAAGTTCTTTTTTTCAAATCTAAACTAATAATAATAAAAAAAATTGGCTGTTGAAATATAAGGCTCTGTTATTCGTTAAATAAAGTTTTTTGCCTGCATTTTATTTGGAAAAAAGGAAAAACATTGTTAATTTTTGCAAAATTTGTTAAATGGGGGTCTGTTAAATCGGGTTCCGAATATATTTGAATCGAGGAAATAATTTGTTTACTTTGATATTCTATCAACATTGCAATTTAAAGCTACACGAGAGAGAGGGTTTTACACGACAGACAGACTTTGTAATTTTGCAGAAGGGGCAGAGACAATATCCTGAACTCTCTCTGGCTCCAGAATCTCCGTGAGAATCATCTCAACGTGAGAATTTTCACCCTCGACAGATTTAACTGCAGAAATGAAGGAATAAATACAAAGGACTAATTTATTTCATTTGTTTAATTTTCTTTTTCAGTTATTGTAATTGATGTCATGCGAAGTAAAGCTTTAATGTATTAGTGATGATGTAGATGAGGAATATAGCGATGAAATTTTTAAAGCAATGATATAATAAGATATTTTTGCATAACAATTTTTATTTCTACTTATTTTTCCAAATGTCTTTCGCAAGTATAAGAAATTTTTCTCATTCTTCTATTTTACATAAATTAAAGAAAATCAATTAATTTGCACTAATATGAAGTCTTAACATCATTTACAGAAAAAGAAAGGAAAAATATGAGAGTTATCTTTATTATTTCCATAAACGGTCTTAACAAAGCATTAAAAAATTATAGAATTTTTACATAATATAAACATTGACAATTTGTGCTATCCAGTTAGTATATAATCTGTTTTTCAAACCAAAAAGGAAAAAAAAATATTTTGAACTTTTAGGAGTACGAACAAAGAACTTTATCAAGTCATAAGATATGATTATATCTTAGCAATTATCTCGCATTCTGTAGAGACACTCAATTTCTTCCTAAATTACTTCACAACGTTTCTTCCTACAATCAAACAAACACAGTCCCTCGTGTTAAAACCTCTCCCACGAAACTCTATTCTTCATGCAGCAAACCACGCGCTATGCGTCGGTTTAAAATCAGATTCACTCGTTTCCCCTAACACCAAATCCGGTCTAGCGCCCCACGCTTCCAAAAACAAGGGACTGTCTCTCACCCCTTGCCGTCTTGCTCAAGGACCAGTCACCTTCTCCCTCAAAAACACAGCAACCCCTCTCCGAAACCACTCAGAATAGCGCCAACATTCCATAATCTCTCTCCAACGGTAGCCAGACACTGAAGATTCACTTATAAAAAAAAACCTACTCCTTTGTCATAACTAGCGCTCTGAAAAAACCCCGCCTCGGAAAAATGGACGTTTACTTCCTCCACGATTCCGGCTGATTGGCTTATCTGAAATAAAAAATAAACAGCTTACAAATTAAAATGGCGTTTTAATATATAAGCTTAAATGCACCAAATGAATTACACTCAATTGAAAATTTTAAAAGAAAGAAAAATGAAGGAAAAGGGGTTTTTTTTCTTCATGGAATATTTTGTTATAAAAAATAGAAATATTTTGAATTTTGGAATGATCGTTGTTCATTTGGTGCGTATATATGCGCTGAGTCTACCCTATAAATTTGAAGTCATTCGGTCAAAACGTTCTTGATATGATGGAGAAAAGTTTGAAAACACAGTTTTGAGAAAAACGCGTTTAAAGTTTCAAGCCCGATTAATCAATGGAAATTTTAACTTAGCGCTACGAACAGCTGCTCTTCTAACACCTGATTTTTTATAACTACTTCGAATTTTAAAAAATCACTTTACAGTAAATGTATTCTAGACATGTTAAGGAAGCAATTTATGAAAAAAAAATTTTTTTTAATATTTTGAAACCCTCACACCCTCTTAAGCAAAAAAAAAAATCATTTTTTTAAAATTCAAATGAAATATTTTCAACCTTAAGACATCATTTTACTTTTAAGAAAAATGCAAAAGAACTCCAAAAAACTTTTATTCTTCCTTTAACTAAAATAATAAAAATTACGGAAAGTTAATCATTTAAAATTTAAGAAAATAAAGTTAATTTTAACTATATATAACACGGAAAAAGAGAAATCTTCTCTTTCTCAGAAGATTGTTTTATATTTTTCTCATAATACTTTTATGCGTTAATTAGGCATCAATTTGTACTTTTAAAAACTAGAAGTCAAAGGAAAAAGAGCGTGTACTTCAAAGAAAGTTGAAGTATGCAAAATTTTTCTCTCTCTAATGATATCTCTGCAAGACATTTCATTTTACTTAATGATTCATAATAAAAATAATGTGATTTTAATTAGCCAGACCTCGTTTCGACACATGAAATATTCACACATTACGAAAATCCCTTCATTATTTTGCTGATGATAAAATTTCCTCTTTGTCAAATCAGCTCATTAAAATTCTTTACGTAACGTATTTTAAAATATTCTTCATCGGAAAAAGTTAAATGAGAAATCAACGACAGTTCTCTTCATTTCATTTCTTTTTTAAAATCCATGAGAAATAAATGATTAATTTTAATTAATAGAAAAGGAGTATGACAATGACAATACAAGTTTTTCCCCTTTTTTATAGAGAATTAAATATTCTAAGATACAACAATTAAAATGCATTGTGAATTTTTTAAATCTTAAAATATATTTTGAATAGAGATAAAGTTTGTTCCACAAGTACAGCCATCAAAAGTAAAAAAAAAAAAAAAAAAACTCCTCAACTTTCTCGATCTAATTTTAGCCTTATGGAATTCTTATTACCATTAATAATTCACAAAGAGTTTATGCATGGTATTAGTGTGTATTGACTAACATATTTCTAACGTTTTAAAACAGAATTTTATTCATATATTTTAATTTGAATCAAATATATAGTTACATAATCGTTTATGAGATACATGGTTATTTTATTTTATTTATAATTATTTTAAAAGAAAACTGATTATTTCCTATAATTGAAATGTTCAGGAAATGGGACCAATGGAACAAACGGAAATTATAAATTTTATTTAAGGTATTGTTTACACACCATTTGTCTTCTCTAATAATTACAAAAAAAGTATAAATAGAATTAAAACAACAAATTACTTTAACCAAAGGAACTATATGAATCATAAAGAAGATATGCAATAACAATAAAGGTTTCAGAAATATAAGCTAAAATTTGCAAATTCTAATTAAAAAAATATGGACTGAAGATAAATTACTGGAAAGTACTAGGTGCAATTAATGGGAAAAAAATAACTTTTCAGTCCTGAAATATACAGGGGTATTCACTACCAGACCGACAAACTTGCAAAGTGCGTAGGCGACTCAGAATCAAATGGAAATGCAGGGTCGCAAATGCCGCAGTTGCAAGCTTCAGTGTAAAGAAGCAGAAGAAATTAACAGAAACCATAATATATTAATGGGACAGAAAGTATTTGATTGAAAGGCACTACAGCAGGTGATTATAATTACGACCAAAATTCATCTTCCAGGCCTGACAGAGCCACTGCATGATGTGCCTTAAGTTCTAAAAAAGATTCCTGGCATGTCACGTATCCTCTCGGCAGCTACAGATATTCAAGCGTTTCCATCTACAGAAAGAACAGGCGTCTCTCGCACACTAAACTCTTTATGTGAACCTAGAAGAAGAAGTGTACACACTTTCAAAAACATGTTGTAGTACAACCTCACAATAAAATGCTTTCTGTCTCACAAACCCTTACTAAAATTATAAATGCGAAAGTTTGTATGGATGTTTGTAATTCTTTCACGGAAAAACAACTGAATGGATTTTAATGAACATGTCCAATAATATAGCTTATACATCAAAATAACACATGGGTTATAATTTATAAAGATATTGTCTGAAGTTTCTAAAATATAATGATAATTGTCAAGAAAGTAGGGGAAAAAATCTGCCATCTGCGAAAACGACAGCGACATCTTTATTGTGACATTTTTTTTATATCTATCTTTATTGTGTGAAGCAAACCTTTCCCTGTTTGTTTTGTCTAAGCCATATCTCAGTGAGCGCTCGCTTTTAATGTATTCCTTTGATCAGTCTAATCATTATTTTTTTATTTCATAATAAAACAATATTTCGAAGGGAGAGGTGATAGCAAGATTTTAACGTAAAATAAATATAACAGAAAGTAAAATTAACGTATTACACTTCCAGAAATAAATTAGTTATACTATTTTAAGCGTTCATTACACAAAATTTGTTACATGTGTTACTTTTGCTGAGCAAAGATCAGCTTAGGAAGGTGTTTTCAAAAATCGACTGACAAGAGAGTTACGGGGAGTTATAAATAAATAAAAAAATCCCTTTTATCAGCTATTGGATCTACAGACATAAAATTTAACAAATATGTTTTTTTAATGTTCAGCTGATGTATGCAAAAAGCTTTTTTTGTTGTTGTTGTTTTTGTTTGCTTGTTTAATTTGCAATTCACGTAAAATTAACTCATTAAAAACTTCTTTATCCTTTTAATTTTTAAATTTACTCATGCAAAGAACGGTGGTATACCAGCTAGTGTATTGATATTTCTGCTCTTTTTCTCTGCTTCTTTGCACCATAACTCGCATATACGGCATTTGCGACCCTGCACATCCTACCACTTTGTCGGTCTGGTAGTGAATCACCCTGTATATCTAGCAGTTAATGAATTCCATAATTAATTTTTAGAGTTCAACTCTAAGAATCAACCGAAACACATTCTAAGAGAAGTAGATTATTTAACTTTCAAAGATGAAAACTGATAAATGATTTCTGAGGATATACAGGGAGAGTTTGTTATCAAAAGTGGCAACACGGAATTTATTTTAATGCAAGTATAAATATTCATTTCAAAATTTAGCATTTAAGAACTTCCATTCTCAACAAATATTGTCTGTCTCTGAATTGAATAATTCATTCAGTATTAAGGCAGTGACTTAAAAGCAGATACTCAATTGCATGTGCTTTGTAAATATTATTACTTTCAATACAGAGAAGAAATTTCTAAATGTTCACACTAATGCTTTGGTTACAAAAGGGGTGCATACATGGGATGATTGTTTGATTGTTAAAATGATCCAAGTACCAGAAAGGGTTTTTAAGCGGAATGATTGATGGGAAGTTTAAGCGTAACCTTTGAAAACATCAATGTATCATTTGACGTAGAAAAGGATATTACTTCGATTAGTAAAATAAATTTTTTAATTTGTTTAACGGACAAATAATTTGCCCTTTGAGAGTTATTTTATTATAGTTTCAATGGAAGGAGAGTTGAGTGTATTAAGTTTTTATTAATTTATATCATATTATTTATTAACTTTCACAATCATAAGTCATTGTCAGAGAACTGGCTGGGAACTCATTTGAGTACTTATAACTCATTTATTTCGTTTTTACTCTTTAAAGAAAAAGTTTAACTTTATATTTTGTTTTCATAGTTGCTATGTTCAATATTTTGTTTGTTCAGTCGGTTATATTTATAACAATTGTTTTCTTAAATGCAATGATATTCCTTACGTTGTTTTATGTCTTTATAATGAAGTATACTGCTTCTTGTTTATTCTAATTTTAATTTTGACATACAAACTAATTTCAGTATTTCTTAAATTAGTACATTCTTCACATAAGTATATTACTTTTTGTCATTGCAAAATTGTGTGCGTGAAGTGTTTGAAAAATAAACTTTTTGAAAATAATTCATAGTGAGATTTTCATCTTTTAATTTCATTTCAGCCGTAGTGATGTAGGTGCATAAAGGAAAAGATTAGAATATTTAAACTATGCTCAACCCAGAAATTTTAGTCCTAAACATAAGAATTTTTTTAATATTATTATAATTAAAAAATTGTGAATGTTTCTAATTTGTCATGCATAGTCTTCTTTTTTTCTTGCTTATTGTCTGACCGAAAATTTGAGCTATTGCAATAATTTAATTATACTTTTAAAAAGTATTTTTACAAATTTGTGGCTTACGATATGCTATTCCTTACATATGGTAAAAGTTTCTCGCAGTTAATAATCAAAAATAAACGTTGAGAAAAAATCTTCTGCTTCTATTTTGAACCCAATAACATAATGGAGTAATGGAACATTATCAGTTACGAGAAATCCGATGCCCATTCATTGTACCATGTTCTACCGATAGCCCTGAGAGTTAATCCATTTATTAGTAAGAGCATCACTGCTGACGCAGAAGTAATGTAGTTAAGCTTCCTTCTCTACCTGCAGAAACTTTAAGCGTATTGTACTATTTCTGTCTGCTCCCATTTTGATAACCAGCATATATATATTTGAAAATTTTAATCTGAACCCGGAATTTTAAAAGTGTAGTCTAAAAATTTGCAATTTCATAAGACATTTTTTTAAAAATATTTTTAAATAATTTTCATTTAATATAATGCATTATTGTTAATCTGATACATTTATTAAACATGTATAGCAAATGAAGTAGGGAGTGCTACTAATGTTTTAAAATTATATTAGCATTTTCTTAACTCTTTAACTGCCACCGGCGTATATATCCGTCTCACTCAACAAGTTTGTGTCTCGGACGTATATCTTCTCCTTTCCGAAATGCTATTATTTTCTTTGCTCTTCTACCATTACAACTAATCCGAAGGCCTTGGGATGCAATAAAATGACTTTGACTGTGTTTGTGTAAAAGATTTACTTATTTCAGAGAAAAAATTGCTAATTTGTGCCTTTTCTTTTCTCCCCAGTACACCGTATACACGTGTCTATGTGAAAAACCTTACAACTGTGTGTGTGAGGAGCGAATCGCGTAACTTTTAATCGGTATATAATTAAAGGGTTAGAAGTTTTCCATTTTCCCCAAGAGTATAATCTTTGTTACTAAATTTAACTTATCACACTGTGAATATTTTCAAAACATAAGGTTGGAATTTACCTATGTCCCTCAGGTAATAACTGTAAGACATTAAACTATTTACAAGTAATTATTGGTGATTGGTAGCCTAGTGGTTAGAACATCGGACTCCATACCGGAAGGACTGGGTTTGATGCCCGATGACACCAAATAGGTAAATCAGTTGGTCCGAAAGTCTTGTGGGCTGAATCATGAGTGCAGGAGGCAAGATACTATTTCCCTCCACTTCAGTTCCATGCCTAAATTGTGGAGGTAGAAATCGGTGTTGTAGCCATCTATCGTCCCTTCGGGGAATTTAGCCGAACTAATTCGTACTATCACCAGTATGGTGCTCAAGGCCAACGACAGGCGTATTTCTAGCCTCTTGCCACGATGAATTTCGTGGGTCTCGATCGGACTTAATCAGACAGGTGTCATTAGAAACAACAACAAACGTAATTGTTAGGTATAAAATTACAGTGTCGGATGAAGGTGTTTTACAATTGTATATGAACAACTGAAAATTTGTCAAACAGGCAGTCGGGATTTCTAATTTAATATATACGAACCCTTGATGAAGAAATGTTTGAATGTCTATCTGTTCAAATTAAAAGTGTATTGAGAAATTCCGATAATTATATCTCTCAGTGTAATGTTAGGCAAAAGTAAATGAACCGAGAGGCTCATATAAGATATCTTGTCTCATTTGTAATTAAGGTAGAGGACAGTTTAGTGTGGGTACCCTGCACATATTTTGATTTTCAATGCTTTCAAGATTAACCTATTAAAATCCACCCCTATTTTCAAAAACATGAAAATAAAAATATTTTGTTCTGGATGTGATAATCTTGTTAATTAAAAATAAAATTAATTTCTAATCAATAACAAAATTATGAAAAATAAAATTAAAATTTTAGTTTAACTGAAAAACAACCAGAACAATATTTCAAAATTTTCTTTAATTTAATGTAGCGTTTTCGCAACGCCTGTCCTAAATGGGTTCAAGATTCATGCTTTGGAATTCATTTTAAATTAGTCTGCTAAATAATGCCCGGTTGCCATTTTTATTTAAATTTGAAAGAAAATTAATAAACGTTTCGTTAATAAGATAAAAAGCAGTATTCATCTTATTGATTTATTCGATAAGACATAAAATGTAATTGCCCGAATATTTTTTCCTTAATTTTATATAAAATGTTATTCTCAAATTGTGATCATGTTTACCTATTGTTAGTTTACTGAAGATAATAAAAGCTTTAAGCTTCAGCACGCAGTAACGAAAAATGCGTAATTTAAGGCTTGTTCTTTCTTCCGAAATTTATTATCATAAAAATGATGCACTAAAAAGTTGTGTCTACATGCTTGTGCTAAAATATATAAAGAAATAAGTTTGGTATTTTTGTTCTATAGTGATGGTTATTTCATTTTCCCTTTTATACACACAAAAATCGATAAAATAAGATGTATATATATTTTTTACATAATTGTCATTGCATGTTGCATGGAAAAATCTTATTGCGAACATTTTAATGAATTTCCGTTTGTATCTCCTATAATTTAAGCTATATAACAACTTATCAGACTCAAAGATCAATATTAAAGGTCGCATTTTTAATCAGTTCAAATAATGGCTTATGCTGATGACACTGGCATTATTGCCCAAACAGCTCCATCTCTGAAACAATCTCTTATGGCATAAGAGCAAAGTGCTAAAAGAATTGACGTATATGTAAATGAAAATAAAAATAAATATTTGTATTGCTTAAAGTTTGACTTAAAGCTTAGTCACATAGAAATTGGCAATCATAAATTTTAAAAAGTTAATAGGTTTACTTATTTGGGAACAGAGATGAATAAGAAAAATGAGTTTTGTCCCCAGCAATTTATTAGAGAATCTTTGCTACAAATAGATGTTTCTATGCTCTGAAGAGTTATTTAAAATCCAGTTTTTTTTTCAAATTAAGAAGTAAACTCATTCTTTACAAGTCTTACAAGATCTCTTCTGATTTATATGCATCACAGACTCGGGCAATGACTCTACATGATGAGGAAGCATTGGGAATTTTCGATTAAAATATCTTACCTTGCATTCTTGGAAGAGTCCAATGAATGAATCATGGTGCAGAAGATCTATTTTAGAACTCTATAAAATATATAAACAAACTGATATTGTAAAATTTATAAAAGAACCGAGACTTAAATGTGCTAGTTATCTGGCTAGAGCAGTGCTTCTCAAAATTTCAATACCTGCGACCTAATTTTCCATCATAATTTTCCTCGCCCCCTCCATACAATAACAATGTGTTGATTTTAAAACTAACATACTAAAAGTTGCATGCTTAAGCTACAATATGATTTTAATTATAAACCGCACAAATGATCAAGGTAAGTATTAAATTTGGTGAATAATTTTGTATATGAAAAGCCCATAGGAGAGTCCCTAGTAATGATTAATCTTGTTCTTAACTTAGTATGGATGAATTAATGATCAAATACACATTATGCAGTGCAGATGCATTGATAAGTATATTACATCAATGTAAATGTGTATTTTACTTTTTTGTTAAGTCAGAATGTATTTGGTTTTGCTTCCATTCAGTAAATTTGCAATTTATTAAATCTTTCACTTTTTTCTTTTTGATATGCTCGCGCCCCCTTTGTAAGGTTATCACGCCCCCCATGCGGGTGTGCCCCACAATTTGAGAAACGCTGAGCTAGAACGAATAAAGATCGTTGTTGCAAGAAAATTTCCTAACAAAGTACATGGTAAATAGACCTCAGGTAGACCTCCGATAAGATGGATTGATTGTACTGAAAAAAATCTTAATATATCAAAACGTCATCAAAAGTAGAAATGCCTGGTGAAGGCCAGCGCCCACTCTGAGCTGTTGAGCCACTGAAGAAGATAGCTTATTAAAGAGCCTTGCTAATTAATATTATATTAGCATGATATACCACTTTTTATGGAATCTTTGTTACCACCTTTAAAATGTATGCATATGTATTTTTTTGTGCAATTTTATTGTGCAGGAGTGGGATTTTAAGTAATAAAGCAGACAAAAATACAAAAAAAACTTAAATTATAATTTTTCATGAATCATCATTTATTGTTCCATTTAGCTACAAATATATACAATAGTTTTCATTTCATTATATATTTATTCCATTACATGCATATGGTGTGTAATATTGAAATTACACTGGACATCAATAGCTGTCTCAAGGGCAAAAGATCAGACATTTACTGAAGATTCTACAACTACATTCAGAACATAAAATGGCTGAAAATGATTTTCTATGATGTGATCAACAAAATAAAGTACTAATCACGTAATCTACATAGAAGTTGAAAAAAGAAACGTTAGATGTGTGTAACAAAAATAGTATTTTAAAATATGGGAATATTAATGGTTTTAAAATGAAAATTTTATATAACAAAACATTTTCGTTTATTCATAGCTCCAACAAATTTGTTCCAAATTTAACTCCAAGAATGTTAAATACGTTCTATTTTTGATAAAATTTTGTTGGATTTTAATACATTTTAATTCATTTTACATGAAATAATTTTTTTAAAAAATATATTTCATGTAAATTTATGAAACAATTAAGCATACAAATCTAACGCATTTGAAGTATTAAATAATAGTGAGACAAAATCATGTGCATTTAAATAAAATATATTAAGTATCTCCAATACGAAAAAATAACATATTTCAGAAATACAAATGCAGTGTTTATGTTTTTAAATTGATTAGTAAAATTTGAATGGTAAAAATATATAAATAATTTTAAAATGCAAGTATTTAATAGCATATCAAATATGAATAACTGGTGTAATCCAGAATAAAATGTGTTGCTTATTATTTTGTAAATATTTAGGCATATGTTTGTTACAATTTTTATGATAAAAACAAAAGTGCATTAGTGTAACAAAAATTTTAACGTAAAGTGAAGTGGGAATAATATTAATTGTTACGATATGATTCGAAGAAAATATCCATCAGAAAACCAGTATCTGAGGGAATTTATTGATTCATTTATTGTAAAAACCTAGTTAGTGATTGAAAATATAGAATGGATACTTTTTTAAAGGAAAAACTAAGAATTAATTTGCCTATGGTAAAACAAAACTCTTTTCTAAAAGTTAGTCATATTATTAATGGTAATTAATTAAGTCTAATTTTGAAAAAAAAATGACAGGATTTATAAAAGTTTATGAAGCAGGCTGTTTTATTGAAAAAAAAATGTAAAATATTTCCTAAATAAATATAATCCTTAATATTTCTCATGAATTAAAGAACAATTTTATTTATAATATGGAATGTTTTGTTGTGAAACAATTTAACATAACGAGATAGCAAATAAAGAATTTCATCTGTATTCAGAAAATATTATGTTTATGGAAAAAGAAAATACTGAAACAATTTCGAAATTTTTTCAAAAATGCTTATATTATTAAAATAAGCTACCTTGAATCAAAATGAAAAAAAAAAATTTTTTTTAAACTTTTGTTTCCTATTGTTCCTCTAGTGACGAAACAATTTTATTAATATATTTTACTAGATATGGAATGAGAAGAATTTTGCCTATTATTTCTGTGGAAATACTTATTTCTACTTTAAAGACTCTTGTTTTCTTTCTTAGAATTAAGTGACAAACATTTAAATTGCCAAGCATATTTTAAATTCTTTGGATCAGTCATTAATAGTTTTGGTATATTTATTTCAGTATTCTTAGTTTATATGTGTTTATGAATGCTATGAAGCATATAATATAGAGTAAACTGATATAAAAAGTATTTTCACGATGATTCCATGTGAGTTATAACTTAAATATTCAAAATTCTAAAATTTACTTTTCCCAAGAAATACAGACATCATTTAATGTTATTTATAACCCTTTGTTGCAAGTTTTCTTTTGCAAAAACGAAAACCTGCTAATAATCAAAGCTAATAAATCTAAGTAATGGTCCCACACCTGGATTTGGCTGCGATAAATTTGCACAGTTGTCAAACAAAACTTCAGACTAGCAAATGCGATAACTATTTGAGAAGCTAATATATGAAAGCTAAACTTTTAGTATTTCACAGAACATCACAATAGTGTACAGCAATACAATACATGTCTAAACCTGCATCATAAAAATATTCAAACTACTCTAGTGATATATCGAAAAAATATCCTTGCGATATTATACTAAAGACTAGTTAAATATATTGTTAAATCTATAAATTTTGTCTTGATGAATAGAATTTATAATTGTTACTGATCGTAGAATTTTAATTTTAAGAAGAATAAAAATATTAAATATAGTTCGAATTGAATACGCAGCAAGAAAATATAAAATGGGGATTTTCAGGATTTTATTTTTTTTTTTATTTACTTGTGTTTTTTCTATAGGTTCAGAGCCTAAATTGAAGTATTTTCATAAAAAGGAATTATGGAATGAATTTTATATAATAGTTAGTAAGCCTAATTTCAAAAATTATTTCAATTTTGTGTAAATGACAATTATTCCGATGTATTAATGCATAAATGTGAAAATAATACACTTAGCATGAATAAATAAATGAAAATTGCATCAACTTTGTAATTAGAATTCAGAAACAAAAAGCCAAAATAAGTTTTGAAATAAATATTCTTTATCTCTTGCATAACATAAGTCACTGGCTATGTAAAAAAAATATGTAAAAAATTTAAAAAATTTAAATTACACCATTATCATGGTAAGATTAAAAATCAGGAAAAGAGCTAAAATTTGTAAATATAATAAAATATTGTTAAAAAAAATCTTTAAGTTGTGTGTGTCACTCAGTAATTGATCACAATTATCTCATTGTTAATAACTTTCAAAACTAGAGATATATTGATAACATTTGAAATATGCTGAATTTTTGTAGATAACTGTTGATATATATTTGTGTATTTTTCTGTCTACTTAACGGATGAAAAGCCAGTAATTACTATTTGGGAGTTAAGATTTGAGCACACGAGTATCAACTTTACCCCTTTTTAATTTTTACCTTTCAAAGACTCTGAAGCAATTATTTGGTTTCATAAAAATACCTTATGCACTTTTACTTTTACCAGCTTTTTAGGAATTCAAGCTCTAAAGCTAAAAACATGGTTCTATTGTTCTGATAAAGCTCGTGCTCGACATGTGTTCGTTTTAATAGACAGTTACAGCATTGCTGTTACAAAAATGACATAGAATAGCCCGTCCAAATGATTTTGATGCAATAAGAGATCTAACCCCTAAGGTCATGAGAAAAACAGCAATTGATATTTTTGAAGATTTTAAAATTTTATTTTTGTATTTCTTTTTGCTAAGATCATCATCATCGAGGCTTAGATGAAAAAAATTAAAAATCTCATTTTCCGCAATCAGGCGCGATGTCACACGGAAATTCGAATCTACATTAGGTGTCTCCTACGACATAAAATGCAAGAAATAAAATCGTTTTCAATTTGTATGATGGGGTTCATGTCTAACAGATCACAAAACATGTATAGTAAATATTGGGTAATGAACTACGCATGAAAAATGGTACGACCATGAAAGGAATTAGCGTCGATGTCCTCCAAGCAGTTCTTGCTGGAGATCCTGGACGAAATGAATGTGAACTCCTCTTACTCTCACGTCTTCCATGTTATCCTGGAGAGGATTTCAGGCAAATATTGGATGCCTTTCTCCAACATGTTAAAGCGTGCTAAGAAGAATCATTTATGACTGGCATTTGCATACAGGCCTGTGTCGGCTGTGGTGCGACTGCTCATGATTGAAGAGGGTAGTTGACACTGCTGCTACTGCTGTGCTCGGGGGAGACTAGGAATCGCCACAGTCGAAGTTGATGGGCGATTTCCTCATCTCGATCATCTGAAGGATGCCATTCTCCTGTGGACCCTCCATTGCAGCTGGCACGTAGGTGGCACCGGGGATGCATTTGGAACACTGGCGTCTCAACGCTGGGCGTTGTCTGGAAGCTCGGCACTTCACCGCAAAGCGAAGCTCCTCCGCCATCTCCGCGCATAGGGACTGCTGCAAGAACAAAAGAGGAAACGAGAATTTAATAAATGGTCCAGCACTGCATCTACATAAAAATTGAATATAATGTCATTTAAGTAGTATTTTATAGCGGATAGAAGATTTAAAGGAATAACTATAAAATAACCACACCGGGGAAAGAGTTGGAAAAGAAATCTATCGCGGAGAAAACTGTATGAGTGGTTAATTTTGCATTTTCAAAATGTTTTTGTTTTTCTTTTAAATCTTGTAAAACTCATAACACCCTGACTGCTAAAAGGCACAGAGAGTGTCATAAGAGTTAGAGGGATCTGAGCTCCTTCTAAAAGACGACATCGCTCGTCCACATAGGTTTCAGATATTTGATTATGAGAAAAATGAGGTCATTTATCCCATTTAAAAATTTGTTTGCCAGTACCTATGATTTTAACTTTATGGAGCATGTCTTGCTTGATCTTAAAAAAGCAATTGAATTTTGTCATTTTCCCTTCGTGAACCATTCTTGAGATATAAACTGCCTTGCTCCAGGAGTAGGATGACAGGCCCACGGATTTCTCAAAGGCCTCATGTCTACTATGTTGTTACGCTGTATGACCTATCTGGCTGTGCCAGGATATCATACCCATATTGGACGTATTTTCCGGTTAACATGACAACGTGGATTTAGGACATTCCTGCACTGTGAGTTTTTCTAATGATGATGCATACATAAAAGGACTCATTTTCTAACGGTACTCCTTTTTCTGCGTTATAAATTTATCTTCAACAAAATTTGATAAAAATCTGTTAGTGTTTCAGAAATTTGAAATAGTGTGCGTATTCCCTATATTTTGCACATGAGTTTATAATTTTACGGGGGTCACATCTTTTAACGAAAAATAAGCATATATAATTAAAATTTCACTTCGAACATTTTTTAAATTTAGAATATATATATATATATATATATATATATATATACATATATATACATATATATATATACATATATATACACACATATATATATATACACACACACATATATATACACACACACATATATATACACACATATATATATATATATATATATATATATATATATATATATATATATATATATTGATAAGAAAATTATTCAAAAATTGACTTTCCGAAATACATGCATTTCTTGGTAAAATAAGTATTCCATATTAAATTTATATCACAATAAAATTATAAATAAAATCTAAATATTTTACTCATTCGCTATAAATGAATTTAAATATTACAGAACATGCGATATATCTAGAACTAGCAGGAAATTAATTTTAGAAGCATGCAACAAATGTTTAAATCAAACAATCAATAAATTTAAGACTCATAATTATATCGATTCTTTTAAAAAATCCTCTTTTTATACCTACCCTTAAAAATACGACAAATTGAAATAAGCTTCATTATTTGAGAAAATATTTTAAAACAATTTAATTTTTTTCTACAGAACAAAGTTTAACGAAGCGCCAGAAAACTCAATATTTTTTACTTGCAAGTAAAATATCAAAACTTCAAAATATATCTAATAAATATTTATAATTATAGGGAATTTATAATTAATTGTGGTGGAACTAAAAAGATAATTTATACAGTAGTAGGCCTTAAAATATTTTTCAAGTAAGATTTACAACCAAATTAATACGACTATAATAAAAACTAATACTATTTTGTGACAGTTTTAGAGAAAACACTTTATCGAAACCGAAAATAGCTTGCTAATAGTGGCAAAAATCGAAATGAAAGTTATTTTTCCTTTAAAATACGAAAGAATGAGTAAAAGAAAGATTTAATGCATCAATTAAACATAATTTAAATTAATTAATTATCTTCACGATACTAAAAAAACCATTGGAGATGAAGAAAAAATGATGTCCATGAAGAAAAAGAGGCTAATGAATACTAAAATACTAAATTTTACTTAAAAATCTTGATTTTCGTGAAACGTAATTTTCGCTCCATTGTTAAAAGATAAAAACTAATTAAAATTTAACTAATAATTTTCATAAATGAATATCTGAGGATTCTGCTACATGATAGCATTTTAACAACATTACAACAAACACCCGATACTAAATATTTCATTCTTATTTTCTTATGTTTTCAGACCGGAAAATAAATTCATAATAAAATAAACACCGTTAAGTTCTACGGATAAAGCATCATCTATTGACAGTAAGTACTTCTATTTTAATGATATAATAAATAATTAAGTCATAAGTAAAAGCCATTATGACTATAAATTAATATTAATTAATAAATGATGTTTTTCACATGTATTTATTAATGCTAAAACATATTAATATAAAGTATACTTGCTTTAAAAATAATCGTACAGATATAAAACAGATTTTAAAACAATATATGTTTTGGTTACTCATATAAATTAATTTAATTTCTGAATTTATAATAAGGCATCAATATACATATAAATTTATTCACAAAACCTAAAATTCAAAAAATATTTAACATAAAGAATTTTTTTTTAAAAAAAAATGTATTAGATTTTTTTATTATTATTGAATCCATAAAATTAGAGAATTAATGTCAACTTTTAATTATGTATAAGCACAGCATTATTACACTTATTTTGAAAAGGTTATAAAAAATCTCTAATGATAAAATATACATTTTTAAAATAATTATTTGATTTATTTAATATTCTTGTTTCAAAAGTATTTATTATTTTTCAGTATTACACCTAAATATAAAAATCATTTATGCACATATTCTAAAGCATTATCTTCACTTTCTCCTTCAAATAAACTTGGATGATTATATCAAAACACAAGGATTTCCAAACCATAAGCTGATTTTTTTTGTTTATCATAATATAATAATAGCTCCAGAAATGGGGACATTGTGTCATTACTCTTTGTGAATGTGGTTAAACCTCCATGAATGCAGTTTTATTATTGATGTTTTACATGTTTTTCGTTGCTTGTTACGTTACTTGAAAATGTAAGAATTTGAATCTCAAAGTCGGTCAATTGTCTTACATTTTTTCTGATTTTCTTGTTTATCACAGATAAAAAGGGACAACAGTTTCATCTAATTGTCCGCGATATTATTCGAAAATATGAAAATTATGTGCAGTAACAATCCTTGGATCAGTATTTTTGAACTTATTTGCATCTAAAGGTGTATATAGTACATGGTGAGTACAAATGGTGGATCCAAATTAAAAAAAAATTATATTACTGGAACTCCTGAAGTATAATAAGTAATACACGAATGTAAAGAGAAACATACCAACTTGTTTTCCTGTAACAAATACTTGAAGGGTAACACTCTTGTTACACGGTATACGTCCAATCTAATCTAGTTCGTTCCCTACATTTTGTAGCATCACTCTATAAATGGTTTGTAATGCTGCACAAATGCTTATTTGCGTCCTTTGTTATTTTCTGTTCCAATTGCAAATAAAACGGCTTGAAAGTCAATTTTTTCGTAACATTTTCCGTGTCTTTTTCTGGGGCATTCTAATTTCACAGGTGGTAACTTTCATAAAAATTCGTGAACTTTAAACCAAACTCTACCTCACCCTCTCCACTACTTCTTCTGAGACACTTGGTCCACCATTGCTTTTTAGTTGTATACAAAAGTAACCTGTTTTCTTAAATGAATGATACCATCGTGGAATGCTCTTCTTGGTTGGTGCTTCTTTTCCGAATCGATTTCTAAATGTACATTGTACCAAAATAGATTTAAAAAACCAATGCATATTCTAATTGGAAAAACCTCTTCTCTGTCACGTTTGGATTTTAATCACAGCGATCTTGAATATGCTGTTGATCATTGGTGGGGGGAGAAACTTATATTTATCTTTACATCCATGCATCATTTATTGTAATATATCCAGTAGTTTCGAAGTTAACTTGAATAAGTTTCCTCAATAACACTTGTTTCGAATTTTACATCAAAGTAATAGCTATTTTCTGCCTTAAAATTTAGTGAAAACTTAATGAATCATTTTACTACAAAACAGTCAATAAACTAGTTTCTTTAGAAGAAATAAAAAGCACACACAAAACAAAATAATTCATTCCATGAATTTGCTTTCTGGAGGTAACTCGTGAGAATATATCAGATTAATTACAATAACTTGATATTGGTTAGTTAGCAATCTCAACTTCTAATTGAATTTATTTGGACCAATGCTCTATCTAATGCTCTTCAGCACATGACTTTTAATTTTTTAATGTAATCGGCTGCATATTAGAAACTAAACATTTGCAGACACGAAAGTCCCCAAATTTTAGAGCCATTTCAGTGATGGCACCTTTTGGTGGTAGCTCTCGCTATTAAATTTGGATGCTTGAATTAATTTAATTCAAGCTCTCTTTGGTTACTAAACATAGCCGTGGTTTAATTTTTCACAGAGTGCCAGAGCCAAAGTAATACTCAAGGGATCTTTTACATGCCACATCATATAATATACGTGACTGTGATATTCGCATCCAGAAAATGTATCGAGACCAGCCGGAATCGAGCCTGGAACCTTGGACTTACTAAGCGAACACGCCACCTCTAAGCTGACGAGCCGACTACACAACTGTTAAATCAGTTTAATTTTTTTCTCATTTTGATTGGAACCCTAACTAATAGGTACCTCAAAAGATTTTTCGGGTACATTACACTGTTAATAAAAGGTACATTAAGACTGTTAATAAAATACTTAACCTTAACTTATTTTAAAAAAGTATGTATATATATCTTATTGAAACGATAAGAATTAATAATTATAGTAGTTTAAACTATGTAATGTAATTATAATCATCTTAGAATTTTTGCAAATTGGATTTATAGATTCTCTTAAAATAAGTTAGAAGTTCATTTTGTATGAAATAATAGCAAAATTCACATTTTGTTTTTAAAATACACTTTTATAATAGATCTATTAGGACAGGAATATAAAGAATAAATTAAATATCTTTATTACCAGTAGCTTTTAAAATATTATTTTGATTATTATTTTTTAACTTTGATCTTTTTTTTTTTTTTCAAAAAGACTTAAATTTTAAACAGAGCTATAACGTAGTATATTCAACTTGAGTTTAAAATTTAAAAGTTTCATTTTTACCAAATACAAGTATCTAGTAAGTTAAACAAATACTAGCTTTAAAAATAGTTGAATAGTTTGATGTGGACATTTCATTATATTTAAAAGAATCTTCAGGGAAAAAAGTGGAAGTTTGCTTTTACATAATAATGAACATACAAGTGAAGAATAAAAAAAAACATGTTTTCAATTGCATAAGTCGAATAAATTCTCGGGGGAAATGCACGACTAAATGTACCAATCAAATATTTTAATATTATTTTTTTTCCTTTCAGCTTAATGAAAAAAAAATTAAAACTGATATATTTATGTATAAACATAAAAATGTCCTCATGGAAACAGTTTCTAAATTTTATTCGTCAGAATTTTAATTGGCATAAAAGATAAAATGTTCTGAAAATAAATTAAAACATGCTAACAAGTTAACTTCAACTCTACTCAACTGAAATCTACCATGCAAGCATGCGAATCAGTATCCTAATAAAGAATGCCGGGATTGGGTATAAAATATATTATAGGGGAAAAGCTCTCATAATAATTGGTTCATTACCTGTAGGTAACCGTGGGAGTATCCGTCGTTGTACTTCTGAAAATTAAAATCACCTCATGTAAAACATTTGTAGCCTTGTTTATATTACTCACATTGAAGCTCTTAAAATTGAAAAGTTGCATTTTATTTACATAACTACATGAAAACATCGTAAAAACAAAGGGTTTATTTCATTGGATATAAAGAGGAGAACATTATTACTCCGCAAATATTATTTTCTAACCTAATTGGATAGAGCAAAGGATGAAAGAAATTAAATGGTCCTCTCTCTTGAGGGGATCCAACCATTTCAAGCACGGTTGATAGACCTGCGATTGAATTGGTTTAAGTTCCGCCGGAGGAAACTATTACTTGGAGATCATAAAACTATTTAACTATGACAGAGCTTTTTCAAAATTGCATTTTGTCCAATTCAGAATCAGGAATTAAGTGCCAGATTCATAACAGGAGGTCGTAAAACAATTTTAACGAGTAGTGGAGTTAAGGAAATTATATCGAGAAGTGTAATTGTTTCTTCTTTTGTTAGCAGCGAGAGTTTCGTTTGGAGAAAAAGATTTTGCATATCTTTCTAACATTTTGTCTAACAATTGCCAGAAAACTTAACATTTCTCATTTTGCTGCTATGAAATGGGAAATTTAACAAAGTAGCTGAAAAAAGTAAACATGAAATAAATAGTTTTTATCTTTAACCTGTTTCTGCTACTTAAGATATATTTAGGTAGAGAATAGTTCGAGCTACATATATATTACCAATAAAACGAATAATCCAGTTATTCCATAGAATAACTAGGTATTTCATAAAATAACGAGACATGTTAGATGAAAAATCTTATACTTTACCTAGTTATTCTATGAAATAATTAATTATTTTATGAAATAAATAATGATAGGCCGTTAAGGTATCAGACTACGTTTGGAACCATGATTTTAAGAAAGCCCATTAATGGACAATTTTCATGACATTTAGTGTCACTTAGATTAGAAAACAGGTATAAAATTGTTTTAAGGCCATTATGACAAAAAAATTATTTAAATGCAATATTTTGGCAAAAAATTAACTTAGAATAACCTTTTTTCAAAACGTTCTCCTTTTCATAAAAAATGCTTCTATAATAATAATATTTTGGTTATGTAAAGTAAGAGAGTCTGAACTAGGACTTTTGAAAAAATAACATTATTTTCAGAGTTACCACGCATTGAAATAATTATCGGCGTTTTTTTCTTAAAATTTCTCCCCTCTGTTCTAGTAAAATATAGATAAATCCCCTTCTAAGTTGTATATTTCAAAAGGTCTAGTTGTATATTTCAAATGTTCTAGCCTCTGTACAGTGGTTTAAGCTATTTACAGGCAAAATATTATTATAGTAGAAGCATTTTTCATAATAGAAGAATGTTTTGAAAATTGGTCGTTTTATGTTCCTTTTTTGTCAATATATTGTACTTAAATAATTTTTTATAGTAAGAATATTCTTTAAATAATTTTATATACGTTTTCTAATCTAAATGACACTAAATATAAATATTATCCATTTATGCGCTTTTGCAAAATCACGGTTCTGAACGTAGTCAGATACCTGAAAATGAAAGATATACAATGTCAAAGATATTTTACAAATTAAGTGATCATAAATAGTTAAAATCTCCAGAAAAATTACATTTTTATCCCTTTTGTGGATGATTAATTGACAGGTAATAAGGAAAAGCAGATAACATTAAAAACTATATTCTTGCACGAAATAATCGTGTCTTGCAAAATTTTAAACTTTCGCATGCCCCAAAAATAGATATGGTGGGCCGCATGCTGACAATCTTGATTTGGAGAGTCTTTCATTTTCATTTGTGTTTTACAACCCCATTAGATTTGTTCTTAGATTAAATTAAAAAAATTGTTGATTTTACAATATGTCTCTCCCTTCTGTTACTCACTGATGGGAACTTAGGTTCGCCACAACGTGATTAATTTCTAACTAATGAGGTATACGTGTAAAATATTCATGCCTATATAAATGTCATGTAAAACGTAATTCCGTAATGAAAAGACAAAGTATTTATTTTCCGTTTAAAAATATTATGCCTAACAGTATCGTGTGGTATGTAATTAACATATATTGCTATTATGTATAATTATATGTTATTATTATTGGACTGATAATATTGAAAAATTTTTTTTCGAAATTAATTTCATGAATTTTAAATAATTGGTGAGACGTGTTTTCTTGTTAAGAATTATTTAATTATAATTAATCTTTTTAATCTTCTTTAAGATGTTGTTAACTGTATCGGATGAGACTATTAATTACACAGAATTTGGATGTTTTTCATAATACGCACTGATGAAATCCAAGGTATGAAATCCTGCAATTAAGGACAAAAATAGCGAAAACGAGCTTCAAATTAGTTAAAGATATTAATACAAAAATAAAATATATTTAACATGGTATTTTACTAATCTCTTCGTAAACATATATCATTCATTATACCATATAAAAAGAGGGGGTGCATTAATACTTTACAGTTATACTTTGAAACATGTAAGCCAATTGAAATTTTCCGAGGTTAACTATCGCATGAAATGAAAATTGTACCTTTTTTCCACCAGTTTTTTTTTTTTTACAAAATTTCGTTTAATATTGTAAAACCTGAATTATTTAAAAGTAGCTAATTCATCTTTGACAATATAATTATAAATTTGCGTAACAGAATTAAATAATTGAGATTCTACATAATATTTGAGAACACTGGAAGTAAAAGTAATTAATGAACTTTCCTAAATAAGTAGGTTATGATAAAATCATACATTAAGAAGACTGACCAAGAAGGAACAAAAATAAGCAATTAGTATTAAAAATAATTCGATAATATTAAATTCTGCTTGAGTTTTTAATATCTCTAATTTATATTAAATGCAATATTTGTATTTTTTAAAAAAAGTTAACATTAATGAGTTTGTTAAATTTTGTTTCCATGTCCTTTAATTTTTTCTAACGTTCACTTTTTTTTATTGTTAAAAAATGAACTGCTATAGGAAAAACAAGAACATAGATACAAACACATTCTATATATGAATTATTTTTTGAAATTAAAATAATTTTTGTATATGAATTGAAAAAATTGGTATATGAATAAGCAAGAAATATTACAGAGAAGTAAAAGTATTTTTTATGATTGATATACTCGAAAATTTAAGATAGTTAAAAAACACATATAAATTTAAAATTTGAAAAAACATAAAAATCTAAATAACTTTATGTACAGTGGTATTTCTCACAAAAATGAACTAAATCCTGGAGTATATTTTACTTATTTTACGGATATTTTATTTTAATCTATAATACACTTTGACGGTGGTTGGGGGTACTTCCAAAAAGAAATGAAAGAGTCCCCGACAGCAACACGTAATGGGGGCTTTATTAGGGCTACCAATATCGCATGTGGACGGATATTGTAAAAGATTACGCACCAAACCTTGATGACATGCTGGCTCATTCTTCGCGTGTTTTTCACAATTGACGCCGGATTAAACCAGTTTTTATAATGACACGCCACTTAAAGGGGGAAGTAGTTTTTTTACTGCTATAAGTGCAAGCGTTTGGTTGTCAAACATTGGGAAATGGTGCTGGTTAATATTAAATTCATTGGTATATTCATTACATGTCACAAGAGCTCGACAAAAGTGAGTTGCTATGGCTTTTAACAATTGACGACATGCTTATTAGCTTACACATTGGCACATTCTCCTCTTCCAACTATATTCGCCGCAAACCCTATAACCGCTGCGATACGAAGGACACACTCACCTGCCTTATGTTTGATTAAATAATATTTTATGAATTGTATTTTCATCGGTGATATATGTATCAAACCTTTAAGTCGTGATAATAGACAACATTTTGAACAAACTATTTTTAGAAAAGAATGCAAGACCGAAATTAAAGCACAAAGATGAAAAATGGTGTTGAAAGGAATGTTGATATATTAGGTAAAAATGCACGAAGAATGTTTAAGCTGCAAAAGTATTTAATGGCAAGTCATTATAATTGATATTTAAATAAGTTACTGGGAGTGGTTATGTATGGAGTACCACGTCGAACGAAGGATTGGCGAGCTTTATGAAAAATCACAATGCCTAATGCGAAAGACTCATACAGCAGTAGAAAGTCTGACACACACACAGCGAGTTCTTCCCCAGATTCAATGGGGGTATCACGCACAAGTAAATTTAACTATTCGCACAAAAAGAATTAGAGGCATAGAAGATCTCTGGTGAACGCAGCACCCAAGTTACAGGAACACTTCTCTCTATCCCTCGGTTCCAAAATATTATATCCAGATAGTTTCATACGTCTCATATATAACGGGGTTTTGCTCCATCTTATTCTAACTGCATTATCTATCTTAGAGAAGCCCCATGCAGCAAGTCTGGAAGTACTTGTGGCAGAAACATGAGGTATTTTTACCCATCAAGACGTTTTTTTTTTGGGGGGGGGAGTAAGCTCCGAGTAAGTGATCTCCAATTATTTCTGCCCAAAAATTGAAATAATAGTTGGATGATGATATTGACATGAGAATGTGAACAAGTGACATTAATTTACATGATTTAATACACGATAGATATACATTTACATTAACGTTTATAAAGATCAAGTTACCAAATGTGTAATGATTGTAAGCCAAATTACCTTTTCTTTTTAATTCCAGCCGTGCCTTATTTGATGAACGATGAAATTTGTTTGCGTTTTGAAATGTGTACTATTACTTTTAAAGTTTTGCCTATCTTTTGTGAAACACCCTATACTCTCTCTCTCTCACACACACACACTATATTTTAGATTTTGAAGATCTTTTTAATTCTTTCAATCTTGATGATATGATTAATATACTTGTAAATTTACAAAAAGATAATTTATTTAATAATGTTAATTATGATAGATTAAGCTCACTACTTAGGTTTGTACTTAAAGAGAACTATATATATCATAAGGGTAACTATTATCTGCAGATTAAAGGTTTGTTACAAGGTGGACCTGTGAGTAACTGCCTTGCCAATTTATACTTTCATTATTTTGAAAGTAGTTACATCAATAATTCTAAATATTATATTTATCGTTATATAGATGACATAATCATTTTTGGCAAGCAAATCAATTTTATACCTAACACTAATATTTATCCACAATATCTTAATTTAATACAGACAACTAGTAACAACAATGAAGTAAATTTTCTTGACATACATATGAAATTAAAAAATAATGTAATAATTTCTAATATTTATGATAGAATAGAAGAATAATTTAATTTCAATATTATCAAAGTTCATCATTGGGAGAGTAATGTACATGTTTCTATATATATATATATATATATATTCAGAAATATTGTTATTAATTATATACAACGCAATAAATTTCTGGTATCAAAAAATCAAAAACAATAAATAACTATAAACATTTTACTAAATATTAGTTAAATCAGACATACCCAATTAATTTTTATAATTATATGAACAAAGCTATTCAAAATAGTAAGAATTAAAAATTCTTAGATTAATAATAGTTTATTACTATAAATTTACATATTTCCTAGTTATAGTTACCTACATATTCTAATATTAGATAAAATTACTTATTATTATTTAATTCATGCATACTCTAGTTTTGCTAAAGTTATGGTAATTTGTAACTCTCTTACTAATTTTTATTTCTATTCTTTTTATACTTTCGTTAAGTGCTACATATCAGCCTTTCACATGCTTTGAATCTGCATTAGGGTCCAGAATGTGGCAATAACTTATTTATTGCATTCAGATTTAGCGCGGGCTCTGCATTTTTAAGTGCAATTTTTAGGCAATGGATTTAGATATCCCTATCCATTACTTTCAATAGGTTTTTGCTCAGTATCATTTGCATAAACGGGGAAGGTTGGCTAGCCAAAAACATGTTTAATCCCACTTTTATATAAATGTTGTATATTAACTGTCCTAAGTCAGCAATGTTTATAATACTTCAGCATCTATTTTATAATTTTTAATCTCGGTTCTGCATGTGCCCTTCATTGTGTAATTTTCCTACTGTATATATATAAATAAAGATAAATTTTTAATCGAATCTCTGCTTTTTATAAATAAAAAATATATTTACGTATTTTGGATATTAACGTCCATCATATTTTCTTAACTCCTAAATTTCATAAAAATCCTGTTAAATTTAGAACTATTACGAATGGTTTTAAAACTTATGTTACACATCTGGACATGAAGCTACAAAATATTATTCAACCTGCATTAGACAAAATTGATAATTTTATTATAGTTAAGAATATTATGGACATTATTAAGTATATATAAGGTAAAAAAAATTATTTATATTTATACCTATGATTTTGAAGATTTATTTAACTCCATTGATATAGAAGACATTTTTAAAGTTCTTAAAAAGCATATAGCAAATATTTTTTGAATAAGATAATAAAATATGATAAAAATATTTCTATTACTGAATTAGTATTAAAAGAAACTTATATTTTCCAAAATAACGCTCATTATCAGCAAATTAAAGGTTTACCACAAGGTGGACCAGCTAGCAACCGCTAAGCAAATATTTCCTTTATTTTTATGAAAATGAAATTTTAATTATGATTCTTGTTACTTTTTTAGACACATAGATGACTTAATTTTTTTAGTAATATAGTAGACTTTGTTCCTAGCTTTAATTATTATACCCAAGCTAAAAGCTAAAAACTAAAAGCTAATTATAATAATGAGTCAGCTAACTTTTTGGACCTTCAATTAAACGTTAAGAATAATTTGCTATTAAGTAATATTTTTGATAAAAGAGACATTCGATTTTAACATTATAAAAATGCCTTTCTGGGGTAGTAACTTGCACCTATCAATATTTAGAAATATAACCTTAAATTTTATAAATAGAAACAATGATTTAGTTACTGATTAAATTTTAATACATAGTAATTTTGTGAAATTTTGCCATAATTGTTTAGAATACAATTATCCTAGTAAATTTATTTTTGAATTTATTTCTATTTCTAATTAACTCTAGTTTTATCTTAGTTCGATATTTTACTTAAAATTTTTTCTCTCTCTCTATTTAGTTTATTTTTTAAAAAATCTTTTGAAAAATTTTAAGTGCTTATTTTAATTGCAATATAACTATCTAGTATATAATCATTTAAGTAAATTTACTTTGTAATATATTTTTATTTGATACTATCTATTCTTAACTTTGTTCATTATTTTATTTAAGACTTCTTATGTTTTGTTTATTTTAACATATCTTTGTGGTTAGTTTAACTGCAAAATAACTATCCAGATGGCACCACGGTTTTTTCCTTCTTGTGTTGGCGTTGCAATCTTTTACGTCTTTTCACGTGGGATTTCAACGTAGAAGGTTGATTTCTCGAGTTCCAGATTTTATTTTACAAGTAAATTTTTCCTAATTTTTTTATATAAATTTTTTTTTATTCCTCTCCTTGAGAGATTCATTATTGTTCTCTTTTCTCAATTTATTTTTATTATTTTATTAGGTTCATCATCCACGTGTTGTATCAGGCTTAACTTTTCAACTTGGCTCTTTTTTTCTATTATGTCGAAAATTTCTTTTGTACGCGGAAGGTTGGATCCACAAATCCTTACTAACCCTAATTCGCTGGCCTAATTCACCGACAGCTTTAGAATTCATAATAAGTCTCCAGTTTAATCCAAATTTTTTATTTGTATCTACATTTGTTGTGTCTGCTGAATTCCAATTTCTTACTTCTTTAGCACTGTAGGTTCTAGTACTTCTTTACTTTTATTTTATTACACTATATACATGTATATATATATATATATATATATATATATATATATATATATATATATATATATATATATATATATATATATTATATATATATCGACATGATTGTATGTGCTTTAGTTATTTATTTGCATGTTATATTGTAAAAAGAGCGTTCTACGTTTCCGATATACGAGATAGTATACGATAATAGCATTAGTAAACGTAATGATATATAAATAAAAGTACGTAAAAACTAATAGTCTCAGCTGTACTCAGAAAACAAAATAAGAAATCTGAGAGAAGACTCGAGTAAAATTATTATGCGGACATTAAGAATACGAGAATGTGAGAAAAACGAGAAAAGAGAAAAACCCATTAAGTCTCGAAGGTGAAAAAAAAAAGTGAAATTCTGTCTTCGAAATGAAGTGGAAAAAAACATTAAATATTCATTTGCGTGTCTGTTTCAGATTTGTTCAGGTTTTAAACAGATCTTCAACTTTCAGTAGAGTGTGAAAAGAATAAATTTGAAAAAAAGTAAAAAAAATAACACCGTTCTTATAAAAGATAATAGACTTTTCCAAATATTTAAAAGCACCATTACTTTTTTTTACAAATTTCAAAGACTGCTATTCAAAGTGGATGCATTAGTACATTGTTTATCATTGACTTTGTTGATAAATTATTGGATTCTGTAATATTATCAAGCAAAACTACAGACAAAAGGGCATAAAACATGCGTTTAGTTTATTTATATAATTTAAAAGAGTATTTCAAAATAAGTGTCATTTCAAAAAGATAAAACAAAAATGTTTCTTGTGAGTTTTTAATTTTATTTTTATTTATTTGTTTTTTTTAGAAATGTTGAATTCGAATTGGTGAAATACTTTTTATAAATGCGAAATTTTTGTTACAAAATTTGTTACTTCTACAGTAATTTATTCTTCTGTTACATATATTTAATAATGCAAAATTATTTAATTTAGTTCAAAAGTTATGCTTATGATATACACACGGTTCTTAAAAAATTAAGGCACAACCTATTTCTGTGGCTAATCTGAAAACGAATAAACACAGAAATAAGAAATTTGAAGGTAATGTGTGATAGGTTTTTTTTTTGTTCAATGTGATTTGGTACAGAAACTTACGGATTGGCCAGTTTATGTTTAACAGGAACATGCTTTACAACATCAAAAAGAGATAACTTGGCACAGAATTATATTCTTGGAGAAAGCAGTACATCAGAGATCTGTTTCGAGAAATGTCTTGAGTGAGTGAATATAAATGTCGGACTGTTCAGCTACACGGGGATTTTTGGCTACGGACCACGTAATTTTGAACCACGGTCAAGTGACGTGAACGACACATGAGTTGGTACCCCCTCTCCTAACTACCACACCACACCAACGGGACAACGTTTGAGCTCTCGACAGATTTAACGTGCATAGATCCCCTAAATGGCGGGTCTTTAGTGGTACTGGGCTCGAACTTGTGACAAGTCCAGCCACGATCCCATAACTTGACCACACTGCTACCGCGACCTGATAAATGTCTGGTGAACACTTTACAAGACTGGACACTCAGAAGCAATGTGTCCACTCTAAGCTATGATTTATTGGCGGCATCGAATTTCCATGCTGTCAGTATGACACCGAAATGAGAAAACGAGTACCAGACAAGGAGTAACCTTTTTCCAGATCATGTAACGACCTTGGTGGAGAATAAAAGCAGCAACACGTCTATCATGGCGCCAAACGTGTCTTTCAATAAATCGATTGTGGCACGAGCTGTGTGACATGTTGCGCCGTCTTGTTGGAACCACAGCTCCTGGACATCATGATTGTTCAATTCAGGAATGAAAAATTTAGTAATCATGGCTCTATACCGATCACCATTGACTGTAACGTTGTGGCCTTCATCGTTTTTGAAGAAGGATTCCACCAGCCCATAAAGCGGACCAAACATTCAGTTTTTCTGGATGTAACGGTGTTTCGACATACACTTGTGGATTAGCTTCACTCCAAATGCGGCAGTTTTGTTTGTTGACGTAGCCATTCAACCAGAAGGTCGCTTCACCGCTAAACAAAATTCGCTTATGAAAATCGGGAACAACGGCCATCTCGTTTTGGGCCCATTCGACGAATCTACGCTTTGCTTGATGATCGTTTTGATGAATTGCCAAACCAAACTGAGAATAAATCACTTGACAGCTGTTAAATCGGTCGCCATCTTGGAAAGTAATGCCAACTTAAACTTCTATACCTGAAAAAAAAAACACTCTATATTAGCGGAGAGACTAGATCCGTGGTTCCCCTACTTCTTTATCCCATGACCCCCCTTTTTATATTCAAAACTTTCCCAAGTGAAGCAGCTACATATAAATGCATAGTATAAAAACTACAAATTTAACTCTAGAAATAATAAAACTTATAACATATACCTATATTGCCCAAAAGTAGTCAAAATGACTGCATTGTGAAAGAATAACTAATGTGTAAAGAAATTCGTTTTAAATTAATTTTTGATATTTTTTATATTATTTACTGTTATATAACAAGTTATTACTAAATATTTACAATGAAACAAATTTACTTCACTTGGCCAAAAAATATATTCTAAAAATTTCTAACAAATGGTGTTATTACATACGTCTAAATGAAATTAAAAAGCAGTCAAAAGGACTTCCTTGGGAAATCTAGTGTTAAGAAAACATTTTATAGAAGAATTATTTATTAAAATTAT
The DNA here is from genome assembly GCA_019973935.1 of Trichonephila clavipes. Lineage (NCBI taxonomy): Eukaryota > Metazoa > Arthropoda > Arachnida > Araneae > Nephilidae > Trichonephila > Trichonephila clavipes. The sequence continues at coordinate 1,009,380 of BMAU01001337.1, read as the reverse complement.
AACTTTTGTCTGTAATAAAATTTAAAAAAATAATAATTTGGTTGAACTTGATGATTTGTTATGAGTGTATTTATGTTTGTTTCAATAATTGTGAGCAGAAGCCGCAAATACCCACCAGTACTAGTTTTTAGTCAATTTACACTCACGGAGAAAAAAATTAGCGCACCTAGAAATAATTGCAGGATCGTAACGAAACTTGGCATTAAGAAATATGTTGGGAAGATATGTAAATGTTTTTAGAAATGCAGCGTGATTGCGCAATATTTAGAGCCGGTAGAGGACGTTTGACATCGTTCCCCGTAGAGAATAAAACAGGTAACCAAAGCTTGTTTGGGTGTGCTGAATCATTTACAAAGGAAGAGCTGAGGTAGACATGCCATTACGCCCTTTTAGAAGACAATTTGAGCAGCTGTCGCAGTTTGAGAGGGGGAGAATCATCGGCATGATGGAAGCTTGGTGGTCAGTTAAGCGAGTAGCTCATCAATTAGGCAGTTTTGACTGTGTTGTGAGGAGGTGTTGGGATCAGTGGACCTGACAGATGTCATTTACACGAAGTCCAGGTTCAGGACGCCCTCGACAGACCAGTCGTCGAAAAGACCACGACATCGCTACAAATGCACGCGTACTGCTAACTGCTTCATCGGCCGCCATCCAGGCACGGATAGCACCTTCACTAGGGGCCCCTGTGCCTTATCGAGCCATACGAAAGAGCCTGGCTGAAGGACATTTGGAATCGCGGTGCCTTTCACGTGTGCTCTCTTTGACGCCCACCCATCGACGCCTCCGTTTTGAGTGGTGCCGCGCACGAGGAAACTGGACTGCAGCGGAATGGAACCAGGTTGTCTTTATCGACGAATCCAGATTCAATCTCAACAGTGACGACAATCGTGTTCGTGTCTAGAGACCCAGTGGTGAACACCTCAATCCTGCCTTTGTATTACAGCGACACACCGCTCCCACAGTTGGTGTGGTGGTATACACGGTCTACTACAATACACGGTCATTCCTAGTATTGATCCGTGGCACCAAAACTACCCAGCAGTATGTCCTTGACATTCTGCAACCACATTTGTTGCCACTCATGCAACGGTTTCAGGAGCCATTTTTCAACAAGACAATGCTCGGCCTCACACGACAAGAGTGTCACAAGACTGTCTCCGCACTGTTACTACCCTTCTTGGCCTGCTCCATTCCCATATTCGTCTCCAATCGAGCCTATCTGGGATCATTTCGGACGGCGAGTTGAGTATCCAACGAGTTTGAACGAACTAGAGACAAGGGTACAGCAAATATGGAACGAAATGTCTCAAGACATCATACAGAACTTGTATGCCTCAATGGCCGATCGTATCGCATTGTGCATACGTTCTAAAGGGGGTTCAACAGGGTATTAAATCCTCCGTTCCTCTGAAGGACATTTCTTCCTTTGAAATAAATTATCCTTTTTCGTTGATTTTCTAATCATTTACTTATAGCAAAGTAGTCATTACGTATGTAAAATTTCGTTTCATTTTGACGACTCCTTCTTGGTGCGCAATGTCCATAATTTTTTTTTTATTTGTGGGGCAGTTTTTTAAGGCACTGAATCCACGTTCTACCAAATTGAAAGACGGTAATGCAGTCAACGACTTCAGTACAATAACTCATAATGCTGGAAATAAAATTGCGATCTGTTTTTATAACCAGAATTTTTGGTGTCATTGTTCAAACATTGGTTTAAGGTATCCGACTACGTTCGGAACCTCGTTTTCGAAAAAGAGAATAAATGGATAATATTTATGATATTTAGTGTCATTTAGATTTTAAAATGTATATAAAGTTGTTTTAAGAATAGTATTACAATAAAAATTATTTAAGTACAATATTTTGACAAAAAAGGAACATATAATGAACCATTTTCAAAATATTCTCCTTTCGAGAAAAAGGCTTCTATTATAAAAGTATTTTGCCTGTATATAGCTCAGACCTCTGTACAGAGGCTCAACTAGAATTTTTGAAATATGTAGCTTAGAATTGGGTTTATCCATGTTATATGACAACATAAGGGAGAAATTTTAAGAAAAATACACTGATAATTATTTCAAATGGTTGTAACTGAAAATAATGTGAATTTTTCAAAAGGCATAGTTGAGCCTCTGTACAGAGGTCTAAGCTATATATAGACAAATTATTATTATAATAGAAGCATTTTGCACAAAAGGAGAAGATTTTGAAAAAAGATTATTCGAAGTTAATTTTTTGCCGAAATACTGTATTTAAATAATTTTTTGTCACTTGTATTCTAATCTAAGTGACACTAAATATCATGAAAATTATCCATTTATGCGCCTTTTTAAAATCATGGTTCCGAACGTAGTCGGATACCTTAAATGCCTCATTTGTGTATATTTCAATATGATTCTCTATATGAGTATGGATTCATCTGTGTTTGGGATCTGAGTTGATCCAAACTTAAAAGGGTTCAACACCCAGTCGGGAATATCCAAGTAAATTATTGTTATTTATTTAAATTTGTATGTAAATAAAAATAAATCAAAATATTTTTCAAATTTATATTAAATTTTGCACGAACCCCTTGACATTATTCAGGGAATCCTCAAATAAATTTTAATTTTCCATGGTTACCCTGAATAATATCCGTGGACCACTTTGGGAAACAATGAACTAGATTTTAAAATGACAAAATATTCTAGAAACGAGCTGAGAGAAACACATTAATGATTCTTATTTTAGCTCGAAAGATCTAAGAAAAAATTCCTTGTCAGTTTTGTTACTCATGATAGACCCAGAAGAACTCGATAAAAAATATTCCTATATAAACTGATCCCTCTGTACCACTGGATCACACTGCAATACACATTGAGACGTTTAGCAGCATCAGTTTGTGATATATAACTTTGGTTACATATGAAAAAACATTTGCCATCTATACGAGTAGTGTAAATGACTTCTAGACAATTCTAGACTTTACTGGATATTGTCAACACAATTTCCAACGATTTTTGAAGATGAACAATTATGCACAAAATATACGCGAGTGAGTGAAAATTTACGTCGTATTGTTCAGCTACTCAAGGGCTTTTGGCGATGGACCTCGTAATTTTGAACCGTGGTCAAGTGACGAGGACGACACGTTAGCTCGCGCCCCCTCACTTAACTACTACACCACACCAATGGGAGGACGTTTGAACTCTCGACAGATTTAACGTGCATCTCTCCTCTAAATAGCGGATCTTCAACGGTAACAGATTCGAATTCGTAAAATGTACGCATAAAAATGCGAAAGTTTAATCTTAGTAGATTTTCTCCCCCTTTTATGAACGTACTAATTTCTATAAAATTAAAGTTATTTTATAAAAGAATTTTGTTATTGTGCCATTTTTTAAAGGTGAAAATTAAAAATTTTGTTGTACTTTAACTTTTGGAATCCAATGTATATTTATGGTTAATGGATATTTTGAATCTTTTACTCTGTTACACTAATTATATGATTAGAATAAGCAAAAATATTAAAACCAAACAAATAAAAGCTATCCTATAGAATACTTTAAGTTCAAATTACACACACACATATATATATATATATGGAATAATATTTACATATATATGCATGTATAATAAAGCTAACTAATGTTCTTAAAATTCGTGTATGTATATATAAAATAATGTGAATATTTTTCAACTTCTTTTGTTAAAAAACATCTTCGAAACCTTCGACGAATTCATCTTAGTATTGAAACGTGTAACATGACAATTGCCCATCTGATAAAGTGAAAAAGTGAGTATAGAAAGATTTTTCTAGAGTTTGTACTATGTTGACAAATCTAAGGGAAAATATAGAAGTTAATACCTGGATGCCATATATTAATGGTTTTATATTTGATATTTAAATTTTGGCAAAAAATGGCGAGTTTGTATAGTATTATACAAACTAAGCATTATATATAACTTAATTTAAAACTAACTGTAAACCGATGAATATATATGGAGCAAAGTAAAACCAGATTTAAAAATATTTCAAAAATAACAATTATTTCTTAAATTTTTTCAGTTAAAGCTAAATAATCATCATCATTAAATAACTATTTATTAGTCTAGTTAGGACAAATAATAATAGTTTATTACGATGATTTTTTTTTAAAAAAAGAGTACGCGCAAGTGAATATATATATATTTATTTAAGTACTGAAAAATAATCAATAGAATACTGCTTTCCACTTTCTTGGGTTTCTGTTTTACATATATGAAATCAAAAGCAAAGAAATAAGTCAATTTAACCATTAATGTGACTTTTATGGCATTCTGCAAAATTGTTTCTATATATACATACATATATTGAAGATAAAAACTAAAAAAATATTAATAAATAAATAGTATAGGATTTTAAAAATATATTGAATATATATTACCCTCAATAGTGTGGAAATAAATTTTACAGTTAAATATTTAATGAGATAACTGCATACCCACCTCACATTCCATAATCCCAATTTTAACTTTGAAATGATTAAAAGTGTTTTAACATTGCACAGATGTGATTTCTTTAATGAACAAAATCATATTATTATTACAATCAATCAATTTATCAAAAATTCCATCAGATTTATTTTTTATTTTAATATATTATCTCAAAATCAATATTATAAAGCATTGATGTACAAATTTCCAAATCACGTCATGGATATTAAATATATATATCAGATTATAAAATATTCCATAGTATTTTATTTCCTAACAATTTTAAATGCATGTTTGCACGTCAGTTTTGCGTATTATTTATTTATTTTTGTTGGTTTATGCATTTAAAATGTGATATTTTTATTCTAGAAGGAATTTTAATTACCCACTTTCAACAAATTTCATTTTTCTGCAGTATTGGGATGCTTATTTTTATTTGTTTTAAAAAGTTTCAAAATATCCTTAGAAATATCGAAAATTTAATATTTTAAGCATCGAGGTATTTAGAAGTAAATATAATCTTTTATGCAGGATTTTTCAATCAAAAAATGCTACAGCAAGTTTACTTATTTCTTTAAAAATAAAATAATATTTTGCATGGTGATTTATGTTTTGCTTGCATGTTACTCTTTTTTGAAAAATCTGTTTTTTTTTATTGAAGACAAATATTTGTTATCAACAGCATCCAAAAATTTAAGAACACATTTCTACAAAACAATTTTAAGAAGTTTCTAAAAATTATCTGTTTAAGATTACTTTCTCATAGAGATGAACACTATTTGCAAAATTTTAAAGCTTCATAAGCCCTCAGATAAAATTAATCTCAACTACAAATTAAAAGAATATATTTCAAAAATTGTGCATACCTACCCTCGCAGACTGCGCGCTCTTCTTTGAATTCCAGCAGAATTCGCCAATTGCAGTGAGGACCGCTACTGCCAGGCCACACAGCAGCACAACGAACACCCCACCGATGTTGTCTACTCCTAGAGCGTTCGCCTTGCCGTCTTTGTTCTTATCGTCTCTGGAGCAAGTGATGCCAGGGCTCTTCCACCACTTATTATAGAGCATCTGGATGACCCCTTTCTCTTGCAGATCGAGAATAGCCAGGGAGATCTTATCACGCCATGGAGACCCTAATAGGAGGGGGGAGTAATAGACCTTTTATAAGTGGCTTTTAAAAGCTATTATTTTTATTTTCAAAATCCATCGTCAGTTTCTGTTCTTTAGAAATAAGCAATAATATTTTATTTTTGAAAAGACTAAAAGTAAATAAATAGATATATTTTAACAAAAATTAGATAATTTAAATAGGTTCCCAATGTGCTAAAATCTTTTTAACTCTTTTTTGTTACTAATTTAATGTCATATATTTCTTTTATTCTAAGACAAATAGTTACCTAGTTCAAATATAATTTGAATGACATAATGTACTAGGTATTCTTTTTAACTGACATAACTGGTTGATTCATAAATAGTGTGACCAATTTCAGAGGATCATAAATTTGTATTGAATAAATTTATTTACATGGAAGTTTCAATGTGGTTTCCTCTAGCACTTTTTTAAGCAATACGGTGAAGCTAAAATAGTTTTTTCGATCATTCTTGGGGTATTTTTCCAACTCCCTCTTAAATTGCTTTTTGAAGCCCTTGAAGGGCTCTTACTTTGTCTATTTAATTGTTGTTTTTTTTAAGCATTCCCATAAAAAATAGCCGCAAGGAACACAAACAGGGGATAGTGATAGTCATTCATCAGGAGGTAGAACCCTTTTTTTTAATCTTTCAGCCATTTTATAGTTGATTTTGCAATATGAGTTAATGCAGAATCTTGGTGAAAAACAAATTTTTCTTGAGGGTAAAGACGTTTCCTTTTTTGATCAAGTGTTTCAAAACTTTATTCTGATAGTATTTAACATCAATTTCTAAGCTTGGTTTTTTAAGCTTGGTTCTATGAAAAATAGTTTTGTTAAGCTTTGATATGACATTTCCGTCCATACAATAACACTTCAGGGCCAAATTGTATTTTTCAAAACAGCTGCGTCTTTGTGACATTTTTTGCTTTAAATATTATGAGGCCTCGTTTTGACAGTTGTGAATAACAGATGAAACAGTGCTTCATCAAAAATTATCCATGTTTTGTATGTACTTTTGCGCAACACTAAATACAGAGGACAAGAACGTTTTCTTCGTTTTTCTGCGGTCTTAACAGACATTTGGTGACAGACTTGAAAATTTACGTTTGTATAGCCAATTTTCTTTATCTGAAGTTAAATTGTCGATTGCTATATCTATAGTTTCTTAGCACTAGGTTTTTGAGTTAAAGAGTTTTCTACAGCGATAATTCTTTTCAACTTCTTTTTTTCTCTCTTTCATTAAGGACTACCTTTCGTTCACATTTTTTACCTGGAGTTTTTGATTGCGAGCCAAATTTTATTTCTTTTTGAAGTTTAGATAGTAATACAATAGAAGAATGTCTTTTTTGATTTTTAAATGCTTTATTATTTATAGAATTTGAACAGCGATCCTTCAATAGCTGTAAAATTTCGATCCGGGTTTGAGGATCTAATTTCAGTAATGTAATTTACTCCCACTAATAAAAATGGTTATATTGGTAATTCAAATGTTTTATTTTTCAAAATAAAACCGGTAGTAAAACGATAGGAATTCATCATAAATAGTTATATGCTTTTAAAATTGGTCACACTTATTTGGAATCAACAGGTATTCAGAGCAATCTGAATCCCGATCTAACAATCGTAATGGCATGAACCTTGGTATGGAGACGAATTACGATATGTGAAGTTAGATTTTGTGGGACAAAAATTAAATACAAATATTGTCGATACAGATATTTATGGCTCTGTGGAATGCAAAGTTTAAAAAAAATAATAACGCTTATAAAAAAATAAATGAAATTTTTATTCATTGAATTAACTTCCCCTATATATATATATACACGAAGAATTCGACCACATTCACTATGGCCGCCGCTCTCAAAGACTACGCCAGGCACAATAATATACCTGCACAATACTTTCCACGGCCATATGGGACATGTCCTAAGGTACACTGTCTGAGATATGTAACCAATAATGATTCACTGGGATCCGTTAAAATGAATTCTTATGGATGTTTTGGACATTTACATTACAGGCTAATTTTAGGGAGAATGAAATAGGAATTATGCACCCAAACATGTATCTAAATCAATAGAAGACCGGTTAAAATAAGAAAAGATTGACTTCATATATTTTGGATAAGCATCAAAAAAAAACGGGAGTTTATACTGCCACCAATATACAGATTTTTATAAACGAATGTCTTCTTTTACGTATATTTTTTTAAGAACAATTAATTTATTTTCCTATTTACCCATTGGTGTAGCGATTCCGTACCCTTTGGAGTCAAGCAGCCCTCCGACTTGCGTCAAGTTGCAATCTCTTTGCACCATGTAGTCCAGCATCGTGGATTCCATGAGGAAAGCATAGTTTCCCTCCAGAACTCGTTGAACTCCTTCCTCATACGAGCTAACGAATACTGAAGGTCTGTTTTCCATAAACCTCCACATCTTCAGATATGTTTCGATTTTGGAATCCTAATGCATTTAACAAATTAATTTGTTTCATCCATTAAAACGATCATTCAGTTTGCATAATTTTAATTAAGGTATCCGACTACGTTCGGAACTATGATTTTGCAAAAGCGTATAAATGGATAATATTTATGATATTTAGTGACACTTAGATTAGAAAATGTATATAAAATTGTTTTAAGAATAGTATTACGAAAAAAAAAATTATTTGGGTACAATATTTTGACAAAAAATGAACATAGAATGTCCAATTTTCAAAATATTCTCCGTTTCTGAAAAATGCTTCGATTATATAATAATATTTTGCCTGTATATAGCTCAGACTTCTATACAGAGGCTCAACTAGAATTTTTGAAATACAGGTACATAACATAGAAGTGGGTTTATCTATATTTTACTACAACAGAGGGGAGAAATTTTAAGAAAAAAACGTCAATAATTATTTTAATTAGTTGCATCTGAAAATAATGTAATTTTTTTTTAAAAAAAATAGTTCAGACTCTCTGGAGAAGTCTTTACTTTATATAAGCAAAGTATTATTATTTTAGAAGCATTTTTTTATAAAAGGAGAACATTTTGAAAAAAAAAATGTTATTCTAAGTTATTTTTATGCCAAAATATGATATTTAAATAAATTTTTTTGTAAAAATGTCCTTAAAACAATTTTATACATCTATTCTAATCTAAATGACACTAAATATCATGAAAATTATCCATTTATGAGCTTTTTTTAAAAATCACGGTTCCGAACGTAGTCGGATACCTTAAGTCGTTATCCTTTTATTTAATTTTTTAACACCTTTTAAAACTTTTCTTTGCATCTTCTACAGTAAAAAAAAATTCAAATCCGAACTACTCTACATTTAAACTAAAATTGAAAATTGCAAAAGTTTATTTCAACATCCCAAGAAGAAAGAGACATGTGTCACCTTCAAACCCTTCACTATTTATGTAGGAGACACATTTAGTGTTGGCCAATGGACACATACACATTGCCGTTTAAACAAATTAATTTTTTTAAATCGGTTTTGGAAAATGTTTATTATATTGACATAATAATGATGAATTTTTATGAGATAATAATGATAAATTTTTATGACGCAATAATGATGAATTTTTATGAGAAAATAATGATAAATTTTTATGACGTAATAATGATGAATTCTTATGAGATAACAATGATGAATTTTTTATGAGATAATAATGATGAAAATGATAATTATAAAACAATTCCAAAAGCCAAATTTTTTAAAAAGTAATACATGCATTATAAGACAATTTCGAGCTTTGCTTCGGGAAAAAAGTTAATAGAGGAAGAATGTGGGAGGGACTGACCCTGAAAAACGTCATGGTGGATCCGCCTTCCAGCGTGCCGTACGAGATCTTGCTCTGCTCCGCCAGGTCCTCGACACTTTCTATTGGCGTTATCATGCGCTCTACGGTAAGGAAGGCGGCCAAGTTGGCCGTGTAGGAGGAGATCATAATGAGCGTAAAGAACCACCAGATGGCGCCTATGATACGCGTCGAAGTCGCCTTGGGGTTGAGGTCACAGCCTTGGTGCATCAAGGTCACGATGGTGAACCAGAAACTGTAGAGAAAGTTTTCTTATTTCATGTGATATAATATGTCAGATATTTAAATAATCGATGATTAAAACTTATACATGTCGCAGGGAAACGATGAAATTAGGAATTTGATCGAATTCTTAAGGGATATGATTAATTGACTGGAGATGTTGAAATAACGTCTTTTCAAGGTCATTTCCCTAATAAAAGTAAGGGAATTGAACAAATCTCTAATCTGTTTCAATGAAGTGATGAAATAATATTGTCAAGAGTTTAAAAGTATTAATTTAACAAATATGGTGCATTATTATACGTAGAAGTAAGTAATACAATAATAGTCAATGAAATACAAATTATTTATTCGAAACTAACTGACAAATAATTAGAAAATAAGGCTGAAATTTTTTAAGTTTAACATCTTTCCTCTCGGTTGCTGGACATTTCTGGGAGTGATTTCATGAAAAGGGACGGAAATGTGTAGTAGGGAACCGGGGATGCGTGCGCGGCGGCATTGATCGGCTTGTTTATCCCTCCCCTTCATAGATTCTTTACTATAGATGATTTGCTTTGGGCAGAGGAGGGCTTACACACTAAAATATCAATCCCCATGTTACTCATATGGCACCATTGCTTTAAAGATAGGGGTTGATATTTGGAGGATCGATAGTACTGCCTGTTTGGAACTGCCCTGAAGTACAAGAACTCGAATCTCACCCGCCCAGGTTCTTTTCCTTATCAGGGAAATGACCTTGAAGAGACGTTGTTTTAACATATCCCGTCGATTGATCATATCCCTTAGGGATTTGATCAAATTCCTAACTTCGTCATTTCCCTGCGACATACATATAATCAAAACTCAGTATGTAAATTTAAAGGATTTTTTATACGTTATCATTGAGAAAAGTGTTTGAAAATGCTATTGATAACGAAAGAGAAAAAAGCATGAATCATTTGGGCAATTCTTATGACGATTGAGTAAAGTTATGTTTTAATTTCATTAATTCTTGTACTTTGTAGTGAATATATTTTAAATTGCAGGGGTGGGATTCAAGTAACATAAAACCTGACCGCAACCTTAATGAGTGTTTCGACTTTGTTTGAAAAAATAATTTAAAGTAAATATTCAATTAAAAGCTATTTTAATAACCAATAAGCTGAAATCAACAAATTATTTCATACGAATCTGCTAAAAATGAGCAGAATCCCACTATTGTAAATTTCAACAAATAAGCAGTAAGTAATATAAAATTCTGGCTTATGTATTAGATTATCTTCTATATTAAATCTTTACATTTCACAATTTTTGAATGAAGTGCAATGTATTGCTGATAATAATTCTCAAAGATGAAAAAATTGCATCAAAATTACAGGTAAAAAAATTTATATTCGCATTACGGAGAAAATCTCTTATCATAAGTCAGTAGAATATTGCTGCATAATATTTTCAGAAAAACTCGCCACAATTCTTTTAAAATCTGAATTACAATTAATACAATTAATTATTGCATTCAATATGTGACCATGCATATTCTAGAAATTTCTGCAACTCTTATTTGAGAGATGCAATTTAAATCACACTTCCTAAAAAGACAAATAAGTAACTTTTTTGTTTCGATTAACTCTTTTAATTAATGAAAATATGTCATATAATTTTTTGGCACCTTTAAACTATCAATTAATATTTTAAATACTTAAGTTATCCTTAAATATTTCAATGAGTTTTATGAAAATTCCCTTAAAAGTGACAAAGTAATAATTACCTACTATGATATTTCTAAGAGAATTCTAGAATTATTTTTCCAAATAATAACTATTTCCTGTTTTTTTGTGCATAATAATAATAATAATAATAATTACTGTTATTATTTTATCTATACTTTATTACTGTTACTTACATTTTGATTAATTTCAATTAAATTCATCATCCTGTTAATATCAAAAAAGGACTATTCGTACATATTTAATGATGATAATATTTTTAAAATGATTCTTACTATGAGTAATAGCCATTACAATTTTTTTTGTTGCAAATATTTATTTTATTTTATTTTTGAAACACATTCCATACACTCACCTATTCCCTAAACTAAATTGGTTCTCCATAACGTCGCATTCTGTGACACAGGGATGGGGATTCTGCCATTCATATGGGCTGAATCTGGCGACAATGAACATGGTCGAACTGACCAGTACATATGCAGCCAGGACATACAGCCAGATGTCTACAGCCAGGGGACTCATGAAGGAAAATAGTCGCACCGGCATGTTCTTGGGAAGTTTGAACAGGATTCCAATTCCCAAGTTCATGAATGGCTTCGTAAAATCAATGACACTTTCTCGGGCGTAATTGATGGTCATGGGCGCCACTGCCAGATCTGCGTTCTTTGGAAATAAATATTAAAAATATCATTCAGAATTTGTAATAGATTTAGTGGCAACATTTTATAATACCTGATTGAAAGAATTAAGAATGCTATTTAAGCGATGCCATCGGATTGTCTCGAAAACTAATTTGAATAATTAATCATTTTCTTCTAAGAGTTTATGACATTTGATAATGTTTTGATAAGAATATTTGTAAAATTTCCAGAATTATTATTCCTTCAAGGGTGAAGATTTATTATTTTTATTATATTCATAAATGTTCCGTAAGGGATTAATAATAATAATTTTTATCTTATTTGTTGAAATTAGATTTTATGGTAAAATTTAAATTAAAATAAAATATACGGAAAAGAGAGAAAACTATTATTCGATATAAAGTTTTTTTTAAATGAATAAGCTTTTTAAAATAAGCTTTAGTGTAAGTATATTTGATTAACTAATTATAAGTAAGGAATAAAAATATACCACTTTTTTAATTCTTATCTGTCACTCTAAACTTGTTTTAATTACATCCGTTTCATGATAATTTTTAATTTTTTTTTGTTAATTTTTATAAAACAAAAATGTCTTCAAATCGGTACTATGCGCTAATATACCAATATATATACTTATATTTAATTAAGAAAAATTTTTAAGAATTATTTAAATTTTAAATACATTATCATTCAACAAGTTGTAGATGAACAAATTGGAAAGCATATTGGTTTCCGCTAGGAAAATGCTGGATAATAAATATAATTTTTCGTAATAAAGCTTGCCTTTTAATTAAATCTGACGGAAAATTAAGCTATATTTTAATAAAATGGGCTACCAAATTGATCATGAGCCTTTAAAATTGTTTAAATTTATGAATTATTCATGCCAAAGGTAAGCTTCATTTTTAAGGGAAGAAAAAACACTCCATTAAATTACTCGATAGTTAAAAGAATGTTTTGTTACACTTTTAGCGGAAAACCACTCTATTAGAAAGGATTAAGTAAAGTGTCAAGTAACTTATTTAAGTAATTACATTGAAAGGATAATATGGATAAAACAAAAATCGCATATTATAAATTATATTAAATGAATGTTTTATAAGCGAATGAGTTGTGGCTGAAGAAAAAAAAGAATGTAAGAATGAGATAAGCAAGATATTAGATAGAAAGTAGAAAAGTTGTTAAAAATTGCAAGAGTTTCTTCTTTAAATCAAAGTTTACGTAACGTCTATAAATGTATCATGTAAAAATATATTAATTGAAAATATTTACATACGATTTAGTTTGAATGAATAATATTTTGATTATTAATTTTATGGAAATATATATCTTCTTGTTTCTCTTATTTTTTCCTGAAAATAATTTTAAGACTTAACATTTATAAAAAAAAATCCTATGACATCGTAATTTTTTTAAAAAAACTAATCTTCAACGTAGAGCTCACACATATAATACCTTCAAAATATGTTAAATTTAATATTTCTGATTGAATGCCGAGATCTAAAAATCGTAAATTAAATGCTAACTTTTTTGATACTGAAATTAGTACAGAGATAAATAATGAAAAAAATGAGAAACTATTAAAGTTGTGTGATTTTCATTTGTTTAACTTTCGCAATAACATATCTGTTACATTTACTCGTTGTTGTTGTTGTTTTCATGTATGACAAAGTGCAGAGGTTGTAATAATAAAAAAATAAGGATAAAGTCAGATATTGCCAAAGGAGTGATTCACTGCAGTGGCAACATCCATGTAAATCCGAGTAAATAATGCCCATGCTACAGTCATTGTCTATTTTAAAAAGGGCCCCAACAATGGAAGGACAGTTAAAAGGTGTTTGGGATCCAGTTGCGCGCCTGGACGGTGCCTGCATTCTACAAATACGATCTGGCAGAATCTCCATGTCTTTAAAAGTCTTTGTCCTTAGTCTAGTTATTGTTAACGCAATTTCTCGGCTATAATTTAATTCTGGCAGCGATAATTTTTTTCTTGGGTTTGAGCAGAGCTCTTGTTTTGCTACTGCGTTGGCATCAAAGATCGTAGTAGATGAAGTTAGAGGCTCAAGTGTTCTGGCTTCATTGGCAAGAAAATCGCGCGCGCGACCATCTCATTTCCTTCAATGTCAACATGGGCAGGGATCCACTGGAGGGTACATGATTTGCCCAATGCACCAATGGAGAATAAAAGTGAATTGATTTCTTGGGTGTGATCCCTATTTTTCCTTCCTTGATGGCCTTAAGAGCAGATCTACAATCCTAAAGCACAATGATGACATCGGAATTAGCGATATTTGTCCGTGTAAGGTAAATATCTACGGCTGTCCTAATTGCTTTAAGTTCACATGTGAAGTTGGAAGTTACTCGTATGTATGTAAAGAAAAATAAACCTTTTTTATCTTCAAATAAGAATAAACCACGTATCTCATTCATTATCTGTAGATAAATTTCATTTTTATTCTTCCAACATTTTACGATGTTAAAAATTTTATGTGTACGCTTTTAAAGACCCATTCTTATGATGCAGATAAGATGAAACGATTTTATTATCAGAGATAGAGCATAGCAATAAAAATCCAATGTGTTGATAGTGCTCTATGTCTAAGTGATAAAACGGTTTCCTTTTGATCCATTTTAATTATTTTTATCGATAAAAGTATGCTATAATGTGTTACATTCTTTCAATCAACTTATTTGTAAAATGGAGGTAGTTCTATAATTACATTACTTTTCATTTACCTTTTTATCAAAAATACACAAACTAATCCATTAAACTAGCAACGCGGGGAAGAAAGGAATAAAACAAAATTTTTAAAACCTGTGCATACACAGCATAGAAAGAAGAAAACATGATTAAGTTTGTTGTCAATTTAGGGGCATATAAGGTCCATAATTAATGTACACAACTACAGCCTCTGGCAGCTAAAACATCTCTAACTCTGTTGGGCCTCTCGTCGAGCGGGGCTTGGATGCCAAATACGGGCACGCCATTCCATCGTGATGTTTGAAGCATACAGGGGGTCCAGTACCCATGACTATATGCTTTCCAATGGGTTACAGAAGTGGAAAACCACTGGTATAGCTAGTTCTGAGTGGGCTCAGCATTAAAATTCCTTCGGGGCTCTTTTTTTAGACGTGAGAACCCTGCTTGTGGGGTCGGACTCTTGTAGCTCGAAGGCCCCGTATTATTGATACGGCTGATACGGCGGTAGCTACGCCCCTGTGGAAAACGTACTCTCCAGGGCAATAATTGCACACCCTCTGGGCCGAGGTTGATCAGGACACGTGATCTTGTGTTATTTCACTGAAATAGGATGTCTTCGAGGCCTCGATGATAGGGCACAGTCTCATGCCTTAAAATCTGAGAAAAGTAACTCTCATTCAGATTCCCAACGACGCGTGTTGGGATTCGTGTTCGATATCTAATGTCTGTCCTTATAACCACACGGGGATGACTGGCGCATATGACAATATCGGAAGCAAGCAGGATGATTATGTTGACTACGGCTCTTTAAGATACGGATACATCTATATTGTCGTGGGAATTTCAATGATGAAACTATCATGATGTTTTGATGGAGTTTTGACTCTCAAATACATAGGCCACTCACACACAAAAAATTTACACTTTTTACACGTTTTAGTTTACTGAATGACCCAAATTGTTGACAATTTTAGAGGAAACACACAAAAATGGATCATGATGGCATCCAACATATCTGCCTTCGGCAGATACAAAACCTTTACACAAAGCTCGAGAGTGGAGCTCACTGACCTCTCTCTTCTGGAGACAATCATAGAAATACAATAAACTCTCCACATTTAGCTCGCTGGTGGAGTTCACCAATTTCTCTCCTCATGAGACAGTCACAGAATTTCCAAAACTCCACACCTAACCAACCTCTCTCGTTTAGAGATACTCATCGAATCAGCCAAATGTCTACACTAATCTCGCTGGCGGAGCTAACCGACCTGTTTTTTCGAGGTCCAAACACTGAATCCTCTCTCGTGTGGCACTCACACAGGCGCAGTACCTCTGATCAGTCCTCGTTGCCACCTAGCGTTTTAGAATGTGTTCAGAAGAATGCGATTCCATATCCACATGGAAGTCTTTGGATTCCGACCAATGCAAGTTGCAATAATGCGGAAAGATAAACCACACTATCTGGCAACGATCATGTTGCTACAGAATTCTAATATATGCTGATAACCATTTTTCCTTCTTATATGAGACATAACATGATCTTCTCACAAACAATAAGCATTAAATCGCGATTTCCGAATGAGAAACCTGATGAACCTTATACAAAGTTGGAGAAGTTACTTCTTTTGTTCTATTGCTCTTAATTTCTTATATTTTTCATGTCCCAGTATCTTTTTCCTTTACTTTAATACGAATTTGACGTTTGTAACATTGCATCCTTCATAGTGATGCAATTTCAATGATCTGCAACATGAAGGAATACTGTGGATCTTTTTAATGTCATTAGAAACTGAACTTTTGTGTTTATTATTCTTATTTTGACAAAAATATTTTAAATGCCAAACCTTTTTACAAAATTAATATTAAATTCCAAAAGTAATTTTTTTTATGTTTGTTTTATTACATGTAAACTATTATTCAAAGTTTAGAAAGTAAGCTTTGTGTTTGTTTGAAGCTGTTCATTGTTTGATAAAAATTCATTCTTTAAACTGTATCCTCTAATTTTCTCTGGAATGATTTTAAAAAAATAATATGAATGGTGAATTTTTTTATTGAAATGAAGAAGAAATTCCTGCGCGATAAATTTAATATTTTCAAACTAAATTTTTCTATAATATTAGATAGTTTTAGAGATATTTTTAAAAAATTAATTATATGAAATACATTACTGTTTTAGCACATCTTTGAATTAATGCTAAAGATTAATTTGAATATTTTTTAAGAAAAGTTATAAACAAAAATTAAATGTATGTCATAAATTCTGAGCAATAATACCTTATAAATATCCATTGAATTAAAAAGTTTATAAGAAAATGATTTTAAGTCTCAGAAGTTTGAACAATTTAAATCACAGTGTTTCTCAACGTAGGGCCCACACCCCGCAAAGAGGTAATTTGATTCTTAAGGGGGACAATTTGAAAAAGAACTCCTTTGGAGCGTAAATGACTTATTTATTAATAATTAGCCAATTATAAAAAATTCTTTTCACTACTTGTTTGTGTAATATGAGACAAATTGTAATTAAATGATTATAGATATTTGTCCCTGTGACGACAAAATATTCTTTCCAATCACAATCACGGTATAATGGTACGAAATAATTGCAGGAATCCAAGTTTCCGCAGTGTTTTTTAATATCATTGATTATTAATTGCTGGTGTTAATTCAAAATGAACGCCTGTAAAATTATTATAAAAATTCCATTATTTGAAAAAATACATAAATTGAATAAATATTAGTGATGGTAAATAAGTTCAATTATCAATTTTTATTAATTTCATTTTTGAAGCATCATTTTCCAGAAACATTTGTTATATATATATATATATACCGGGTGTCCATAATTAAACGATACTACTTCAAAATTGTGTACAGACGAAACTATTGTTCAGAAAATAGTAAAATTCTGTGTACGACATAAAGAAGGGATGGGAATTTGTTTGAGCGAATAAAAAAAATTAGTTCAAAATTTAGCCACTAGAGGTCGCTTTTGAATGTAGGCCACATTTATCACCGGTTTTCTATTTGTATGTTATCGCTTTTTTTTATCCACAGGACACGGTAACACAAGAACTGATACTCATTAAAAAGCACAATCTCTAAAATGAACTGCAAACTTTTCTTTCGACGTCACACAGCAACTGTTATAAAAGCAATAAACTTTCACGGGAGATTAGTTTATTTTCAGTGTGCTCGGTATTGCTAGTCAGAATCTCATTACGTTTACCAGATCAAGCGTTGTTAGTAAAGCTGTTCTATCAAAACGATAATTCCACAATAGTTGTTCTACGGAAATTTCGGACTTTAAAGGGGACGCGAAAAGGTCCATTGACAGCTATAAATCTTCAATTAATGGTAACCAAATTTGAAGAAACTGGATCGTTGAATGTTCGTTCTAGAAGAGGAAGAAAACCTGTTTCTACGGAAGCAATAGAGAAAGTTGCACTTCAGGTGGAAGAGGACAAAGCATCCAACGTGCAGGCTAGTACAAGTGTTCGCCTTGTAGCAGAAGCATTGGATCTGCATCGTTCAACTGTCCAGAAGATCATGCGAAACATTCTCCGTTACTATCCATACAAGCTTCAACTTGTGCAGGAATTGCTTCTACATGATTTCGAGACTCGACATCTGTTCTCATTGCAGTTTCTTGCTCGTTTGGAAGTTGATCCAGAATGGCCTTGGAATATCCTCTGGACAGACGAAGCACACTTTCATTTGGACGGTTCAGTGAATACTCACAACTGTCGAATTTGGGAATCAGACGATCCGCATTCCACCTTACAAGTTCCGCTACACTCACCAAAAGTAACGGTGTGGTGTGGGTTTTCCGCGTCTTTTATTCTTGGCCCGTATTTTTTCGAGGAATTAGTTGCTGAGTGTCCAGTAACATGTTCTATCACTGGACAGTGATATGCATCGTTATTACCGAATAAAATTTTTGTCCGGATCGGCAAGCACGTCCGTGCCTTTCACGCATAATTTTTTTGCAAGATGGAGCTCCTCCACATATTACACGTTGTGTTAAGGACGTTCTCAAACATCACTTAACAGAAGGACGTGTGATCAGTCGCCCATTTCATCATCTGTGGCCACCCCGATCACCTGACCTCAATCGATGTGATTTTTGGCTTTGGGGCTATTTAAGACAGCTGGTAAGTTGTGATCAACCAAGAACTTTACCTGATTTCAAAAACAGTATTTCACGACATGTTCTTGACATGTCCCAGAACACACTGCGGTCAACGGAGGATCATGATATCTTATGATTTCAAATAGTAGCTGAAAATGATAGTCATCATGTTGAGCCTTTATTGTTATAACAAAATTTGTAATCTGTTATAAATGTATGCTAAGTATTAATGTATGCTAAATATGATCTCCATTAAAAACGCCCTCTAGTGGCGAAATTTTGAACTATTTTTTTTATTCGCTCAAACAAATTCCCGTCTATTCTTTATATCGTGTACAGAATTTTACAACTTTCTGAACAATGGTTTCGTCTGTACACAATTTTAAAGTAGTGTCGTTTAATTATAGACACCCGGTATATATATATATATACATTTGATTATTTTAATATGCATCTTTAATCTAAATTTTTTCAGCTCATATTAATTTTTTTCCCTTTTAATCAATAGTGAAATGAGTGGTGTAAACAAGAAGAAAGTACTTCAGTATTCGAAGGAATGTTGAAAATTTGGTTTCATATCCACACACACTGTTCACCATGAAAGGTTATGTCTGGAATATCTCTTCTAAGAAATAATTAGCCGTTTAATATGAAATATTTTCTGGAAAATAAATGTTTATTGGTAAATATACTATTTTGTTTTAGATATATAAATTCATTATATATATATATATATATATATATATATATTTTGTGGGGAACATGAGAATTTTTGAAAGGGGTTTCTGAGGGCATTGTGAAAAAAAGTTTGAGAAACACTGCTTTAAATAATTTTCCATTAGTAGATAATTTAAAAGATATAAACTTGTCTAGAACTTAATTTAATTCCTGAAATCTCAGCTATAAAATGGACCACTATTCAAGCTACGAATTGAGGATTCGACTACAAAAGCCGAAAGTTTTCTAAAGCACCTTATAATGAGAGAACTATTCTACGCCGCTTTATTCAGCAATGCAGAAGGGAGAATACCTTTTCAATGATCTCTCTGACCAAACCACTCCATTCACCGGACGTGGTATTCTCAGCTCCGAATTTGTTGTCAGGCACTAGGTACAAGTCGTAGTTGAAGCCTAGTAACTCAGCTATGGTTCTCAATAGGTCGATGCAGAAACCCTCGAAGCGGTCATTTCCGGTCAAGTTGCGGTCACTTTTTAGCATCACATAAGGCGTGGACTGGTTGGGAAAAGGATAAGGAGTTTTGAAAAAAAAGCAGCCAGGAAAAGCGAGATAATAGTGAAAAAATGCCGGTTCTACGGGTGGTGATGTCTAATATCTGCTAAAGGCTTGTTGACGAGGAGATTTGTTGAGGAACGTATTTCTCTCAGAAAAAAAAGTGTAAAAAAACCCAAAATGTGAAAATTTCTCCAGATAAATAACGCATAATAATGAGAAGTCATATTTTTGAATTTAAGAAATAATTATTTTGCATCGATAGAAAAATAATAATGACTTTAATTCTTTTTCAATTTCAAATGTGATTTGATGGAATAATATTTATTTTTCTAGGGATTATACATATACTGTTTTAAGGCAGGTATTATTTAATAACGAAATTATATCGTATTAAGTTAATTATATGCAAACAGTTTGACCAGAAATTGAATGAAAAACAATTTTATACAGATTATATTTTTGTTAAAATTAATACCTAAATGCAATGGGAACACTTCTGTTTGAGCTCAAAAATAGAAATAAAACTAATAGAGATTTTTAGTATAAGCTTAAAAGCATTTAAATAAAAGAAATTAAAATTGCTTATATTCCTGATTTGTTTTTGTAATTTACTATTTCGAACGTTCTAAGCACTGTTGCTAAATTTACTATTGTTGCAGCAAATATTACCAATGATTTCTTTTTAATAGTTTGATGTATCATTTTTAGTAACAAAGTTAAGCTTCTTCTTTTCCATATAATTTCGAATCTGGCCATTTTATTTCAATCTATTTTTTTAATTATTATTTCATATAAATATTATTCCATCTATATGAATGGAAGAAAAAGTGAAGTATTTGTCATTCTTTTTTAGCTTAAAATATTATCAAACTCTATTCCTCTTAAATAAGACGCTCAAGGACATCCTCCAGTTTCTTTACTACTTCCAGTAACCATGGTTTTCTTTGCATATAAATATTTAAACTTTTTTTAAGGTCACGTTTATCATTACAATAGTTATATTGTCATGACATTCAGAAAAGTAAAGGCAAAAAATGTTCTTTTAGTATTTTTTGTTCAGAAAACTCCACGAATACAAAGAGATAAAAGACTGGAGATGGCCTTGAGCCATTTTTTTCCTTTTCACGGAAAAAAGGACTTAGGATGTATTCATTGTCTCCATATTCTTTTCTTCCGTAACTGACCTTCACTAAAAGTTCTCGTACCATCCCGTTCCATTCTCCGTTGCTAGGATCTACTGCTCCGTATTTTCGGTCTGGAACGAGTTCTATAACGTACTCGAATTCCAATCTTTCTGCAATTTTCTGCAACAAGTCTATGCAGAACCCGTAGAACCGGTCATTTTCTTGAAGATTTGGATTTTCTCGCACCATCACATAAGGATCTGCCTGAGACAATGCCAGTGAAAATATTTATTCACTTTACTAGTTTATACAATACATTTAATACGAGACACATTTTTTAAAAAAAAAAAAAAAAAGGCCGCATGTAATTAAAATCAGCAAAAGAAGAGTAAAACAACTCTTAATGGTTTTAAATTACCCATATAATATCAATAATTATGTGACCAGTATTTTTACAAGGAAGACGAAAAATTAAAAAAAACCCTATAAAGTAGATTTATTAAACATTTTATTACATCAAACAAATATACGTTATTTGCAATTTTAATTATTTACTTAAACGAGTATTTTTCCATTAAGTAATTTTTTTGTCGATATATCCTTCTCTAATACACCGAACATTTCGGAATCCTTCATATTGAATTTTAATGCATGTAAGTGCTGTACCAAAAGCATCAAATTTCAATCTTGATTTTTCACTTGCCCAAAAATCCTTACCAATTTAAAAATCTCTTTCAACTGTTGCATTAGTTTGTGAACAGAACAAGGTAAATTCAACACAAGAATAGATAAATTATCTTATGGAACGGGTTCATTTTTGAAATGGTTAAATATTTCATCCCATCTTTTATTAATTTCAATATGTTGATTTTACCATTTTTTAAATTTATTTGAATTTAAATATACATTCAGTGTTCTTTTTCAAACAAACATGTAACAATTTGGCCTGGCATCTCTAAATCGAGATTAACAGATTAATTTCAAAATAGTGAACAGGAGAACAAGTAGGAACATCCTTTGTTGAGGAAGGACAGAACCTATAAAAGAAGAACTGTCCTCCCTAAGGAAGGACGATTGGTCACTTTAAAATTATGATGTGGTGGTTAAATATACATGTATATTCAAAAATTCTACAGTTTTTAACCCTAATTACTTTCAGGTTCTTATTTTTCTCACATAATAACGAAGTCTTTTGAAATGAAGAAAAAAATACTTACTAAATGGAAAATTATTTTTCATAAATTTTTAATTGGAAATAGAACCTAAGTTTTAAATAACTTTTCCATTTCTAGGCAAATTGGTTCAGCTTCTAACAAGCCTCTTTTAAATTTCTGTTTCAAGTAAGGAAAAAAGGTGAGAGATTAATAATAATCGGAACAAAATAGTTCTATAAGAAATCTCAGTGTTAAGGCACTTGCACAATCATTCATCTAATAAAATGAAGTATATTAAATCAAAGGCCTTTACATTTAAAATGTGTCTCATATTAAGTACAAAATACATGCAGATCTATTGAAAAAGGTTTACAATATGAAATATATTATACAGTACTTATATAATGGAAGTGATAACGCTTATGCAGTACAGTACTTTGAAGAAAAATTGAAACAATGGCTAATTCTTATGATAGATTAATATTCTTCACAAAGTAATTGTGTAAGAAGAATAATTTTGAAAATATTTTTGATACCTTAACAAACTTAGGTAAAACAAAAATATTATTGCTATATTGTGAGACGCAGTATTAATTTTTCATTTGAGAAAAAAAGTGTAATTATAACAGACTAATTATGAAACATTTTAGATATGAATAGAAATATAAGAATCGGTGCGATATTTCAAAAGCTTTTTTTATAAGAAAGTAAGTTGATGCGATGTTGGAGGAGGAGTTTACTTTTACAGAGAGAAGATGTAACTCAAATTTTAAATAAAGAATCAATATACATATATGTAATGATTTATAGCATAAATTTAAATTGTCCTTAACTTAATATTGAATTAAGCTCTAATGTGGTGCATTTTCCTGTGTATCTGAACAATAAATACCGTTTTTCGAAACGTTAATCTTATTTTATTTTCCATATTAATAAGCTTCAACACTCTGATTTATTTCCTATGCATAAAAAAACATAATTATCTTACGCAATCACTTTCCCAGAACATGGTGCCAAAGCATTTCCTCAAAACCAGCATCAAAGCTTACAAAATAACGACTATTTCCCTTAACGTCAACAGCTGATGGGGGCTGCGGTAGCCCAGTGGTTAAGGTATCCAACCATGGCAGGCATGTCATGAGTTCGATCCCAGTACCACTAAAGACCCGCCGTGTAGGGCAGCGATGCACGTTAAATCTGTCGAGAGCTGAAACGTCCTCCCGTTGGTGTGGTGTGGTAGTTAGGAGAGGGGGCTACCAGCTCAGGTGTCGTCCACGTCACTTGACCATGGTTCAAAATGACGTGGTCCGTCGCCACACAAAAGCCCTCGTGTAGCTGAACAGTGCGACGTTAATATTAACTAACTAACTCAACAGCTGATTCTAACATTTTTATTATGTTTTTAGCTGTTTCCCCCTTTTATGATTCTAAAAAAGAATATTTCTGTCTTTTTTGTTGCTTGACCCTTGAGTGGAGAGGTCGTTACACTTCCCCTCTTATTGTTAAAACTACCGAAATGAATATAGATTTGCGATAACTAAAAAAAAATTCTCTTGCCGCTACTGAAACCACGCGCCCAGGACCCACAAATAAATCATTGTAATGAACATTGTTACTTATTGCAACTGATTAGCACTTTTCAAAGTAAAATAAACAAGTTTTAAGGAATTTATGTTTTGTTGCAATTTTAGCGCTACGTAGAGCGGTGCAGACCCTTATCACAGGGGGTGAGAAAAAAGGCACGATGAATGTGTTAAACACAAAAATGAAATCATTACATATATTTATTTGTGAGTGCGTGTGTTATAAATTTTCTTAAGTTATAAATATTAGAGAAAAATATTAAAGTTATGGAGCAAGTGCAAAACAAACTAGTCTTGAATTTCAAAGACCATAATGTTACGATTTTTTTCAAATGAATATGAGCAACATAAGCTTATCGAGTATTTGGGTTCAGATTTCCTACGATGGAATCCCACATGCATATTAGAAAAAACAAATCAAACTTTAAGAGCTTCTACGTATTTCTTAAGTTTTCATTGAAACAAAAGGACCTGCCTTCTTCTCCAATTCGAATTAAAAGAAAGAAACGGGAGATGTTAAAACTTTTAATTCCTTTTTAGTAAATTCCCTTTTCCAGGAAAACATGCTACTCCTTTGTAACAGTCCCTACTCTGGAAACTCTAATGGATTTCTGACGAGCTGAGGGCAGAGGTTAATACCAAAGAGGAATTTTACAGATTCACCGTCTACTGACTCATCGTCATTAAACTTTTACTCGTCAGATAGGTTTGCTATACTTTGCTGAAATATTTCATAAAATGGGGTTCGTGAATGAATTTACTGAAGGTATTTAAACATTATTTCTATTTTTCTAAACTTAAATACATTTTTATGCGGAAGACTGAAAAGGAAAATTAAGGGAATCGTACTTTTACCTCACAAACACTGTCCAGGTTTTGGTATCGATGGACATGTTTCAGGAAAAATATAAACAGGAAATTATACACTGCGCTCAAAACAACTTATAGATATTGAGACTGTAGACGACTCTTATAAAGGAGAAATTATTTAGATGATTGACTCATGATCGACAGTCATCGTAGGCTATAGGAGAAAACAATTACACATGTTTGGCAGAAAAAAAATGCAATTTGTTGAGCCTTTGGGTACAAAAGAGAAGAAACACATTTTGTGCCTATGAGAAAAAATTATCTAAAAAGGCGTTTCCTTGAAAGAAAATCATTTTTAGTGTGTGTGGAGGGGGGTATTATTTCCCTGGACGGCTAACAGCGCTGAATACCTTTGAGGCCTTTGACTCGTTGAACATCAGTGAATTTGTTATCGAGAAACTGGGTATTCTGTCTCACTCCTTCAGAAGGGAACTTTCAAGTTCTAAGAGAGCTTTTTGGGGTGGTAGGTAGTCAGAAACTCATCTGCCGAGACTGACTAAACATTCTATATTTAGTTCATGTCCAGAGAACACGCTGGCCATTCCATTTGTGTGATTCCTTCCTCGAAAAGAAAAACTTCCACCAAGTCAGCAGGTTGTGGCATACAACTGTCATACGCTAACATGACTTCCTCTCTAATTGCTGCAACGTAATGGACTACAATAGGTCTGAGGATCTCATCCTCATATCAGTGACCGATCAGAGCTCCAATTCGAAGGATGTGCAGATCAGTTCTCCCATTACAGGATGTGCTAGCAAAGACCATCATTCCCCCACCTTCAAATCTGACACTTCCGTGCCCGAATGCAGGATTGTTGTTTGTGACACGTTCCCTCCAGTTGAGTGTATGCCTATTATCAGGACGAACAGAAAAATGGAACTCTTCGGAGGAAAGAATATTGCACCATTCATTTCTTCTGTTGTTCACATGCATTGTTGACTGCCCCCTGCGGCCATATCGGTACTTTGCTGTAAACGTAACACATAATATTGGTCGGAGACCATAGAGATCTATTGCGTAGAGCCGATTTTGAACTGTTTGTATTGATACTGTGGTGTCAGTAACCGATCGAAGATGTTGAAGAAGAGTGGCATTCATATTTTGGTGTCACCGAGACGTTAGCGTTAAATATTGATCTTCATTGAACGTTTTTGCACGTTTACGATTTTGCCCCGGTCTTTAACTTCATTTCTGGTCTCCAAAAACGTTCCAAGATCCTGGAAATCATACTTTGTAAAACTCCGCCGCCTTGTGCTATCCGGGGTGTGTTTGACCTCCCTCCCCCTCCTGTAACCGACTATGAATTCTCCAAGCTTCTGATTTGGTTAAATGACTTCATTGAGGCATCGCACTCATCAAAACAAAGTAATTTTCCAATGTCGATCATTCTGTTCTGCTTTATCTTTCATTAAGTTGAAAGTCAAATTTCATTCGCTGACGCTAAGGTGTTATTTTTGACGTCAAACTCAAAATTTCCATCCTCCGAAATTTGAAAATGAAAAGAATTAGCATTTGGGATATCTTTTTTCTCCTATATCTGCTAAAAAGTACTGTTTATACTATTATTTTATCTAAGATTTACAATACTTTTTAATTGTTTTGAGCAGTGAGAGAATGTTTAAGGTATCCGACTACGTTCGGAACCATGATTTTGCAAAAGCGTATAAATCAATAATATTTATGATATTTAGTGTCTCTTAGATTAGAAAATGCACATAAAATTGTTTTAAGAATAGTATTACAATAAAAAATTATTTAAGTACAATATTTTGACAAAAAAATGAACAAAGAGTAACCCATTTTCAAAATATTCTCCCTTTCTGTAAAATGCTTCTATTATAATATCATTTTGCCTGTATATAGCTCAGACCTTTGTACAGAGGCTCAACTAGAGTTTTTGAAATATATAACTTAAAAGTGGGTTTATCCATGTTTTATGACAACAGAGTGGAGAAATTTTAAGAAAAAAAAAACGCCGATAATAATTTCAATTGGTTGTAACTCTTAAAATAATATGAATTTTTCAAAAGTCATAGTTGAGCCTCTGTACAGAAGTCTGAGGAATATACAGGCAAAATATTATTATAATAGAAACAATTTTCATAAAAGGAGAACATTTTGAAAAAAGGTTATTCTAAGTTAATTTTTTTCCGAAATATTGTGTATGAACAGTTTTTTTTTGTCAGAATGTATTCTAATCAAGTGACACTAAATATGATGAAAATTATCCATTTATTCGCCTTTTTAAAATCACGGTTACGGACGTAGTCGCATACCTTAACTGATTTCTGTAATCATGAAACTGAAAAAGTTTGTATTAACAGGTATACTTTAAGCATGAACTGACTGAGCCCAAGCTTAGAATTTAGGGTGTCATAGTATCGTTCTCGATTCGGTTTTAATAAGACCAATATCCAAATAATTCTATAACTTGAACGTATTCTCCAAAAAAAGTGGGAATTTCAAGATGTGTGCCAACTGTTAACATGTCCAGGCTTAGGTTTACCATCATACTCTATAATTCGTTTCGAATTAAGAGAATCATTTCAAAGTTTAAATCACTTACACCTTGTTGCTGTCTCTCTTAGTTTGCCCAGTTTCTTCACATTCTGGACTCATGTTGTTTTAAGGACATGTAGAGTATAATTATAAAAGTATAGCAAATAATTTGCTTAAGAATTTTTTCTTTTATTTTTAAATTTGTTTACAGAAGTTATGTAAAAACTATATAATACTGTATTGCAAGCATAGGTATATACAGGGGGATTCGCTACCAGACCGACCAACTTGCAGAGTTTGCAGGAGGTACAGAGACGACTCGAAATCACACAGGAAAGAAGAGTCGCAAAATCCTTGGTTGCGAGCTACGGTGAAAAAAAGCAGAGAAAAAGAACTAAAACAGCAACACACCAATGGGAAAGAAAACATTATATTGAAAGTTTGTACCCCAACAGGTGCTTAAAATTATGACCAGAAGTGGTCTTGGCAGGCCTGACAGCTGCGTTGCATGGAATTCCTTTAGTTCTGGAATATCCCTGGCACATGTGACGTTTCCTCTCCGGAGCTATATATTTTAGTCTTCACCTGAAAGAACGGGGATCTTGTTCACCAAACTCTTTATGTGACCCCAGAAGATGAATTCTATGCACTTTCGAACACCTGTTTTAGTACAACATTTCAATAAAACGTTTTCTGTCCCATTAATATGTTGCTGTTTCTGTTCTTTTTCTCTATTTCTTTGCACCAGATTTTGGAACTACGGTATTTCGTACATGCATTCCAATGCGATTCTGGGTTGTCTGTGTACCCCCTACTCATTCAGCAAATTTGTCAGTTGTAGCGAATGTATAATGCTAATGCATATATAATTAATAACAGCTTGGATGATTAAAAAATTAAATTTCGTCTTAAATTGCATACAAATAATATAAATATTAATAAATTTATCATTTACGTTTAGTTACTCAGAGTTTTAACAATTCTCGCAAATAAAAATAAACAGAATTAAACAATGTTATTTGTGATTACTTCTAGAAGATTGTAAATCAAATTGAATAGAGAATCATCTCTGATACGTACAATATATTATAATATAAAGATATTTTCATTTTGATTGTTGAAACCAAATAATTACACTTTCTTGTTACTTTATTCGAGAAAGAGTTGAACTTGTAATTGCATTAGAACCTTAATTACATTAATCTTTTCTAAAATATTTTGAGGAGAAAAATATATTGACATTCTCGGAATTTGTTTGCTTCACCAGGTATAGGAAAATATTGAATTTCTCGGAATTCATTTTAATTTGAGGCAGACATGAACGAAATAGGTTAGAGGTTTAAACTAATATGTAATTCATGGAACTGTGTTGTATTTTCTTGAAATCCTTTTGTAGTACACTATGTATACATGCTTCTGAAATCTTATTTGATCATCTTGAAATAAAAATTTGGAATTTAACATTAGAATATCAAGTCGAACATGATTATTATAATGATGTAGTTTGCTTTATATAAGTTTGTTATAATTTCAGAAACATTATCTATTATACGTGTTGTAGGAATAATAATGAGGTTAATGTTATCCTTTATTTGATTCATTTAATATATATGTTTATCTCAAGATTTTCTTAATTTTCAATTTGAAATTATC
Organism: Trichonephila clavipes; assembly: GCA_019973935.1. Taxonomy (NCBI): domain Eukaryota; kingdom Metazoa; phylum Arthropoda; class Arachnida; order Araneae; family Nephilidae; genus Trichonephila; species Trichonephila clavipes. Next base: position 980,457 of record BMAU01001337.1, on the reverse strand, counting down.
CCAAGACCCAATCTAATATAATCACCGAATCTTGAAGTTGTAAAAACAATCAATTTTACCTGCATTTTAATATATTTTAAATGATTTTTAATAAAAATATATACACATTTTTGTATCAAAATCATAATTTGAAATATTTTTTTGCTAAAATTTTTAATAACTTTTATTTTTTTGTCACTCAATAAACAAAATAAAATATCCAGAAGTAAAATAATCAATTAACTAAAGATCAAATTAGAAATTTATCGAAAACTTAAGAGCATGGAAAGAATCAGGAGATATATAATTCCAGTCTTAAAAATGAGTGAAAAAATACATGTTGATTAAAAAAAGTATTAAATTAAAAGCTATGGTTATATGCTATGCATTTTCCAAACAAATTTAAGTATTCTTTCTAATTTCGTAAAAATGTATTGACAAAAAATATTAAAATATGTATACTTACTTCTATGGTTGTGACTCTCAAAGTTATATTTGTTGTACCAAATTCATGAAAAGCGTGGTGATTTGTAATATTCAGTCCGAAATTCGTAGACCATTCCCCCACTTTTTCCATACTATTTTGTCTTAATTTCAATAAGTCAAGTTTTAAGTTACTACGTCGACCTTCTTTAAACTGTATCTTTCCTGTTATACCACAAAATTCTACCTGAAAGTATACAATTAATGTAACACAAAATTAGATTGGAATTATAACTTCTCTTTTTACGGTTTAACATTCTCAAAACTGAATTTTTTCTAAAGAATATTAACAAGTTTAAGTACACAGTAAAGAAACATCACATGTATAGACAAAAAAAACGCAAACTGTTTGCTCCAACACATTACAAACTTAATAGCTATCAGCTTCCAATGTTGCATAAATAAAATTTGCATGTTTTATGATTACTTATATCAAAATACTTGAAATATTTTGCTATTTTGTAGATATTTCTTAAGAATATACGTACGTTGTTTTCCATACAATAATACAATGCTCGTGGAGAATTTACAGGGAAAGTGCACTTCTCAGCACGAGCTTGAAAAATAAGATTATGGAAACCACGGAAGATGTGAATAGGCTTACCAAATTGGCATGTTTATTGTCCTAGGTGACAAAATTTGTCGAAAAGGTATATCACTTCCAGAACCATCAAAAAGTCTCTGGGGTCAACCCTTCTCAAAATTTCCATGGTGCTTTATAATGGTCGGCGGAGTTCAGAATTGAGTCCATCGAAATTAGAGTTCTGACTTGGACGTTAACTTTGAGGAGACACATACTTCGTCTGAGTTTCTCCCAATGGAACTTTTCTAAAGTCATTTCTGAAGCGCTGTTATGCCTCATTTATAACAATTTCATTTCCCTCACCGTAAATAATTTGTTACACTTCTTAGAGCACATGCATCGCTTTGTCTTCATGCAGACATTTGCTCATTTTTATCGATAAATATAAACTTTTTATTATTTAATTAATAAGTGTCATCGGCTGCTTTTCTCTCACTTAAATTTATAACATTACTTTCGATAGACGCAGAAGTTCACAGCCAACCTCAGGGCTTTTGAACAAGAACTTTTCTACATACATCGAAATCTGAATTCTATATATATTATGTTATAAAAATATTGTTTGCCTAATTTCATGTACTAGAAGATCAAGATGCAATTGCGCTTCTTTTTATAAAATACAACCTTGGTTTAAATTATTCTTTGACAAATGAAACTAGTAAGACAATAACATAATGTTATGTAGAACGGGTTTCGAGGATTTTATGCAAATCAAAAGCAAGGCCTTTCTTCAGAAAAGTTGGAAATATATTGTCATAAACACACACACACAATCCTTGAAATTCAGTATACAGTACTCAAATTCACTGAGTAAATCTCAGAAGGACTTCAACAGTGCTCAGACACAACTATCAGTTTCTAAAATAACAGTATGCTTAAAATCATTCGTAAGCCCACGCTCATACTGAGCAGCATCCAAAGTAATAGCGAATCGCTGGACGACTCTTCACGATCGAATCAATACTACTCATCAATGGTTAAAACAAGACTAAATCCGTTTGAGTGAGCAACTCCCTATTTATAGGCCTCACGGATTTTCCTCGAAAATCTACTTGCGTCATAGGTAGTGATATTAGTAGGTTTCTCCCGTAATTTCCAGAAGAACCCATAGGGTCGCGAACTCACTAAAAATGATTGCCAAATCACCAACGTGGTCATTAACATGGTCACCAAAATGATGCCAACTTGGCACCATCGCCAAGATTTCTCCAAATTTCTATCGAATCGCTATTATATGTAAGAAACGACGTTATTTTCGAATATTGCAATTTTAACATAAAATAAACACAACATAAAGTTATATAAACATATTACACATCCAGATGTAAATTATTTACACTATTTTAAGTACTTATTATACGAAATTTGTATCAACATGCTCTGGACTTAATAATTTATACACAAAAATATGTGGAGGATGTTTTTCTTACTGAATTGATATAGTTGAACAGACTGCTTCCGTCTGTCCAAGGCACCTCTTCTTCACAGGATACATTAACTGGACGGAGAGTGGTCCCACCCTGCAAGGCGTTCAAGCCCCACGCTAAGGCATACACGGAATCATAGATTAGAGCTGGTTCAGTCTGCGAAAAAATTGTTAATTAGAAATAAACAATCGATATAACACTCAATTGATCTTTCTTTTATTTATGCAATTTCTGCTTCATTTATTTAATTTTTTAGCTTTTATTAACATTTGCTAAGTTAAAATTGATATAATCTAAAAAGCTTAGAAAATGATAGCTATGTTTTACACAATCAAAGATTACTTAGATTTATTCTGCATTTTCAGAAAGCACAGAAAGGTTAACCAGCCGAAAATAATTATGTTTAGACCTAAGAATTCCATACGTTTTTTGTCTCGAAGACCGCTTGCCATGTTTTTCGCCCTGCTTATCTAATATTGATTTTTTTTTTAATTTATCAACTTGAATGTTTTTTTAACAGCTGGTTCTACTACTGACTTGAAAAGGTTTAAATTTCTGAATGGTAGTGAAGTATTGTATTAAGAAATGTATATCAATTATAATAAAGTGTAATTAATACGTAAAATAGCTGTTAAATAAGATAGCTGAGAAACAAGCAAATGCTTTTAATAGGAGGGATGAATCTGGTGCGTCAATAGCAGATTTTCAACATATGACCCCAATCTTGCCGGGTTTAACTCTAAGTCTCCTCGATCAGTATTGTTTAATTTTTTTGTCTTTTTTCTACTGTGGTATTACCGTAGTCAAATCCTTCTCAGAATTAGTATCAAAATATGAATGAAAAGCATTCAAATGTTCAAAGTAGGTTACAACATCAGTTTTCTGACAGATTGCTTGTGACAAATTATGAAACTGGGAAAATTTGTGATGCCCATTATTATTTTCGTTTAGCCTTATTTTCGAAAAAATCACTGTATTAATTGTTCTTGTTTTAAATAAAATGTATTCTGTCATCTTGTAATTATGCATAAACCTGAATAAATCTAGTAAAATAAATCTGTTAAATTGAAAAAAATCTGGTTTCCACTTGATTAAATTTTCTTTTAAAATTGAAATCACGATCTAGTTTAATGAGAGCCATTATGATAGACCCCAGTTTACACCTCATAGATCTTTGAATTACTTTTTGCTGACGTGGACCCCTTGCAGATCGTCATAGACCATTGGGGGTTGATATAGACTGCCATTGGTTTAGATAAACAAATACTCATACTATTATAAACCCTACGTGTAATTACATAATGCCATTTACCAGAATATCCTAAATAAGTTTTCACAAATGTACTTGAGAAATAATTTTTAGATGAATTAATTGATTATTATTTTACTTTATAATGACTTTTAATAAGTGAACTGTTAATATTATTGGATGCTACAAACAAACAATTTATGTTCCTTTTTGTGGCCATTTCATGCATTTGTGCTTCAACGCGTCACTCTTAGCACCAACGCATTTCAATACAGAAAAAATAATAATTAATGTGTGCTGTACCATTTTGGAAAATTTTTTCTATATATTTTTCATTGAGTTTATACAAAACAATTATTTTTCCCGTACATAATGCTTATATATATATATATATATATATATATATATATATATATATATATATATATATATATATATATATATATATATATATATAATAAACGTATTCTTTTCAAAACATTTCTGAAATTATATTTCAAAATAGTTTTTCTGTTCCAATGTTCAGGTCTAACGATGTTACAGTGAACAGATGAAAAATATTTTATACTCTATATTCATTAATAATTTAGCCTGAATTACAATATATATAAGAATACTCACCTTAATGACATTAGTTTTATTTATAATGTGATGCCCTATCGATTGAAATTTCTCCATGTCCTTCAAGGTCTTTTTCACCCCACAGTGTTCTGTATCAATAATCCTGTACGCCGTCATATTAACAAAGTTGTACTTAAAATCTTCTAAATTATATGTCTCCACATCCTGAAAAAGCCCACAAATATTGTTGAACAGTATATATTACTGTATTTAAATGTTATATCATTGCACCGCGTAGAAATTCGATTAAATAGTTCCAGTATAAGTCATTCGGATAGGGTTCTTACTAACCATTAGATTGCTCTGAATAAAACTGCTGCCAATAAAGCACAATAAGAGATCAATTTACTAACATCATAATTCGAAATTACAATTAAGAACATGGAGTGCATCTGAATTTGTATTTTATTATTCTAAATTAACCTCACGCGAAGACTGAACTTCATTTGAAGTCAATAAAACGAATATATAAAAATCAATAAACGAAAAAAGAATATATGAATAAATTTTTAAGTTATTATATAATTAAATAATCAATTTTAATTCACACAAAAAATAACCTGCATTTTCACTTACGTTAACTATTTTAAATTAGAATTAGTTGATTAGATCAGTGGTCACCAAACTTTTTGACCTCACGGACCAGTAAATTCATAATTTAAATCCCCCGGACCACTAATAGGCTTTTTTGAATGTTAAATATATTTATTAAAACACACACACACACAAGTAATATAAAAAAAAATTAAGTCAATTCCTACTTAGATCAACAAAGAAAAATTTTATTTTTTGCTACTTTTTATTAAACAGTTACAATTAATATTAATATATATGTACGTAGGACAGAATCAAAAAATTAAGTGGTAATTAATTTTATTACTTATCATTAAAGTATCGTATTGTCATGCAAAACAATCGTGTGTATAAAACTTCAGTTCAACTGAATGCTTTAAAACGTGAGAAAAAAATCTTCAAGTTTTGACACAATTCGCCAATAAGGTCGCTAAGTCGTCAAAGCTGATGCCAACGTGGCTGTATTTGGAATTCTTTAAATAATTAGTTTTAATCAATTAATTTTCATTAATTATAATTAAATTATTGTATTGTCATCCAAAATAATCATGTATATAAAATTTCAGTTCAACTGAATGGTTTAAAACGTGAGAAAAAAATATTTTAAAGTTTTGACACAAGTCACTAAAAATGAAACCAACGTGGCTGTATCTGTAATTCTTTAAATAGTTAGTTTTAGTCAATTAATGTTAATTAATTATAATTAAATTATTGTATTGTTACCCAAAACAATAGTGTATAGAAAATTGCAGCTCAAACGAACGCTTTAAAATGTGAGAAAAAGAACCTTTTCATGTTTTTACACAAGTCTCCAAAAAGGGTGCTAAGTCACCAAAAAAGATGCCAACGTGACTGTATTTGTAATTCTTTGAATAATTAGTTTTAATCACTTAATTGTTATTAATTATAATTAAATTACTGTATTGTCATCCAAAATAATCACGTATATAAAATTTCAGCTCAATGGAGCACTTAAAAATGTATTTTATTAACGATTGAAAATTCCACCAAAATAAATAAATAAATATATAGAGAGTGTGAGTTAATAGTAGAAACTGAAAAATTGTGATCTATGAACGCAATCAATGCATCTTAAAGCATAACTTAAAGTGATGAGTGTATTCCACATTTTTCTGGGGACAAGCGAAATTTTCTCGCGGACCACTTCTTTAGCAACTTCTGAATTAGATTACACACAATTGTTCACAATTCAGAAAATTTGCTTGTTTAATATAATTTCTTCAAAAAATTCTGAAAAAAGGTAAAAATGATTCTTCTAAGCAAAAATGGAATTTTTAAAGTCAATTACGTAGTCACACACGTGATTATACACATGTATATGAGTTGACAATTATCAATTGGATCCTTTTGTTTGTTCACAATCCTTGTCCATTTTCAGGATTTTTTTTGTGACACATTTAGTGATATTTAAAAACAAGCAATTAAAATAACTATCCATCCACTTAACTACAATGAAGTAAAGAGACGAATCATTGCAAGGTTGTAGAATTGCAGTCTTAATATGCCGATAAATAAATGCTTGAATACTAGCATTGTATGCAATTAATGCAGACACTTTACTGGGGATAGTAAATCTAGATAAGATCGCTCAAAACCCAAAGTGACGAATGAAAGTAGATATTTATCTATTACAGTGAGATGTAACAGAAATACAATAACTTCTCAGTTGCCTCGTCAACTACATGTAGTTACAAGCATCCAAATTTACATGAGATAGATTTCTTTTTAAGAACATCTGTTTGCATACCACTTAAAGTGATCCTACTTAGCATGGCACCTTAAGCATCGACATCAAATCCAGGATCAGTGACTGATTCCATATCCAGCCTAACACTAATGCTCGGTATTCCTTCATCATGAGGGAATCAAGAACCGTGTCCAAACATCCGAAAAAGATTCTGTTATGGCGATGGATATTTTTGAATCACAGACATGTTGACTGATATAACGTATAGGGATGTGACTTTAGTGTTCTATAATCATATTTTAAGGTATCCGACTACTTGCGACAACTTTTTTTTTAAAATATAGAGATATGGAGATTTTTGTGTAGTTTTTATATTTATTTATATAGTACATTTTAAGAAAAAGGCTAAAATTAAGAAGAGAAAAATAAGTTATTACTACTAAAATGGGGAAAAAGGCTTAAAAATTGACAAAAAATTCCATAAACGAGGCCTGCTGTGTACAAAAAGTAAATGAACAAATTCTCAATTTTTCAATTTTGATGTATTTCATTGCTATTTATTTTTGAAATGACCTTCAGGATAAGAGATATTTTTATTTTTACAAAATCTAGCGCACTTTATCTTAGTTATTGTATGGAATTGCTTAAAAAACAGTGATTATATTCTCATAAGGAACTGTAAATTTTGTAATAAAACAGTAATTGAAAAATTTGAAGGTTAAAACAACTCTACTGTTATACAGAACATACACACAAAATTTCAGCAAATTATTTTAAAAACTTTTTGATTAATCGCTGTTCCCGTTTGAGATTTTCCAAAAAAAAAGAACATTTCGTGTAAAACGCATTTTAAAATTTGACATCTTCTGTAAAGTACTGGCATCCGCTTTTACCAAAACACTTGTAGTTTTTATTCTAGTGAACGGAAAATAAAAAAACTTGGTATTTCTTATAAAGTTAATAAGATGGCATATGAAATAAAATCATAAAATAAATTTATTAATTTTTTTCAAAAAAAAATCATGATTTTAGGGTAGTCGGATATCTTAACATATTTCATCCAGAAAACGTACATTTACGTTTTTTAGCAGTCTGTCATTAAAGCGATGTTCACGCTTAAATCCGTATTTTGTAGATTTTTCACGAAAGAATGGCCGAGAAAAATTCACGAAGTAGTTAAAGATTTTAGATAACGAATGATCAAATTCCGGAGAAATTTTAAGGAAAAACTGTCCAGAACATGCATAAGTCCGAGACGAAACATACGCGCATGATATGTATTTGCTTCTTAACTGCCGATTAAAAGTAACGCGCTTCATTCCAAAGTGTCACCGTATTTTATATAGGTGCATGTATGTTGGGGGAGAAATGAAATGACTCAAATGAGCAAATTTTTCTCTGATATAAGGAAATCCTTCCCAAACACTATCAAGGTCATTTTACTGCATTTAAAAACCCTCAGAATAGTTTTGCTGTTGTGAAAAGAAAAGAACGTATATATATGTCCGGGCACTCAACGAACCAATTGAGAAAGACGCATATATGCGCTAGTGGCAGTTAGGCGTTTAAATACGATTGACTTTGATTTATTTTTTTCTGAATTAGAACTTTCATCCTTATTGGTGTCACGTAACCAAGAATTTTTGGAAAGTGAGGGTATGGGCAGAAACAAATGACCAGGCATTTTTCTCCATTTCTAAATCCTAAAAAGCTCATTTGAGAGGTTTTGGAAAGGCGATTATAATTCGCCTTCAATTGCCACAGAGAAACAAACTATCCCATTTAAAGCATTTGTTTTTACAATGAGAAAAGTGTTTTCGAGTAAAAAGATATAATATTTTCTACTCTGTCAGTTTTAGTTATACCATATCAATTTTTTTCAGACTTTTTCCGTTTAGAAACCACACACATGATCATTCAAGTGTAGTGTAATTGTTGCATGGCATTTATTATCAGTAGTATATTCCTAATTTTCTAAATATCTATCCAGAAATTCAGAAAATGATTAATTAGATATGATAATTTTCTAACCTTTATAACTTTTCTTGGTTAAAAATCATCATACATTAATTTAAAGAAAATATTCAATGGATTTCAAATACGAGGGGAAATGTCAACTTAATGTTTATTGTCGCTTCAAGCAAGGTATTTACGTTTCACTAAAGTTTAAGTTACCCCATATTACCAAAGAAAAAAAATACTTGTACTTTCTAAAAACATATCATCGGTACTAGAGCTTTCTCAACGGAAATCAACAGCTAAGGAGAGAAAGAAGTATTTAATTAAAAATATAAGAATCCTGTCTTTTTTTATTGTATTTAATTTTTTCTGGAACAAGTAATTATAATATCGGTTAGATGATTTAAATGTGTTGGGAAGACTTTTTTTATGTATCACACTGAGAATCATATTCTACATAATAAATGCAGGAATTAATCTTTTATTTAGTAGTACTTAATTGTAATCATTAAAAATTTCATTTCGTTAATTCCATCCTACTAAGGTGGATCAATTAATTTATTTAAAGCAGAATGTAACACATTAAATTAAAACAAAGCGGATTATTTTTGATTGCATATACTGCTGTGAGAAGATTAATTTCGAAAATTAATTCTGGAAGAGAAAGGAATTAATTTTCTTGGTTTGCAAATGGCGGTTGGGAAGTTTTTTCGTTACTTAAATGAGCTTATTATAAATTTAATTGTATTTTCTTTCTCGATTAAATATTTTTACTCCTAAATTAATGTTTTTCTGTTATGTTTCCATAATAATCATAAGTTTTTAATAAATATGTATGTTGGTAAACTAATTACAATCATAAAATGACTCCATACACAATTTTTATTACCGGGTGTTTCTAAAAGAACATCGGAGTTTTAACGCTTTATAATATTTATTGCATATAAGTTACAAGTATAATTCACTCATTGAATGAAAGAGTAACTGAAACCGTTTTACCTACAAGTTTACAATTGTTCAGTGTGAGCTACATTCGTCACACGGCACACATGAAGTCGATAGGCGAGTTCACCCCAAACTTTTTTTCAGTGTATCTGAGGAAATTCTTGCGACATCTGCTTCCATCCTGTGTCTTAAGTCTGAAAGATCAGTTGGTAGTGGAGGAACATACACACAATCCTTTATGAGCCCCCACTGATCAAAGTCAAATGGCGTCAGATCGGGTAAACGTGGAGGAGATGCGATACAAGCTTTATCGGGAAACTCTTTGCGGTTAATTCATTGGTTGGGTGCAGTGATATTTAACCAATCACGTACTGAGAGATGCCAGTGAAGTGGTGCACCATCTTGCTGCCAAATGAAGTTATTTGGTTCATTTTCTTCCAATTGAGAAAATAGCCATAGTTGTAGAGCATTAAAATGGGCAGAGCCAGTTACAATCCTGGTCATCCCGTATTTTTACCTTTACAAATACAGCCAGTTGTTTTAAACTGATGATACCACCTAAGAATGTTATTACCATTTGGAGATTGACAGTCGAACTTAATACGGAACGCTCGTTGCACAGTAACATCAGACTCTGTCTTTGTAAACTGGAGAACACAAAACGTTTTCTGTGTATACTGATCACCATTTTTTCAATTCCTAATACTATTAACTCACACTATCTATATATTTATTTGGTTTTTTTTGTTTAATTATTTATTTATCTTTTGGTGGAATTTTCAATTCTTACTAAAATACATTTTAAAGCGCTCAACTGAGCTGGAATTTTATGCACATGATCATTTTGGATGACAACACAATAATTTAATTATAGTTAATAAAATTAACTGATTCAAACTAATTATCTAAGGAATTACAGATACAGCCACACTGGCATTCTTTTTGGTGACTTAGTGACCCTTTTGGCGACTTGCGTCAAAACATGAAAAGGTTGTTTTTTTCACGTTTTAAAGCATTCAGTTGAACTGAAATTTTATATACACGATTGTTTTGGATAACAATACGATACTTAAATGATAATTAATAAAAATTAATTACCACTTAATGTTGTGATTCTGTCATATGTATGAATACATATTTATATTAATTCTAACTATTTAATAAAAAGTAGCTAAAATAAAATTTTCTTTGTTGATCTAAGTAGAAATTGACTTAAATTTGTTTTAAACTCACTCGCGCGCGCGTTCTATTAGCGTGTTGATCGACAAGAAAGAGGAAAATTAGAATACATTTTGTGCACACGTACACACATGCCAGCAAACAAAATTGTTTCAGTTGCTCTTTCTTTTGATGTATGAGTCATACTAATATGTTATATGTAATGAATACTATATAAAGCGTTAAAGCTCCGATATTCTTTTAGAGACACCCAGTATTTGTTTTCCTAATCAAGTCATTTTTTTAAAGTGAGACAGTGTTTCTCAAACTATTGGGCGCGAACATATCGAAAAGTTGAAAATAAAAGGTTATTTAAAAAATTATTAATTTACTGAAAGGGAACAAAATAAAATGCATTCTGACATAATAAATGATAAAACACACATTTCCAATGATATAAAATACTTATAAATGTATCAGTTCTGCTCAACGTATTTGATAATTAATTTATCAATACCAAGTTAAGAGCAAGTTTCCTAATTACTAGGGATTTCCATAGGCCTCTCATTTACAAAATTTAATACTTATCTTGATAATTTTTATGGTCGATGTAGTGTCAAAGCTCATAATTGAATTCAATCCATTGTTGTTGTACGGAGGGGGCTGAGATGAAAATTATGATTAAAAACTGGGTCGCAAATGTTGAAAGTTTGAGAAGCCCTGACGTAAGAACATTTTGTTTTATATATATATATATATATATATATATATATATATATATATATATATATATATATATTAAATGAAAGAGTCCATTTAAAAAATAAAAATATATATTTTCCCCGACAATTATTTTAGAAACTGTAAATATAATTTTTTGCAAATTAGCTAAATAATTATAAGACATGAATCAAACGCTATTTATGATTGTTAATTACAAATTATATTAATAATTTTAGATCATTTCAGAAATAATATTTATGAATTACGACATAGATTCTTAAAATTTAAAGAAAATAAATCCTTCATGTGAGAGTAAGAACAATTTATATGAGCTTGTAATACATTATATTTTGAATGTTATCAATTCAAATCATGTACGTGCTCTACCGAAAGTACAAAAACGAGATAATGAACAATATGTTCATTTTAAGTAATAGTAATGATTCTAAATATTACCTTTTGTACAATTTTTTTTCAGACTAAATACCCTTACAGTTTAAAACTTTAGTTTTAAAAATAGCATAATTTGTATATATTTATTTTAATTGATTTGTAAACAATATGTAATATGTTATTCTTATAAAATTTGTTGATAATCATTTTAAGTATTCACTTCCAATATATAGTCCTGAAAATATTTTCTGGCTGGGAAATCTGGCGCCATTTGGGGACAGAAAATATTCTTTGCCCTCTCTCGAGATCATGTTTTTTTAAAAAACGCGTTGAAAGACGAGTGAAAAACTAAAAGTAAGAAGGAAAAAAAATTGCTTAATGTAAAAAAACTATGGTAAATATTACTAATATCAATGTGTAATTATTGGTTGGATATTTAATATACATGTGTATGTTTATATATGTGTGTGTGGAATGAAAATCATATATGTATATACATTAAAAGCCAATTGAAAGGAGATAATTTTCTTCTGGGAAATATGGTGTTGAGGGACGCAATGTTAATGGGAAGAAATTTAAATAGTTATTCAACCCTAAAAGAAGGGATGCAATGACAATCACTATTAGTATGACGCCGTATGGTTAAGACGGAAGATGTAAGCACATTTGATCCTGAGTAACTTGTAGAGACACGATAAATGGATCATTCGATCTCGGAAGTGGATAGGCACTGGGATTTTCACAAGCCACTGTGTAACATATGTACTGTATATACAGCAGTTATATTGATTCATTGCTGGTCAATCCAAATAGCGTACATATGGTAAGTGGAGCCATCATCAGCTATTTCGCATTGTTACACAGGAGAGATTGCTCGCAGGGCAATACTTAATTATTAACTTAGCTGCGATAAAATCGTACACTTTAACTTTATTTTACGAACATTTTCTAAACAAGACGTTACAAGTAATTAAAAAAAATCATTCTTCCGAGTTTTCAGAAAACACTCCGTTATTTTACCTCCGTGAGCGGATTTAGAAGCACACATATTTATTCCCATATTTTTTCAGTTAAAATGTGATGCATTAAAAATAAAACTTTTATATTTTTTATGACTATTTAAAATATGATTACTGCACCCAAGCTATTTCTAAATCGTATTTTTTTAAGACTAAATCGATTATAGCTTTTGTGAGATCATTAAGTTAATGGCATTTTTTTTAGATATGTATTTGTGTGCAATAATGGAAGGAGGAATTATTATCTTTATTTTTACTTGGCAAATTAGCTTTAACATTTAAAATTGTATGTATTAGGGTTATCTTTGTAATTTACCTGCTATACCGTTATATTCCATTCTTTATTTTGTACGTAGTTTATTTACAATCAAAGACTTTCAAAAATCGTTCAATATCAAATAAAAATCTATTTTTTTTTTCAAACAAATACGCGTAAGGAATTATGCAAGATAAAATGAAACAAAAAATAATAAATTAAATAAATTAAAAAATTAAAAACAATTAAAACACGACAATTGAATACGAAATATTATGCGTATGATGTAATAGTTGCATTACGTTTACGTATTATATTTTATACAACTATCATTAAAAAAGTTATATTCTCTCTTAAAGCATACAAACAAATTCAAAAGAAATCCGAGAAAATAATCTTATATGTTTCCAGATAAATACATCCAGATAGAATGAATAAATATACTAATAATAATTATTGAACGAAAATTAACTTAATTAATTTTTCTCAAACATAAAACACCCATTCCTGAAAGAGTGAATATTTTCAATTATACTTGGTTACTTGAAAATTAAAGTTTAATTGTATAATTACAGTTTTTAAAAAATAGATTATCTACCTAAGATTTTGAGTTGATGAATAAATTTATTTCATTATTGTTAGACAGATTGTAAGGTCAAAATCGTTGGATATCATAAAATAAATTTATAATACCTTAAATGGACATTATAAAAATATTTCCCATTTTGAATTTCAGTAGGTGATAGAAATACCAATTTTCAAAAGCATTGACTACTAAATAAATGATTAAGATTTATCACCATTTCAAACAACTAGATGTGCTATCTGTGTTAAAAAAACGTGAATTTAACAGCTTTATGGGGAAAGTATTTCAAATTACCTAAAAAAGATAATTCAAGTACATTTTCATAGTCCCCTTAATCAATGTATTTGATGCCTTGATTTATAAAGCGTATTGATTTTCAGATAAGTTTATAACTATCGATTGCATTCTTTTCTAAAAAAATAATTTTTTCTTTTCAATCATTTTTGAGAAAATCATTCGCTTTCTTCATTTGACTTCTCTCACATAAGAATTTGATTCTGATAAAAAAAAATGCACTCTTACACTAAGCGGGAAGCCATTTGTAGAAGATTATCTTCTCGACATGAAGATTCGTATCTAACATTTATTTCGAATGAATAAAATACACAGACAAAGGAATTTATCTTCAGTGCCACTCCAGTTTCTTCTCTTTCCCATTGCAAAGAAAAGAATTCCGTCAAATTTCGAAATCGATGAAGACATTAAAGATTTTAATCAGCATCGTCACATAAGATGGCAGGATTGGAATTTTTAATTTAGCGGGCTCTCACACATTGTGCAGATAGCAATTTTGGTCATATTAATATTTCGGAATTCGGAAAATGTCAAAATCGGAAATTCTCAAATTACGCTTTCTAATGTAAAATCTTTTATAACCTTTTTTTTTAATTTTTTTGCCACGTACTTAACTCTTCTTTAATAACTTTTCTACTAGGCCCTCAATTTTCATACGCGTACGTGGAATGAAGTAAAACATTTTAAATATAAGGGAAAAGTGGTTCCAAAATGAACCTACATAGATGGAAATAAAAAAAAATAACAGCTTTGCTCATATTAAACAGTTGCTATAATCGATACCGTGTTTTGATATCACTTTCACAACTTACGTAATCTATTGTTAATTAAATATTATAAATGTTTTATTAGAAGCTCAATATATAATTAAACATTAATTAGTATGTACTTTGAATTAAGAGAAGAAAAATTAAAAAGATAATTTTGAATTTTCATTTGAAAAACAAAAAAAATTTAAATAAAACACATCCATCACAATAAGTTTGATAAGATATTTTAATCAAGATTAAAATTTCCCAAGAAACATTTCAAAAAATAAATTTTAAAAATTATTAACTAAATATAAATTATCTAAATGTGCTTATCGCACATTATTTTAAACAATTGATCAGATGAAAATTTATGAAATTCCTTTGTGAGCTGCGCTTCCGATGGATGTCTATCTTTTAATCTGTGCTCAAATTAATCTGTGCTTGATGTTTGGGAAATATTTTGCCATAATCTAATTCATTTTTATTGATTTATGTTTTACCATGAATTATTAAATTTGAAATTTTATACATACATTTCTTGTAAGCATTCAACATATTTTACCTATACAATTCAAAAAGAAAATAATTGTATTTCGTTTTCAAATGTACCGCAACGTTTTTAAATATGTTATAAAAACATTTTAAAATTACAATTACTCATCCTTAAATTAAAGTTAATTTGATCTCCCCTTCAGAAAAAAATGTAAATTTATAAAGATTAAGACATGGGGTTTCATTGATAGCCCCTCTCTCCCTCAAAAAATACTTACACTTATTGAAAATACTACAGTACTTCTAAGGCTTTCAACATTTGCGACCCTATTTTCAGTCATAATTTTCCTCACGCCACCCTCATTCAATAACAATGTATTGAATGCAATAATTATGTACTTTGATGCTAAAGCTACAATATGACTTTAATTATAAACCGTACAAATTATGATAATATTAAATTTTGTACATGACAAGTCCATAGGAGTCATTAGTAATTATTAAACTTGCTTTTAATTTAATATTGATAAATTACTAGTAATTATGAAATACATTGTGAAGTACTGACACATTTAAAACTATATAAATATAAATGTATATATAATTTTTAATTATGGGAAAATATATTTTGTTTTCATTCACACATTTCAGTGAATTAATAACTACACTGGCCTCAAAAGTTAAGGTACAACCGGGTTTTTGTGTCTAATTTAAATGAAGGAATGTAGAAACAAAAATTTGGAGGATATGTGCATTAAATAGTTTTTATTGAATGCGTCATAGAAATTTGTATAAGTGTATTGCAAAAACGATTTATAACAAAAAAAGTAATCTCTGCGGAAAAGTCCATTCTTGGAGAAAACAGCACATCACAGTGTTATGTGGTAAAATGGCATTAAAACAATACAAAAATGGGTTCTAATAAGGAATGTGTCCACCCTAACTTGAATGCATTGGCGGCATCGATTTCCCATGCTGTTTATTAAGTTGTCGGACACCGGAATAGGAAGCGAAGACCAGACACAGAGTAAGCCTTGTTTCAGCTCATGTAACGACCTTGGAGGAGGATTTAAAGCAGCAACCTCTGCCAAGATAGTCCCAAAGATGTTCTATAGGATTCAGGTCTGGAGATCGAGCTGGCCATTCCATTCGTTCCAAACCGTGATCCTCCAGATACTCCTCAACAATCCGAGCTCGGTGAGGTCGTGCATTATCATCCATCAGAATGAAGTCGTTACCAATAGCAGGAGCATATGGGCGGACATATGGATCAAGGGTCTCATCCCTATATCTAAGACCAGTTACGGTTCCTCCATGGAACATATGCAGGTCAGGGTGGCCACCGAGCGAGATCCCTGCCCAAACCAGGATTCCACCACCTCTATAACTGTGTCTTTCAACAGTGTTGGATTGATGGTATCTAGTGCGATGTTCCCTCAGATCAGTAGACGCCTTGAATCACTCTCCATTGTAAATCTGGACTCGTCTGTGAACAGCACAGAAGCCCATTGTTGCTGCGTCCAAGAAACATGTTCTCTTGCCCAGCATAAGCGGTTCCTTCGCTGTCGTCCGTTGAGGGGAACGCACACAACTGGTTTTCTTGCATACAGACCTGCAAAGACGATTTCGCACCGTAGTAGCGGAGATTCTTCTTCTGATGCTTGAAAGTGGTCTGCAACGAGCTGCGCACAGTAGTGGTTCTTCTCCTTCGTGCCGAAAGAGCTAGAAAACGGTCTTCTGCAGGTGTTGTAGCTCGTGGTCGGCCTGGAACAGGTCTTCTGGACACAGAATCTTCGAATTGGTATTGATCCCAAAGTCGCTGAACAACACTACGAGACACATTGAGACGTCTAGCAGCATCAGCCTGCGACAATCCCATTTCCATTCATCCAACTGCCCGCCACCTTAATGAATTGGGTATACGACGTCTCTAAGACATTTTCTAAACTCTATTGACTATTGTCACCGAAACTGCCAACAACTGTTGAAAATCAAAACAACTTACACACAAAAGTACGAAAGCTGTATTTGCATATTTTTCTCTCACTCATAAATATACGTTCTTTTCTATAAAATAAAAGTTGTAGCAATCGTTTTTGCATTAATGTTTTTAAAGTTCGTTATTATCATTCATGTAAACTATGCATTTTATTGTTACTGCCATTTTTTTATGGTGAGCTTCGAAAAACATGTTGTAACTTAACTTTTTGAGGCCAGTGTATTTTAAAATCTTTTATTTTCGACTTCTTGATTTAGTCGCCCCCCTCCCACGTAGGGTTATCACGTCCCCCTAGTTTGGCGTGTCCCACATTTTGAGAAGCGCTGAAATACTATCATAAATACCACTACAGTAACACATTTGTAAATTATTGTTTAAAAATGAAACGTTTTTCGCTATAATCTGCTTTTTTAAACATATTTCAGATGTGTTCCCAATTTCCTCTAAATATCTAAGAAGACGATAAATGGAGTTTTCTATTTACAATTATTACGTAAGTATACGCTGTGATAATTTAAAAAAAATGCTTAGTTAATTTTATTTATTTAATTTAATGAATGTATATCAGTTATAAAAGATGTTAAATTATTTATTTAATTTAATGAATGTATATCAGTTATAAAAGATGTTAAATAAAGAGAGAGAAATTATATATATCTCAAATGAAGGATGATAAACAAAAGTTACAGAAAACTCAAATCCACAAATACGTTCAATTTTTTTAAAAATCGAATGAAAAAGTTTTGGAAATGCAATGTGTATCAGTACAGATAGAGTAAACCAGCACGATGGAAAATCACACAGGAATGCATGGTCAGAAACGATTTCAGGGCGCCGTAGGAGTGACACAAAACACAATAAAGACAGGACAAGCTTAAGAGGGGGAAATATGTTTATTGTCCTTAGAACAGCAAAAAAGTAAGAAAAGAAGGACATTAAAGGGACAATAGGGATACATGTGAAAATGATAAGGGTACAGTTCGTTAAAATGCAAGATCCACGAGACGATTATGGGAGAAATCTCGGCGAGACTAGGAATTGCCCTCAGTCTGGTGCAGGAATTGTCCTGTACCAGAGATACAGGACAGCATCGTAATTGTTTGTTCTTACTCTTCGCTCACATTCCCGTGCGTTCATGATGAAGAATTCTTTGTCGGACAATCTCTGGTGCAAGCGGGCAAAGAAGACGTGGCAAGGAGTTTGCCTCCTGGGGTAACGTTGGGCGTACAACCGCTATGTGCGCGTCCATTACAATCAGCGGCCTTGTACGTCAGATGCATATCAGCGATCTCAGTGTTTGTGTAATGTTCCATTCAAATACTTATTTGTCGGCAGTTGAAGTAATGCTTCATTGCGAAAAATTGCACGTGAGCACATGCACTGTCATATGATGCTTCGGCTTACGTAGCAGTAACTATCGCGTCTGCCAGTGTTTCCCAAATATTTTTAACGGATGAACCCCTTTCTACAGTTAAAATTTGCCCACAGACCCTTTTCAAAAGTCAAAAAACTTGTCCACGAACTCCGAAATAAAAAAAGATACATAAATGTGTGTGCATAGTATAAAAAATACAAATAAAAAAAAACATTCTGTTGAAGAATTATTTATTGAATTTAAAACATTTATTTAAAATAAAGTTTTAAAAAATATGACTTGGATGTACTTGATGAGAGGTTATGAGTCTATTGATGTATCTCAATGTTTGTGAGTAGCAACCGTAAATCCCCCCGAGCACTAGTTTTTAGTCGGTTTCTTTTCTTTTTTTTTGAGTGATGAGGTTTTTACGGCTCTGAATCCACATTATACCAAATTGGAAGACGGGAAAGTAGTCAAGAACTCTTGTATAATAATCCATAATGCAGGATATAAAATTGTGATCTGTTTTTTGCAACTAGAATTTGTGGTATCCTTTTTCAAATCTTAGTTTATCTCTTATTTGCAGATATTTCAATAAAAAGCTTCTGTAGCAGTATGGATCATCTGTGTTTGGGTGTCTGAGTTAATTCCCGCGTAAAAGAGTTCAACACCTAGTCGGAGATATCCGAGTGAAGCATTGTTATCTATTTACATTTCCATAAAATAAAAATGAATCAATATTTTTAAAAATATATATTAAATTTTGAACGGACCCCATAACAAACATACCTTGTTCAGGGACCCTCAAATCAATTTAAATTTTCCACAGACCCCCTGAATAATAGTGGGTACCACTGTAGGTCCATTGGGATCACTTTGGGAACCACTCACATATACTAACCAAAACCTTCCTGGCATTTTTGCTCGGTACTAGGAATAATAAATATGTTTTTTTCCTTTTATTTTTGTCTTGTATTTCTTGTGTCCTTACTACTTTACTTTGCGCCCTCACTATAGCACCAGGAAAGCATTCCTATGTGATTCCCCACCATCTAGATGTACTCTATCTGATTTGAAAGTTTGTATTCACTGTACTGATACAATCTGTATACATCAGATATAAAAAAATAAATAAAGCATTATAAAATTACGGCTCAAATAAAGGATTATATAAATAACTAGCTGGTATACCCGTTCTTCGCACGGGTGAATTTAAAAATTAAAAAATACAGACTGAATGATAAAGAAGTTTTTAATGAGTTAATTTTACGTGAATTATATAAATTAAACAAAAAAAGCTTTTTACATAATTCAGCTGAACGAAATAACCATGTTTGCTAAATTTTAAGTCTTAAGATATAATTGCTGATTTTTTTTATTATTGTTATTATTATTTATGACACACCGTAACTTTCTTGTGGGTCGATTTTTGAAAACACCTCCCTGCTCAGCAAAAGTAACATATTGTTACAAATTTTGTGTAATAAACGCTAAAAATAGTGCAAATAATTTTTATCTGGATGTGTAATACATTAATATTACTTTCTGATGCATTCATTTTATGTTAAATGGCTGTTTCCCGCGACTGCGTCCACGTGGAATTTAACACTAAAAAGTGTTTATTCACTTC
This sequence comes from Trichonephila clavipes, assembly GCA_019973935.1. NCBI lineage: Eukaryota > Metazoa > Arthropoda > Arachnida > Araneae > Nephilidae > Trichonephila > Trichonephila clavipes. The sequence goes on along the minus strand of BMAU01001337.1, from coordinate 960,271 downwards.
GCAGAGTTTACGAAAACTTTTCTTCTACTTTGTGAATCTATGTTTCTTTTTTGTTTTATTTTTTCTTTGCTTTTTGTTGAGCAAGGGGTGAAAGCGACGGATGACCTTTGACGCTGTCGATGGGGTGAGGACTAAAATCTTTAGGACCAAAATCTATGGCAATCTAAGTGGCAAGTAGGGTGAAACGCGAACGCAATCGAAGCCGCAAGGAAGGGGGTGAAAGGGACGCATGGCCTTTGACAATGCAGTTAAGGACTGTAAAATCATTAGGATCAAGACATGAACGGGAAATGTCGCGAATGGCAGCAACCTAATGAAAGAAAAAAGTTTGATATAACTACTAGCAATCGTTGAGACAGAAGGCTCGCGAAATAAAATAATTCCTATTAAATAAAAACAATCCCTATTGAATATATAAAAATAGTCCCAATTGAAATAAACAATCCCTATTTGAATCGGATATTGTTCACTATTTCATTGGATTTAATTTTATTTTCTCGGAATCCTAATTTTTCTTCTAAAGTAGAAGTAGCTTAAGTTATTCCTTATAACATTAGCTATCTGCCAGTGAAAGTTTCGTCAAAATTGGTCCAGCTGTTTTAGAGATTAGCTGGAACAAACAGACTGACAGAAAGACAGATAGACAGACAGACAAAAATTTTAAAAATGGATTTTTTTCATGTAAGTACCGTATATACTTTTAAATGCATTTAGTAAAAAGCTGTTAATTTCAAATTACAGATACTTAATTTTTATTTATATGTATAGATGATTTGATTTTCTTTTAGGTATAGCTAAAGGGTGTAAGTGCACTTTTTCACCTAAACCGTAATTAAAAATATTTATTTTAGAAACAACTACCTACGTACTTAACTAAATAAAATAACCTATAAGAATTTATCGATTTCAAAGTAAATAAAAAACTGAACTATTTCCATGAAAGAAAACCTAACGACGTTTAACATTGATTTCTAATTATTAGAAAACAGTGAAAATGTAACGAAACAAAATGAATTAAGAAAACGGAACGGTAGGAAAAAAATACTTTGTGACTCGAGAAACCGTTATTCTTTGATTTCAATATAAATAATATTCAATTAAATATTATTATATTGTGTATATATTATGCAGGATAAATGAAGTTATTTACAGTTTTGAATAAACTTACTTAATTTAATGGTGTAAGTGCACTTTTTCACCTAAAACGTAATTAAAAATATTTATTTTAGAAACAACTACCTACGTACTTAACTAAATAAAACAACCTGTTGGCTCTGCGATCGCCACTCCCACCGCACACTCACACTTGTACAATCACTCTTGCAAGACAAACATTTATTGTGACTGCTTTGTGCAGTGTTTGGCAATGAAATAAACAATAGAGGTATGAAATTAACATACCTCTATTTAAATGCGGAGCCTTGTTAGAAGTCAAATGACGTAAAACCCAAAAACTTCCTGATTTAAGTTTAAATGCTGTCTAAATTATAGAAAAATTGATGTTACTCGGTGTTTTTGAGAACGAATGAAATCATTGGAATGATACAACAGTTCTAAACAGGTCTTCACAACAGTAGGGTGAAACGAATCTGCAAGCAGGGGGGAGAGGTACTCGTGACCTTTGACACTGTCAATGAGGTGAGGGACTGGGTAGGATGAAACGAAACCGCAAGCAAGGGGTAAGTGAAGACTGTTAAAATCATTAGGATCGGACATGAACGGGATATATCGCGAGTCTCAGTAACCTTATCAAACAAAAAAGTTTGTCTAGAAACGTCGAGACAGAATGCTCGCAAAATAAAACAATCCCTATTGAATAAAAATAATCCCTACTGAAATAAACAATCCTTATTAGAAACGGATATTGTTCACCATTTCATTGGTTTTAATTTCATTTTCGCGGAACCTTAATTTTTTTTCTATAATAAAAGTAGCCTAAGTTATTCCTTATAACATTAGCTATCTGCCAGTGAAAGTTTCGTCAAAATTGGTCTAGCCGTTTCAGAGATTAGCCCCAATAAACAGACAGACAGACAAAAATTTTTAAAATTGATTTTTTCATATAAGTACCGTATATACTTTTAAATGCATTTAGTAAAAAGCTGTTAATTTCAAATTACAAACAGACACTTCATTTTTATTTATATGTATAGATAATAAAATAAAAATGTTTTAATGTACCATGTTTTTAAAACGGACTAGAAAGTATAAAATAATTTCTCAAATCCTTATGAAGGATAAAACCACATACAAATTTCTAACTTTTTCTAAATTATGCTGAAAATTCATATTTTGTAACTTTTGATAGATATTAAAATACTTGTAAGGTTTTTGGAAACGGAGAACATGTAGCAGATAATTGATGCATTAATAGCGCAATTAACAACTGTATTGCACCGTAAATAATGTGAAGCGATAATTAAGTTATTTCATTGATACTCTCTACATTCTTTTTACTTATGTATTGCAAGCTCCCCGTGTTTTTCGTTTCCAAACTTACAAGTATTTTAATAGCCATCAAATGTTGCCAAATATGAATTTTCAGGATAATTTAGAAAACGTTAGAAATCTGTAAGTGGTTTTATCTTTCATAAGGATTTGAGAAATTATTTTATACTTTTTAGTACGTTATAAGAACATGGTACAATACAATTTTATTATTATTATTATTATTTTCTGCTTTTTAGGGTTATGTGAATAAAATTTTGGGATTAATTTTAAATACTTTGATGACGTAATTACAGAGACATGCAATAAATTTCAGATTTATCTGTCTTTTTTTTCTTCTGGTTATATCTGAAGTAGAAAAATGTCATATCTACGTATCTATAGTACATCTAACTATACAATTATTATTTTAGGAATAAAATAATGAAGCAAGCGAGAATAATGTTTTATAAAACTTATATTCAAATATTAAAAATAATCAGTGTCAAATCCGTTTGTCAAAATTTTAAATATATGATTCTATTCATGATACTTGAGGTCTTAATTGCCGCATGCATTCTATTTCATTCATTGTACACGGTGTCTTGCCTGTGAGTTTCGAGCAATTGAGCTCCACTATTCTCAATCCATCCAATGAAACTGCCCATTTGTCATTGCTAGTTCAGTAAATTCATCTTCAAGTTCTTCCTCAACAATTTCTTCTAAATTTTCAAAAAGATTGAAAGCATTTTCCATGATTAAAAGCAATCTAAAGTTGTCTCTAAGCAATCACTTGCACGATGTGTTTCAAGATATGCATTTGTCTCAATTGCTGTTTTCGAACAAGAAAAGCCTCGCGTGCATTATGATGCTCATCAATTAATTGATCTTCAGAGAAAATGGTACATATTGTACGAGCAAATTATAAAAACAATTTTCTAGGTCTGTCGGCATTTGAAAAAATAGCACTAGTACATCAGCTGGAACATTTCTATGGACCGTTTTAGTGTTATTTGCTAGATTTATGTATCTTTGTCTTGTTGGTTGGTTTTCCTTTTCTGCATCAATACTTTCTTCACCGTCTCGCACTTTCGTTGCATAAAATGGTTCAAAATTCATTGAAAACTCAAGTAGACACATATGTAGAAATCCATAGAGCGGTTCTTATTGTCTTGAGCGTTTAGCATATCGCTCAAATAAATTTGATTGTTTTGCGGGCCTCGGTAAACTGGGGGCAACTTTTTGATCCCAAAGCCCCAAAATTGTATACGTAGACGCAACTCAACCCGTGTTCTCGACCGGTGGTCTTTGTTCGTGCAAATTCACTTCAGTTCCAGAACTACGGAGCTCCTTTCGAAATCGGGACTGCCTCTTCGGTGGCCCGGGTTTGAGACTAGAATATTTTCCCCATTTTCAAACATTCTCATCTACTTCTGAACTGTGGTCGAAATTTCAAATCTCCAGCTCATCGGGAATTTAGTTTAAAATCAATTACAAAATTCCACCCGGAAAAACAATAAAGTGAATTAATAAAAACATAATAAAAAACTCAACACACAGAACAGGAAAATCCACAAATACGTGAATCTTTTCCCAAACGGAACGAAAATTTTTGAAAAGAATATATAATTTAAAAAAGACAAGTCAAAATCACTCGTGTATATTCTTTAAGGCGAAACGAGGAATTTTAGTTTATCATTGAACAAATTCATTTCAAAATGTAATTATTTTTCATAAGAATTGTAAATATTATATTGAGAATTGTTGTTTTTGACAACTTTAATTATTTTCAACTTTAATTATATTTCTTCTAAGGTGATCAGAAACTCATCGTCCTTTATATAGTCATCATTCTTATATTATTATTCTTAAATTATAACATTGATTCTTATATTGTACATTAAAATCTATGTCTTTTAATTCGTTCTAAATCAGAATACAGTGGCGCTCACAAGGAGGGGGGTCCTGGGGGTCCAGACCCCGCCAAAGCTCTTGATTTTTTTCCCGATTGATTATAATTCTAAGTATATAGTACGTAAAATTTAATTAATTACTTGTTATTAATGATTAATTTTATTAACTAATGCTAATTATTTATTCAAAAATTAGTTTTTTACTGTGTTTTGTTCCCGAAAATCGACAAAATCAAAAGGAGCATGATACAAGAATGGTGAACTTTCGACTCGGACACCCCCCTTGAAAAATTCCTGTGTGCGCTACTGTCAGTATACAATTAAAAATTGACCGAGTGAATGTTCTAAAATAAAGATCTACATGAGCCAAATTAAAGATTAATGTTTCGAAGTAAACAAAAAATATTCAGTCAATTTTTGGTCATTTTTGTTCGCAGTTAAATTTCCCTTAAATATTAATACGATCTAAATATCAATAATGACAAAAAAATTATGATTAGAATAATTATTAGTTCATTTATATTTTACAAAACTCGACTCTCAATAAAATGTTTTTTTTTAATTGTGCTATGCAAACTATGCATCGTAGACAATGAAATCCCAATTACTTCATTTCTTTAAATTTTCATCCTATTTATTTCTTCAAGCAATTTACTCCACCATAGATACATATCGTAAAATGTGCATACATTTCGAAACGCGACAAGAGAGAGTTTTCACCTGACACTTCAATTATCTCTCCCAACATTCTTCAGGAAGATGCTTTTTTTTCTCTTAAGTATTATTTCTCTAAAAGCATTAGTTTAAGAGCATTCAAATATTTAACAGAGACTTGTCGAATATGAAACAGAAGAGGCAGAGTAAGTGTTATAAGAAGAAAATCTAATTTTCATTCTTTGCAAAGAAGACATCTTATCAATTAGACACTTTATGTATCAACGTTCTAATTTATTATTAAAATACTCTTTATTTTATGAAAGTTTCGATTAAAAGGAACTGTAGAATACTTTAAACTTTAAATTGTTTCGTATGCAACTAAGAGATGATTGAAACGCAAATGTTTTTCTTTCCTTTGAATGAATTACTTATTTTCGAAGAAGTTCTTATTTAAGTTTTGGGAATAGATCAATTAATATTTAAAATATTTTGTTTATAAAAACTTATTTTAAATTAGAATTCAATCTTTCATAGCAATATATGTTAATGTTACTAAACTGAATAATGTAGAATCTTGAAGAACTGAACCTGTTGGATTAATAGTTATCATGCTGCGAGTCATTGTGATATTCTTCATTTATTAGTCATCAAAATTGTGTACTGCATCATTTATTTAGCATCAATTTTGTACATCATTTATTCATCATAAGTTGTGTTTCTCGTCTACATCGTAAATTTATTATAATTAGATTTGAAAATTGTAAGGCTTATTATTCTAAGAAATATAGTGATACAGGGATTGACAAATTCTCGGAGATCATCTTTCGGGATTGTATCAACTGCCCGAGTGCCTCATTGGCACAAAATACCAAGTTTTCCTTCCGCATGTCCTCCCGGAGTTGTTGCACGGAGTACCGGTCATTGTGCGCCAGAACAAGTGGTTCATGCACGATGGTGCACCAGTACATTTTTGATTTCACTGCGTACTCACCACCATGTGTACATATTCCAGGAGGTAGATTAGACGCAGAGGACGCGTTGCTTGGCCTCCACGGTTCCCGGACCTCCATCCCTTGGATTTCTTTCTTTGGGATCACCTGAAATTGCTTTTCTCACGACAAGGATCATCATCACTTCATATGGCATCATTAATTCACCAGATTTGTATGAAGGCGCCAGACTGCCCTTCCACCGTCGGCGTCGTCTGTACTATGACCTACGTGACCGCAACATTGAACAATTCTTGCAACAATTGCGTGTCGTTTAACTTCTGAAAAAGTCAAGCTGTGATCCAATGTTCGTATTGTAAACCTTCTTCATGTGTAATAAAGGTATTCCTCACGTCTTATTGCCCCTTTTCATTCATCTCTTCATCACACCCTTCAAAATTATTTTTGCGAATAACCCCTACTGAATTGGTTTAGACCCCATGCTTTATAGGGATTTGTTGTCCCCATACTGCCTGATATCACCCCTCTGAATTTTTTGGTAGAATTCGGCAGCACTCTGTATAAATATGGCTGAATTAATTTGTTTTCCACATAAAACGATTCTTCATTTTGCACTCATTAGAGCCTTTGAAACATTAATGTTGGTGACATAAAAATGAAACTTCAAATCAGAGTCAGAAAAAGAAACAAGATTAAATTTTTTTATATAAATTGAAAATAGAAGCTATGCTTGGAATGTATATAATTTTTCTTTTGTTTTTTAAGTTTTTTATACAATATTTACCTCTAAAATATATAGGAATCATTATACAACAGTTGATAATTATCTATTTTTTAACAATTTAATGATTAAAAATATGAATGTTCGGAAAAATATATGTAAAGATTTTAATTTATGCGAATTTTTGGAGAACAAATCAAACGATTAATTTGAAAATAACCACCAATAATTCGTATACAGTATTAAAAATAAGCAGTGAATAAAAAAAATCACATATATATGTAAAACATCAAAAATACATGATTACATTTATACATAATTAAAGTGGGTCTTTTCTGTTAATATTTTAAAAGTTCGCTTAGATTTTTATTGTGTTATTTCAAAAGAAGTCTTTTATATCCTTCTATTTTCAAGGTCAACTTAATTTGTACAAATGCATTCCTTTTAAATCAGTGGAGGTGAATTGCATATTCTAGTGTAGAGTAAAATTTCTCTCATATATTTTGAAGGTAAGATTAAATTGCGTAAGTTCAATTTATTTATTATGCATTACTTTTAATACAAGATCCCGAATTATGGTGGATTTGTACATATAGAGAGAAGAGTTTATTGTAAGAGGGATTAAAAAAGATGCATGTAATTGGCATCTCCTTATATCTCTCATTCTATTTCTTTTAATTTTGCTGTAATTTCTTCATAAGGTGAGAAATTTTAACAAAGTTTTGTTAAATAAAGGTAATTATAATAGTTCTTACTATAATTTAGTTAATTTAGATTGGCTATTTTTTTCCTGAAAATTAAGAGTTCACCCACTCCCCCCTTCTCCAAACAAATACATTGCCAGACAACGAAATTTTATTTTTAGAATTCATATTGTGTACTTTTAAATTCTGCTACATTAAGTTATTTTATATCAACAATATTACTATCAAAATCATTATTTTTATCAATTATATTATTTACATTTTAAGTTTAAGAGAACTTTAAAGATGTACAACTTACTTATAATTGTGATACTGTATTTCTATAAGTTATGTTTTGTAGTATTTTTAGAGTGATCAAATATTGAATTCGTTGAATAGTGATTCACGTATATATAAATAGAATTGCAAGAATCCAGGGCATTGTCGTAAATTTTAGAATAAAATTTAAAGCTTAATTAAATTGATGATTTGTAGGTGTCCTCCATTTCGCTCACTATAAAGGAAGACATTTATTTTTATTATTAAAAAATACAGATATATTTGTTTATTTTTTACATCCTTCTTAACATTTAAGGGAAACACTTTAGTATGAAATCATTTCTTGAACTTATGTTCTTTTATACTTTCATTTTACATCGATCTTAGGAATTTAACTTGATATTATATAATTTTACTTGATAAGTTAATTTCTTGTTTGTGCAAGAAGAAAGTGAAGTTTCTTTCAAATTATTTAAAGCAAAAGTGTTAGGTATACAAAAATGTTTTTTTATGCATAAATACCATGTATCTGATATTTTAAAAGAATGTATGTTTATTTTTAATTCCTCTAACCACCATAAAATCTGAGGTGTGTAACACACACCTATAATTTCAAGTTGCATTTTCTAATTTTTAATTAGATTCACCTTCTAATGCGCATCCCCTTTTTTACGAAGAAACCTGAAATAATATACGTGTGTAATACTCTTACTTTTCGAAGTCATTTATTCGATGTATTATCCCTAACTTAAGAAAATAGCATACTTCTAGAATTACAATTCTTTACGAAGGATTATCACTCCTTTTAATTAAACAGTATTTCGATTATGTAAAAGTCTAATTTTTTTATGTTCATCTCTTTTTTTAAATTTTTATCCGGTGTTTAACATGTACCCGTTAATTTTAATCTTATTTTTTATGTTAAAAGTGCATGTTATACGCCGGATTTTACGGTGCACAGTATATATTTCATTGCATTATTAAATACACACACACGTGCCTTACATTATATTTAAGCTTGGAATTCTGTAATTTTTCGGCTTGATTTTTTTCGAATTAAACTCATTTTTTTTAAAGAAAATATGTCTTGAATAAAATATTTTGTATGAGAGAGTGATAAATATCTATAAAGACAAATAAGTAATATAGAGATGTAAATTAAGTTATTTTTATAAATGAAATTGAATGAATAACTCTCACAATTTTTTTCTCTTGCAATTAAATTTAGTGGTTTTATCTTTCATCTAAATATGCAAATTATAGTAACGAATGATAAAAAGATGACTATTTTTGAAACACCGCATTGTTTAGGAAACAGTATCATTACAAAATCAAAAAAGCTATTACAAACAAAATAACACACCGGAATAAATAGTACAGTGTACACACCAATCAACTACCAAACTCATGAAGATTGATTGCCTAAGATATAATCACGAGTTATCACGAAAACTAATATTTCACACACTGCAGGAAACGGACTACATCCAAAGGAAGTGATTTTTATTTGTTTATGTATTGAAGGGTACGTCAGGAGAGAGACAGAAGTAAAATATATTGTCCCATCCTGCACACAGTAAAGGAAAGAGGAGAGCTTATACTGTAACGGAAAAAAAAAATAGGAAGAAAGATTGACAGATAAAGACAAAGAACGTAATGTAATACGCTCGGGCTTTTATGTGATTTATAATATTCCCTAGTTGCAGAAATTTCGCCATTTTTTCCCCCTCGCCCATCCTATGAGTCTTCACATTGTTTGCTGATATAAGAGAAGCAGTTATCGCTCGGGGGTGGGGGATCTTATCTTTGCTGAGAAAACAAAAGTGGTTTCGTGGGATCGATCTGTTGAGTGAGGAATAGTATTTCCAACAGTTCGATGCAGTTGTTGAACGCCGTTGATGCCATGCTGAGATCTTATGGATTTAATTGTTCGTATAAAGTTAAAGAATTCTAAAATTTTTAGGTGGTTTGTCAGTGTAGAAAAGCATTTATTCTTAATAAAACAATGAAAAATATTTATTTATTAGAATAAATGTGCCTTTAATAGATTTTCTTTAAAATGAAGTCAGTTCGATTTTTCAATTGAACAATTGAAATTAAGTTTTTTATTTCAAGTTTTATTGAAGAATTGGACTTCGGTGGACATATATAGAACCCAGACCCAAATGTTTATCAATTGGGTAGTATAAATTACCCACTAAGCAGAAAGTAGTTACATAATCAATATTCATATGAAGAAATAATAAAACCAGTGAAATATGTGACGATATTTCACAAACTAATGTTAATTTTTAATGAAAAATGAGGGGAAGGAATTTGAGTGTATATTTGCTAATCTCTAAATGCATCACATGTTTTTTGTCAGTTTCCCCGATATTTCGATAAATGCAATTTAGCTATATTTAATGAAATTAAAGATATTTTGTACTGAATTACGAATGGGATTTAAGATAATTTATAGACAAAAGGGACACATTTATTTAAACAAAACCCTTAACAATTAATCAAGATCTGAAGTAATGCTATGTTTTAAGTACATTTTGTATTTTTGTTTGTATGCCAAACAGATGATGATTCCACTTATTAATATATTTCGCATGCTTTGAGTTTTTTATACAAAAAAAAGTGTATATTTTTGTAATTTCTAAAGTACAATCTTTGTAAAGCCAAACACATTCTACTTAAGAACTTAATTTTGTCTATTATTTAAAGATAAATATATTTCATAGTACTTCAATTACTTTAAGTATGAAATCTGAGTATCAATACACTTATTTTTATTTAGAATAGAGTTTCTCAAAGCAAAACAATGTAAAGTGTCTAGTCAACGTTGAAATCAATGTAACTAAAAATAATTTTCTTACAAGAAATTGCATAAAATAAAGCAAAAGTAATTTTAGCACATAATTGAATTTGTTAAAGGAAGTTCTCTACATATATTTGTAAGGGTTAAGAAAAGAAAGTTTAAAAAATATTGGTTTAATGATGTATTTAAAAACATAAATATTTTTTTTAGGAAGAAGCTAAAGAAACATACAAAAATTTTAACCGAGTGTATATCTTCAAATAAAGTGGTTTTAAAATGTTTATTCAAGTTTTTCTTTTTTTACAGTTGTAATTGTTTTATTTGTTAAATATAATGGACTATTTAATATATATCTTCATATTCTTATTAATTTTAAAGTTAATTTACCATTAGTTGTGTTTTTTCAAAGAGACATTATCAGGAAAACACATTCTAAAATGGAATTTTTTTCATAATGAATATACATTGCATATTATATGACATATACCCATTCCTAAATGAGCCCCGTATCAAAATTCCTTGGCGGAACTTTTTGGCGGGCTCTTAATATTCTGTGATTTTTTCGTACACATTTTGAGGCTCCTGAAGATAGGAGGCCCGTATCAATGATACAACCATAACTCCACCTCTGATATATACATAAAACATGCAATCTAAGTTAGGAAATAAATTCAATATTTTATTAACTTGTACTTACCAAAGTAGTAAAATGATAATAGTACTTGTAATCATTCATTTGCACCTGCAGAATCTGCAATATAAAATAAAAATGTGCCTAGAATTATGTCTAGACATTTAGGAAATAAAACAAAAATATTCACATTTTAATGTGTGTGTCTCTAAAATAATATTAATCCACTACAAGCTTTAACATACCAGTAATGCAAGTTCTAACAATTTTTCTAATGAATATATAATTTTTATTTTAGTGCACATACAAATATTTTGACTTTTCAAATTTATATAATTGAGGTTATGACAATATTTTTAGATAATTCGGAAGTTTTCTTTAATTAATAATTATATAAATGAGTGCATTTAAATATTTACTATATCTATGAATAATTCAGTTTTCATAATTAATTTTCCCCCTATTTTTCCTTTCCTTACTTACTAATGACTGCTACATTGCAGTAAGTATATTATTTCTTTCATTTCGACAACATCATTGCATTATTGAAATATTTAATTAAATAATTTAACGAAAGAATCATTTTTATGTGACTTTTCCCCGAAAAATATATTCAAACATTGTATAATTTTTTGATGAACTAAGAGAAAGACAAAATTAAAGAAAAATTTACTCTAGTAAAGGCGGGGTGCTACATAATAATTATCTTAAATCTTGTAGTTTATTTGATTACATTATGCATGTGATTTTCATGTGTTTACTACAATCCATAATTTAGCAAATGGGATTAAATTTGCATCATATACGTAACAATGGTTTTTTTAAAATTACCTGATTTGCTTTATTACTATTAAAATTAAAAGAAACGTAAGATAATTTTGAAAAAGAAAACTTTTTAAAAACATATGGATGAAACAAAAATTTAATTTTCATAATAACTGAGTTTTTGATCTAGTTAAAAAACATATTGTAAGATTAAATTAAGACAATGGGGATAATTTTTGGGGCAGAAATGCAAAGGATCGTTAATTTTTCTTTAAAAAAATAGTTTAAGGTTCACTTTAGTTATTGATTCTTTAACAATATATATATATATATATAATTGAGTAAGTTGTATGCACAAAAGTAGTATATGCCAAGCGTAATACTATTTAAACAACAATTACTCCCAAGGTATTTTCTTTACATCCTACTGAACAAAATGCTTAGCTTACAAATAATTAAAACACAACTTAAAGTGCTAATACAAGGTGTGAAAAATGAGCTAGATAAGTACATCATTTGCTAAAAGAGACTTGTTTTAAACCAGAACTTGAATTAAAGGTAATTTTCTTATAATGCAGCCGTAACGAGAACATAGATTTTTCTACACAGTGCAATTAGCACAGATTTTGGCAAGCTAAGCATCAATATTGGCTTTGGAAAGGAAAAGTAACGAAGAGAAAGTGAAGTACCATCGAATAATTAAACTGATTAAGGAAATAAATCTCATTATTTGTGTTTTCGCTGGGAATTCATTTCCGATGTAGCTTCAAGGTCTTATTTCCGAAAGGGAATTTTCGAATAGAAAAATGTACAGAATAAATGTTTCTTCGGATATTATTTAAAGAAACAAAAGGTTCGTTAAAATTTTTAATTTTTAGGTTATTGAATACCTTCAGAAAATCATGATTTTGAAAAAAGTGTATAGGTCAATATTTTTTTTTATATTTAAGATCAGTCAGTAGGGTAAAAACTTTTGAAAATTGATTTTGAGTTTTTGATATTTCTAAAATCTCCAAATCATTACCTTTCCAATAATATAACGCACAAGCCATTATGTGAATTGGGAGTATTTTAAAATGATTTTTAAAAAATAATCAGCTGCCCTGATCACGCCCACTTTGACAGATTAAGTGTAAATATTGACTTTTTAAATCTGAGAAATCGCAAAGCTTCCTCAAAATTTCATTTAATCATACACAATTAACTGTAGATTAAATGAAACTTAGCTGCAATTTTAACTGTTAGTTTGTTTACGTCCTTATGGAGCCAAGTTTGTAAAAATGATGAAAAGATGTACTTTTAATTTGAAATTTAGTACCTGGACGGAATTTTTTTGTAGTGTAAATGGAAACAAATAGTGAAATTTCTCCTTTCGAAATTTTTATACTTCTAAATACTTAATAACTTGTTTGTGATGATTCTGTTGAAAACGTGCTTTTGAAAAAATGATAATAATTAAAATTATTTCAATAACTTAAAAATGAGATTAAGGCATAAATGAGGATGCCTTTATTGCAACCAATATAGATACTGAACAAGCAATAGTTGTTAAAATATTGCATATGTAAAACACCTGATTTTCGTCTAAACAATATAGTAAAAGACATTTCAAACCATTCATTAAATCAATAGAAATTGAAGAGGAACCAAGATTCTTATACTTCATTACCTTGCATAACAAAATTATAGGATACAATTTTTTTTAATAAGGTAAGATTTTTTATAAAAATTTCTGTTCTCTAAAACTTATATTTTTAAAAATGTGTAAATGTACTGTATGCATATACTCCATGTTTTTTAAATGCAGTTGTGTATACTGAAATGACATTTTTGAAATATTCTTAAAACATCCAAATAGAAAGCAGATATAACAAAAAATAACAATTTTCAATAAATTCATAATACTAAGGCTCGGTGAACTAACAGTTTGTCTTTGAAAAAACTAATTAATATATTTAAAAAAAATCACTTCAGTATAAATATAAATGCCTAATTGATACACAGTAAAAATTTGAGTAATTTGAGAAACAGGTTAAAAAAATGGCTCAATTTAACATTTTCGGTATAGGGGGTACAGACTTCTCTTAATGTCATCCAGTGGCGCACACAAGTCCCTAAGTCCATGCAAGTGCACTAGTCCCCAGGTACAAGTAATACGCAACATTTAATTAAGTATCTGCTATTAATAATTTGTTTTATCAATTAATTCTAATTATTTACTCAATAATTTATTTTCTTGTTCCCGACTGTCGATAAAATCAAAATAATATGTTTGGTGGCAAATTGGGTTATGATAAGAGAATGCTAGACTCCCCCTCCTTAAAACTTCCTGCGTGCGCCATTAGTGTCAGCTGAATTGGAATATACAAATAAAATTGTTGGCCTTATAAATATTTTTACAAGTTAAATTATTTAAATGGAATTTTTTGACAAAAAATCAAGAAAAAATTAGCATCTTAAACATTGAGAAACATAAAATGAAAACTCGAGGATGTAGTATTTTTAAGAAACAGGATTAAGAAGCAAAAGAACTGAAAATATTGTTGAATTTCTCAGCTCAAGTTTAAGTCTTAACCTATATAGAACTCTTCTTCAAAACCTAAGTGTAGGAAAACTCTATAAAAAATAATTTTTCTTCTAATGTGTGTGTCACTATAGCTCAGAAATATCTCAAATAAAGCTCCTTCTTTAATTTAATGTATGCGAAATCGGTATTTTGTTCAAATTACTCAATCTACTGGACCAATAACAAAGAATTTTGATTCGAACCTACTTATTAAAAGGATTTTTAAAGTAATTCTATGGTAAGTTCATAACTAACTTACATCATTTAAATCTATTAACATTTAAACAAATATTTGATAAATTTGGGTCAATCTGCAAGTATATAAATAAACCACTACGGAATATTGTACAGAATGAAGTATTTTTAAGCTTAATTTAATCTCTTAGAATAATTAATAACAATCCCATAACTAGAGAACAATCAAATGCTTTACATTTGTGTGTGTGTGTGTGTTAATATAAATAGCTTTACTTAACATTGAATTAGTTGTATGGCTAACATATATATTGAGAATTTAATTAAAATTTAAATTAAAAGCACATTATTTCTCCTTTTTCGCCATTTAATTCATTATAAGGAATAATTTTCCTTGATTTCTTCAGGACTATGTTACATAACAACAGCGTTTTCTTTATTTGTGAGAAATGGTTGACTTACAGCTTTGAGCAGATGAGGCAGATTGTCCGGCTTGGTGTCCACTACAATGCTGTAGATGCCGCGGCCTTTGATGTCCCTCAAAACGTCCCGGAATCCTCGCTGGTCCGTCTTGCGGAACACATACTGTACATTCCTGGGCACCGGAAGCTTCAGTAGCTCTTGAAGATTGATCAGGGCTGTTCGGAATAGATTGAATGGACTTAAGTACGAGAAATGATACATTGAAACAATTGATCGAACATTAGCATTATCTGTTACTCTGCAAAAAGCAACCAACTATATTTTTGTCTTTAAGGTGGGGAATTTTGCACAAATACATACCATAGTATCAACATATTCATTTGAGAAAAAAGAAATTCCAAAATCATAATTTAATTAATATTAAAAACCTAAAATACACACTTAGTTTCCTTTCTCGTATATCTCATCAATTTTTAATAAGAAAGAACAAAATGGTTAACGAAATTTCAACCATCCGCATGTTTCATTACTAATTTTTTTCTGTTTCTGAATTTAGATTAAATTTTTACAATGTACGTTTTCTTCTTCTTCATCAATTGCTGAACAAAAATTGGAATTCAAAATGTAAAAAAAAGAGTCGCTGTAAGAACGAATTTTAACTACTCATTTTTTAAAAAGTCATTATTGCATCACTTAAAAACAACAATTCTTTTGGAAATTAATTTTCGATCTTTATTTCAGTAAAATACATGAACTAGCACAGTAAATAAATAGAAATGTGCAGAAAAAAGAACTAAAATTGCTAATTAATATGTATTTTATAAAATAAAGCGTACAATGTGGGTATCGGGACTCAGAAATGAGTTCTATGGTGTGGTGGCCTCGACCTCCAATCCTTGAAGTTTTCCGTATTTACCTAAAATGACCCTCAGGGAGGGGGGGGCATTGCGAGGGCTTAAGGGGCATTGTAGATAAATATTCCCGTTTTTGAATTATTAGACATACAGACATGAAATTTAGCAGACGCGTTTCTTTCATGGAACAGAGATACGCTACAAAGAGGGTTTTGCGAAAATTGACTCTAAGGGGCATTGATGGGATAAAAATAAATATTAAACAGATAAATATTTCTGTTTTTTATTTATTAGACCCACAGGCTTGACATTTTCAAGGCGCGTTCCGTTCTTAAAATAGAGATCCGCTATAAAAGGGGATTTACGAAAATGTACCCCCAAGGGACATTGTAGATAAATATTTCTGATTTTGAACTAATAGACCTACAGACTTGAAATTTTGTAGTCTCCTTACTTTCATAAAGTAGAGATCCGCTACAAAAGGAGATTAGTGGAAATGACTCAAGGGGTGTTACAAGGGTTTAAGGAACGTTATAGATAAATAATAAGTGCATTCATTAAAATATTATTTTCCATTTTCCCATACATCGTTGTGTATACGAGGTTTTACTTTCCTTACAATTCAGCAATCATATCAAAAATTATATTTTTTATTTTTTAAAAAATTAACCCGTAAGAAGAACGGGTATTTCAGCTTGTTTTTAATAATATATCTATTCAAATTCAGATAAAACCATTCTTCAATAATAAAAATGATAAATAACGTATGACAAACTTTTGGGGACACACGCACATATATATGACGTCATGTTGTGTACGGTCTTCATTTTAATATATCTTTATCTTTGTACTTCTTTCCGTGATCACACAGATATTGAAATTTATTACTTTATTTATAATTTTTTAAATATTTATTACTGTAATATTAACCGAAATAGGTTCTTATTTTTGTAAGTAATATGGTAGATAAACTAAATGAAATTTTTACAATTAACATCGCCTACTTATTTGTAAAAACAACATTTTTTTTTTCCGTTTCGAATCCACACTTCTTAGAATTTTGAGTGCTCCATATAATTTTGAACCAAAATTACTTTTTTTCTAAATTTATATTACATTTCCTGAATATTAATGATAAAAAATAATTTAAATTGTTTTCTCCAATTGGTCTAATGAAAGAAATGTATATATTTAAATATTTTACACAAATATTTTATTCCTACCCATATTATTCAATGTCGAGAACTCAACCAGTATTACATTTAAAAAAGGAAAGTCACACTGTTGGAGAATTATAACAGTATTCATAATTTTTTTTCTGTTATATTCAGATGTTATTTTCCTTTTTACTAAAGCATTTTGCATTTCCTTTCGCAAACAAATTTCATTCAATAAACATATAAAATGAAATAAATGAAAAATGTAACATAAAGTATTTCTTCTTATCAGGTGAGTCTTTTACATCAAGATTGTTACAAGCTTTCAATATGAAATAAAGCTGAATTTTCTACGCAAGCCGATGAGAGGATTCTATGAGTAATTGCATAACTTGTGCTTAGAAGTTTCATTATTAAAGCCTTGAAAAAGACATTGAAAATATTTTGTTCAGAAAAATACGGTGACGCATTAATTTTTTTTATCGATTTATATAAAAGAATACTCTACAGCCATTACCTCAAAAGGAAACTACACAGATGTATTAAAAAATGAATTGCCGAGTCATTTTCTAATTCTCAAATTTATTTGAAGAGTTTACTCTGATAAAATTATTATAAAACTGGTTTTAAAAGGGGGAATGCATTATTCGTAGATATGTACGACCAGGGTTTTGTATTATTGTTTGAAACACACAACACCCCAAAACTTTACCTGTTATATAATTGTGCCAGGAACAATATTAAAATTTCCATTTTATTAGACTTACGAAAATATGCAAAACATGTATACCTTTGATAAATCTAGTAGGTTTTTTTTCAACTATTAGTTTTTGCCACATAGTCACGTTATTATTTTTTTAATGAAAATTTTATCCTCAAGAGTAATTTTCCCCTTGCGACTTTTTATTTTAATTAATGACTATTAATGTATGATTAAAAAGTCAGAATCAGTAATTTAATAACTTTTCATTATCATTTCCACCTCTCTTTTGAGGAAGATAAAAATAACTTTTGATTAACTCTTAAATTATTCTCAACTAAAACTCTCTCGTTAAAAGATAATCTGATTTCCTTTTTTTTAATTCAAAAGAAAGAATTATCAAAGTATTTAGAAAAAATACAGACATTTACTATTATTAAAAATTTATAGCCATATGTTGATTTTCTACAAATAAAGATATTTATTGCTATGATGTGCTCTCGAGATGGAATTGAAATTGTTTTACATTTTCAGCCTTTCTCCGAGGTATTGTTTCCTTTATGCATTTTAAAACTTCAAGTAGATCATAGTCACATGTTTTTTGATAATTTAAAGATCATGCCTCTTTTAAAGAATGGATTTCTATGAAGTTATTCACGTTCACAGAGCTGGTTCGTAGAACAAACGGAATGCATTCCCAGCACGTAGGTTTCACGGGCAAGATCAAAGCTTAAACTTAAGTTAGCCGTAAATTTAGAGCTGTCAAGGAGCCCCAGCGGATTTCTTACAACTGCAGGTGTTACTCGTTTTCCTAATTGGTAAGTCCAGAAACCAATAGTAGAGAAGTCATGTGTTTTCCGTTATAACCAATCGACAAAGGATATTGCATCGGGTTTTTTACACATGCTCTTATGATGATTGGAGGTTTTATTATTCTTCCTAACTGACGCATCCAGAAACCAATTAATGAAGTCCATGTAATTTTATTTATAACTTATCAACAAAAGTTACAATTTTTAAAAAGTTAACCCGATCCACATTTCAGTGAAGAAAAACACAGAAATACTTCAGACATTCTATGCGTGTATTACAAGTATTACAAGAATGAGATTCATTATAAGCTTATATTGTAGACTGTATGCGCAACAGAATCACTAGTAAATAAATAATTAATTTTTTTATCTAACTCATAAACCATATTTTAAAAATTAATGCCACAAATAAATTTATTTATGTTGCTAAATAAAGTATTCACTTTATTAATGTAACCTGCCAACCAGAGCATATCACTAATTCCTACCAACTTCTATTACTAACAAAAATAGATTCATTTACTATTCGGAACACAACTATTTTCTGCGGAACAGATACTTCATTTTTATTTGTGTAGTCTCTTCCATCTCTTATGTATCTTATCATTAAGATCCACATAACAGGTGTTCTAAATTAACGCAACAAATGCATTTTCGTTACCTAGTCATGCATAGCCCTCTTATTGATGCAACGTAAGTTTCTAATATTGGGTTATTTATATTAGTGTAAGTAGTGGCTTTAGCTTTGTTCATATCGACAGAAAGAAATATTAGGAAAGTTAATGTCTTCGAGTTTCGCAAAGGAAAGTTTCTGGGTATGAAGATGACAATGCATGTTTAACACACCGTGAAAAATTTCTTAAGTTGTTCGACATTAATGCAGGTTGAAAGATATGATACCTCTAGAAGTGACTAAATCTGTTTTTGATGGAATAAATACATATTTTTAATATACATTAGAAGTTTTTCATCACAAGGGAAATGTGTTTAAAACTATTTTATACAATTCCCACTATTAGTCCACTCTCTAATATATATATATATTTCAAATTTTCAATCGTAATAAAATACTTTCTATTTAGACATTCGACCTTCAAATATATTTTTTTAAACTTGTAGCGTGTGTGTATGTGGATGACACTTGAATTTAATAAATTAATTCATATTAATTAAATTTTATTTTTTAATTTTAAATTCATTCTGCGTAATTTCAGTCGAACTTACAACAAGCTGCAACAAATGATGCCAGTACGTTTTTCTAACGAAGTAGGAATTGACTAAAAAAATTTTTTTTAATATGTTTTGAAAAGACCTTTACAATAATAAGAAAATAGAACTGTCAGCAAGAATAAAAATGAATATATTTTCATTTTCATTTCTTTCAAATAAATCTTTTCAATTTGGATTGCATTTTTTTTGTTATATAAAATTAGTGAGTTTTTATTTTCAAAAATAAAAATTGCTAAATTTTATGAATATTTTTAACCTATTGTAAGAGTATATAGATTTGAGGAAAAAAGCAGAAAAAGTGTTTGGTTTCTTAGAATCCTACCTCTTTTTTAAGAGTAACACTGTACTGTAAATGTTACTGTACTAATTTATAGGGCATAAAAGAAGGAATAAATTTAGAACAATTTAAAGTAGTAACTTAAGAATATACTTTATTATCGTTTGATTGCTCTGGAGGGATATCGTTACATAATTGTTATGGTTTGATCTAAAAGATGGTTTGTCAAAGGTAAATTAAATAAATTCCTGTTGTTAAATTTTATCAAGCCTTAGCTTAATTACATTATACTCAGTTTCATTAATGTATCTAAAATTGAGAAGAAATTTGAAAAGAAAGTTAATGGGAACAAGATGAGGAATCTATGAGACTGTGCAATGCAACTAAAGGTTAACTTATAAAATTGTATGTATAAATTTTAATAATAGTAAAAATAAAAATTCAATAATATTTTATACTTTTATTTACACTAATAACATTTTTTTCGTGCATTATTAACAAATTTAATAACATAACAAGGTATGTGCTTTTCTAGTTCAAAAATCTTATTAAAGATCAAACGAATATTTATTCTTAAGTACGAATTAATTTTTTTTAAAGGAAACGATAGGTCAAATCAGATATCCTATTACAAGAGAAAAGAAGGGGTGATGCCTTTACATATAGGTATGTTTTTATTTCTTTATCATTTAAACTATTTTATAAATAAAATTTTTGCTTGATTTCTCTGATTATGTCAAGTAAATGTCGATGAAGTTGAAAATTGGCCTATATATAACGATCTCTTCAGCTATTCAATTCATTACCTCAGAATTCAAATTTCTTTCAAAACCATTACAAGATTTTTATTTTTTATTTATTTAATACATAAATATATTAAATGTATTATATGATGCATATTTACAATCTTTTTTATAGATGCTGTTGAAAAATCTCAAAATAATAATAAACAGGTTTTCATGTAACTCATTTACTTTGTGGAATTGCATTATTTAATATGATTTCCTCTCTAATTCTCTTCTTTTTATGAAAGTTAATTTTCTTAATATTTCCAGAACTCAAATCGTGTTTAATTTAGATTTTTCAACAACGGTTATTTAATACCAAAATTGTCTGAGCTCCGAGACAGTAAAAGACAAGAAAAAACAGAAAAAGATTTAAACAAAAAACTTTCTTTAGTGTTACTACAGGAACGAATAAAAGACGACGAAAATAATTGGACGCTCATGATTGATAAATGAAGAAATGAATACAAACAAGATCCCCCCCTTCTTTTAAAAAAGAACCAAATTTCCATAGAGGATCGTGTTACATTGCAATATTATTTTTTATGCTTGTTAAAGTCCAAATGTAGGGGGCGCTTTGAAAGCGCGGGTCTTTAAGGTGTATAGTAGTGTTGACACCCGCACTCGAGAGATAAAGACAGGGAACGAAGGCATGCGGCCTGTTGCGAGTTTCCCACATTTCTGAGTGTTCTAAGTAGCATAAAGTCTGTAATAAGGCCATGTTTATATTTGTAAAGAAGAGTGTGGAAGTAAATGATTTGAATAGTGACTCAGTTATTCCATCTTGACCTAAGTAAACATAAACGTGAAATCACTACGTAGGAGTTCCGAGATGGAGCGTGAGGTTATAACATGCTTAACTTTTAAAGATTGAAGTAGAAACTATATTCATTGATCATGCTACTTTTTATTACTTGTTTCTGTAATGTGTTTTTTGATACAAATCATTGGAACTTGCAGAAGTAATATTATAGCGTGAAGCAGTAGCGCACACAAAACTTTTCAGAGGGGGGGGGGAATCCAGGGTCGAAAGTCCACCATTTTGGTATCATGCTCCAATACGCTGCCCAAAATATTCTTTCGATTTTCAGGAATAAAATTCATAAATGAATGTATAATTAACATTAATGAATAAAATTAATTATTTATAACAAATACATAATTAAATTTTACGTAATATATATATAGGATTATAACCAATCGAAAAAAAAGTTAAGGACTATGGGGGTGTCCGGCCTCTAGGACACCCAACTCGAGTGCGCCTCTGGCGTAAATTGTTTTCACTTAAGGCAGTGTTTCTTAAACTGTGGGGAGCCCCTCTTGGGGGGGGTGACAACTCTACGAGGGGGACGCGAGCAAATTAAAAAGTCGAAAACAAAAGATTATTTTTAAAATTATTAATTTTCTGAAAGTAAACAAGCAAAATACACAATCCAGTCACATTAATGTGACCACCACGTACTTTCGACTTTGACGTTAAATAACCAATCACAGAAGAATGCTGGAATCGCAGTGCTATTGAGCGTATATAAAGAGTGCGTGAGGGCTTCAGAAAACACTACAATCTTTGGTGTAATACAAACATGTAAAGAGTTATCCGAAGTCCAAAACGGCCTAATTTTTGGCTTTCGGGAAAAGGTTGGAAGCATTTCCGAAACGGCTAATTTTGTGGACTGTTCGTGTGTCACCGTGGTTAGAGTATACCGTGCATGGCAAAATGGGACCGTCCAAAATCAGTGACGTGGCAAATGTGGTGTACCACGGGCCATAGGTGATAGAGGTGACTTATGGCTGCAGAGGTGAGTTCGGGAGAATAGACGTGCTACCGTTAAGCAACATACCACCCAGATGAACCAAGGGGCTACCAACAGTGTCTTCCAAACTACTGTTCAGCGATCGTTGTTGCGTCTGGTTCTCCGAAGCAGGCGCCTGGTTCATGCACCTATGCTGACGGCTGTTCATCAGCAACGAAGACTGGAATTTTCATACAGGTACCGCAACTGGGCATCCAATGAGAGGCGACAGGTAGAGTTTTCTGATTAATCACGCTTTATACTCCATCGGACGGATGGTTGGTAGCAAATACGGCATGAAACGTCTAAAAGCAAACACCCTGCAACAATTTCTGGCAAGGTTCAGGCTAGAGGCGGGGGCATTATGGTCTGGGGAATGTTTTCCTTAAATTTCCTGTGTTTATTCATCATTGTGGAAAGCACGATGAATCAATAGATGTACGCATCTGTCCTTTCAGACCATGTCTACCCCTTTATGCGCATTGTTTTTCCTCAGGATGGTGGAATCTACCAGCAGGACATTGCTGAGTGTCATACAACTGACAGCGTACGTGCGTGGTTCAAAGAGCACCAGGATCAGTTTATCGTTCTTCCGTGTCCAGAAAACTCATCTGACTTAAGCCCAATCAATAATCTATGCAACCCTCTCGATCGGGTTGTTCGCGTCATGGATCCTCACGCGCGTAATCTAGTGCAGCAATAGGGTCGGCATGGCTCAACATCCTAGTGAATACCTTGAGGATCCTCAATGACTATTTTCCTCTCTGCGAAAGATGGTTATTCTGGCTTTTTACAGTGGTCACATTAATATGACTGGACTGTGTATATTCTGACATGGTAAACAATAAAATACACATTTATATTGATACATTGCACTTATAAATGTATCAAGGGCTACAGAATGTATTTTATAAATAATTTAACATTAATAAGTTAAGAACAAGTTTAATACTTATCAATGATCCCTTGGGATTCTAATATATAAAATTACATACAAAAATTGACACTTATATTGACAACTTGTACGGTTTATAATTAAATTCTTAACCACCGAATTCAAGTGACGCTATTGGCTTCCCCATGACAACCGCTTTCCACGTAGGTGCGTGCATGAGATGTATTGGGGAGGGGGAAGAAATACAGAAGTAAAAATAATATTTAAAATATGTAAATCCTTTGCAAACATTCCCCAGGTCCTTTTATTGAATTCCAAAACCTTCGGAATCATTTTATGGAAAGCACTCCACAGAAAAGACTGTACTTCGGAAAGACAAATACACTGGTGTGCAAAAATTAAGGACGAAGTCGATAAATAAGCATATCAGCTGAACGAAGAGGCAGAGCGGACAGAAAGGCCAATCAGGAGATTAAGTAAGGGGATGTACGGTAGCACATGCGCAAATATGCAGGTAGACGTAATGGGGGAGTGTCTGAGTAATATAAAGCATGTTGTCGGTGTAAGATCAGTATTTCTGGCAAAGAGTTTGCACGCCGTATAGCAGTTAAAATCACACCGAAATTCTGCCTCAGCGAGAAATGGCGAATAATCAATCTGTTAGACGACATCTGGATGCTTTTACCCGATGTCGAATCATTGGGAAGTTGGAGGAAGGCCGCAGTGTGACAAGTGTGGCTGCAGAGTTCGGAATTGCTCACAGCATCGTTTCACGACTTTGGAGACAATTTCAAACTACAGGAACAGCTATCCGGGGGTTCAATAGTGGTCGTCCACGAGAAACCACACCCGCAGATGACCGGTACATTGTCTTACAGGCCAGAAGAAACAGGCGGCAGACAGCGGGAGAAATCGCTAGACACACGACACAGGTGACTGGACGCCCGATATCGCGTTTTACCGTGGCCAGAAGACTGCACGGCGGTGGTCTGTTTGCAAGACGCCCTGTACGGTGTGTACCTTCAACGGCTGCCCATCGGAGAAGGCGTTCTCTGTGGTGCCGGAAACACCGGAATTGGAGAGACAATGAATGCGGACGAGTACTCTTTACATATGAGAGCAGATTCAGTTTGAATAGCGATTCTCATCGCATACTCATCTGGAGAGAGCGGGGAAGCCGCGACCATCCCTCGAACACCATTGAAAGGGACAGGTATGGAGGTCGCGGTGTTCTCGTTTGGGGAGGCATCATGCTTGGTAGTCGTACAGACCTTCACCTCTTCGACGCAGGTCCAGTCAACGGGACCCGTTATTGTAGCGAGAATCTTCTTCCATATGTGCGTCTTTTTAGAGGCGCTATGGGTCTGTAGTTCCTTTTCATGGTCGACAATGCACCATGTCATCGCACAGTAGATGCCGAACAGCTCTTAGAGAGTGAGGATATTGAACGTATGGATTGGCCGGCACAATCTTCGGATCTCAATCCCATCGAGCATGTATGGGATTTTCTAGGCAGACGCTTGGCAGCTCGTACCTTACCACCAGTAATGATTCGGGAGCTTCGATTGGCGCTTCAAGAGGAATGGGCAGCAATGCCTCAACAACTCATTGACTCCCTCATTCTCAGCATGGGCACACGCTGTGAAACCTGCCTAGCAGTCAGGGGAGATCATATCCCCTACTAAAGACCGGATGTTTCTTGCTGGTCACCCATCACAGGGATGTTTCGGCCTTCAGTCGCATTGCGCTCCATGCTACTTTTTCAATCAAGCTTCTTTTTAGCCCTCTTATTTCTCTTTTAGTAAGTGTTGCTTACATATTACACGTGTCCTTACGTATTAGGGATCTTACGGTATTAAATGTGTTGATTTGAAAAGCTTTAGTACAAAGTTATATTGAAAAAACCGTCTCGTCCTTAATTTTTGCCTACCAGCGTACATACGAGTTCATCGGGGAAAATCAACGCTTCGACCGAGCGAGGCGTTTGTATTCACCGGTGACACTTAAGAGGTAAAGTCGTATTGTAGTTTTAGTGGCAAAGTATAGTGTTATTGAATTCAATACTTTGTTATTGTATGAGGGGGGCGCGAGGAAAATTGTGATTGAATATTGGGTCGTGAACATTGAAACTTTGAGAAGCACTGACTTACGATATCCGACTACGTTCGGATCAGTGATTTTCAAAAGCGTATAAATGGATAATTTTCATGCTATTTAGTGTCACTTAGATTAGAATATATCCATAAAATTGTTTTAAGGACATTTTGACATTTTTTTTTTTATTTAAATACAATATTTTGGCAAAACATTAACTTTGAATAATATTTTTCCAAATGTTCTCCTTTTGCGAAAAAAGCTTCTATTAGAATAATATTTTGCCTGTTTATAGCTCAGACCTCTATTCAGAGGCTCAACTAGAATTTTTGAAATATATATCTTAGAAGTGGGTTTATTCATAATTTACGACAACAGAGAGGAGAAATTTTAAGAAAAAAAACGCGAATAATTTTTTCAATGGGTAGTAATTCTGAAAATAATCTGAATTTTTCAAAAATTCTAGTTAAGCCTCTGCAGAGAGATGTCTGAACTATATACAGGCAAAATATTATTATAATAGAACCATTTTTCAGAAAAGGAGAACATTTGGAAAAATTATTATTCTAAGTTAATTTTTTTGCCAAAATATTATATTTAAATAAATTTTTTTGTCAAAATGTCCGAAAAACAATTTTATGCATGTATTCTGATCTGTGTGACACTAAATATCATGAAAATTATCCATTTATGCGCTTTTTTAAAAACACGGTTCCGAATGTAGTCGGATACCTTAAACTTAAGCGTTTTTTATCGTTAACCTACAGTATTTTCTTGATAAGAATGTGTTCAAATGTGCCTGTAAAATTTAATAATAAAAATTAGAGTTATACTGTAATAAACTAAATTCCAGCATTTAGTACTCTCTTAATTATGTTTAGAATTTTCCCAATCTGCCGTTTTCACTAGTATGTTAATACTTGAAACGGAATTTATATTCCTCGTTCCAAGAGTACCGTGATTTTCTCTGAGCAAGGAATATAGGCTTCTTTATTTACGTAATGCTATTTTATACAAGTCATTGAAATTTGCAGAAGTAATATTATAAAGTAAAGTGTTTTCACTTCAACTTAAGCGTTTTTTATCGTTAACCTATCAGAATTTCCTAGATAAGAATGCGTTAAAATATGCCTGTAAAGTTTAACTATAAATATTAGGGTTACTGTAATAAATTAAAATACAACATTTAGTACTTTCTTAATTATATCTAGAATTTTCTCAATTTTCCATTTTCAGTAGTATGCTAAAACTTGAAACGGAAGTTTTAATTCTTGTGAAAAATGCCACTCATCCAAGATTACCGTGATTTTCTCTGAGCAAGGAACATAAGCTTCCTGATTATAGTTGCTTACATTGCAATTTAACAAACGCATATGCACACATGACTTGAATCTACTAATTGAAGTTCTGTGTGAGAATAACATATTTGTGTTTCGGGGAATCGATGTACAAATATACTGAATATGTAAAACACGTTCTAGGAAGGCAGCTCTTACATTTTGTCAATCCATTGCGTGGGAGATGCACATTAGTATTTTGTCGTGCGAGAATACATAGACAGACAGCTCTAATTTATAGAACTTGATTATTCTTTGCACTGATACACATAAAAACATCTTTAGAAAATATGTATAACACTGTCATTTTAGTTAACTTTAAATTGTATGAATTATTAGCCTTCTTATTACAGAGATTTTTATTCATTTCCTACTATTAGCTCACACTCTCTATTTATTTATTTATTTACTTATCTTGGTGGAATTTGCAACCGTTAATAAAATACATTTTAAAGCGCTCAATTGAGCTGAAATTTTATATGCATGATTTTATTTCGGATGACAATTTAATTATTTAACTATAATGAATAAAAAATAATTCATATAAACTAATTATCGAAAGAATTTCTTATACAGCCTCGTAGGCATAATTTTTGGCGACTTGTGTCAAAACTCGAAAAGGTTTTTTCCTCACGTTTTAAAGCATTCAGTTGAACTGAAATTTTATAGACACGATTGCTTTGGATGACAATACGATACTTAAATCATAACTAATGAAAATGAATTACCACTTATTGTTGTGATTCGGTCCTACGTATATACATATTTATATTAATTGTATTTATTTAATAAAAAGTAGCTAAAATAAAATTTTTCTTTGTTGATCTAAGTAGGAATTGACTTAATTTTTTTTATATATTAGTATATATATATATATATATATATATATATATATATATATTTTTTTGTTTTTATTTTAATCCTTACATAAATTAAGAGAATAACTCAAAATTCATGATAAAATTTATTTCTTAAAAATTCGTGATAGCTCTGCTGAACTTTTTAGATCAGTTTGCCAAATGTATTACATGGTCAATACATTACTCATCTTTTACAGTAAAAATTAGATGAATCAACACAGGAGTGCATTATACAGAAAATGCTTGCATGTAAAACAAGAAAATAATTTTTTAATGTAAATAATGTTACCAACTAGATTTACCTTTATTATGAATTTTATTCTCATTCGCCAAATATTAGACGAAGCTTTTAGCAACCCTTATTATTATTCGTATTTTTCAGAAAATATTATATGGGAAAAAGTGTTAATAACCAATGGTTCTATTAAACCTAGAATTTGTGCTTCTCCTTTTAAATACTTTGTTTATATATCTGTATCATATATATGTATAAAATGTTATTGTATGAATATCATATTTTACTAAGCAAATTGTGTACTGCATTCATTTGAATACATTTTTGTTTATTCAAAGGCTATCGATTATTTTGAAAATCAATATCCAGACTACCTTAATCTGATTAAGACAAATACTAACAAACATCTCATAGGTTTTCTTGATATTCAAAAATAATTAAAATATAATGTTACAAGTCAGTGCTTCCCAAAGATTCAATATTTGCGACCCGATAATCAATTATAATTTTCCTCGCATACAATAACAATGCATTGAATTCGATAATGCTATACTTTGACGCTAAAGCTACTTTACGACTTTAACCTATAAACTGCCACCGGCGTACGTAATAGTTTCACTCAGCCAACGCTTTAATTGTGCCGGACGTATATAGGACCCGTTTACATGGGCGAAAGTTACCGGCAAAATGCCGGATCGCATCCGCTTTTGACCCCTTTACACGACGACTGGGCATTTTGCCGGCTCGAAATGCAGGTCTGTTTCTTGTTCCCGCTTTCGACCAGGTACTTTGGGGGTAAAATGAAGTGCGTTTTCTAATTCTCCCATGATGCATTGCGCCAGAAATTCATTTATTCAAGATGACTGCTGTTTTGGATTGCGCGCGTTGGGCAACAGAGGAAGTTATAGCACTAATAATTTGATGGAACTGTCCGAAATTCGTAAGTTTACCAGTGCCCATTTCCGATTAAAATAATATTCTATTCAGGTACAGGGAAGGATGTAAATAAATTTTTACTTAGTATGCTCTGCATGTATGTTTCCAATATTTTAATAAGATGATACATATATTTTAAGACAGTTTTTGAGATTGATATGAAATTATTACAATATAATTCTTAGGGAAGTACGCAATAAAATTACATTTTTTTTTATGTTTCCTGATTTATCTTATTGAGTGTTTCCATATAAGAAGTAAAAAAATAGTAATATCTTGTAGTTAAATAATTCCATAAAGGTGTATTGAATTTTTTGTTACTGTGAAAGCTGATATAACCAATGATATGAACTGTTTTATATTAACCTTCCCTTAAATACATGAGGATAAGAACTTAAAAAGAAAATTTCATTTTCTAAAATCTTCAATTTTGATTCACTTT
The DNA here is from genome assembly GCA_019973935.1 of Trichonephila clavipes. Lineage (NCBI taxonomy): Eukaryota > Metazoa > Arthropoda > Arachnida > Araneae > Nephilidae > Trichonephila > Trichonephila clavipes. Next base: position 930,848 of record BMAU01001337.1, on the reverse strand, counting down.
TACTTAAACATTCAATTTTTTTTATTAAAGGACACCATGATTTACTGTACGAAAAGATATCCCTTTATACACACATGCCTACAAAATTGTTTTATAAAAGTAGGCTAAATACTATTTTTTTTTCTCCTCGAAGGATTAAATAATCCCACAATTATATGAAAAAAAACTATGAAAAAGTTCTTATGAAAACACTGCACATCAAAGAAAATACACACTTCTTCGCAAACAAAAATTCATTTAGCTTTTTAATTAAAGTTGATTAAAATGAAAGTTTTTGTTTAATAACTAGGAATTCTGCGATGAAAATAAAATTGCTTTTGACATCACTTAAAGGTTTTGGGTATCTAGCATAATCTCATAAAAAACAAACATTTGATATGTTTTATACACTGACTTCCTTTGTAATTATTACCTTATCTTAGACAATTCTTAAAATTGCCTGTCTCCAAGATTCGGAAATAAATTAATTGCACGCTTTTGAATAAATTAAGAAACATGCTTTAAGAAATAGGATTTTTAATAAAATTATTTTATTTTAGAACAAATTAAATTGTTTTCGTGAAAATTTCTCGTATACAGTTTTATTTAATAATCATACTCATTTTAATATACATCATTTATCAACACTTAATTCTAACATTACATGAAAGCACTATAAGTAAATAAAGCATTTCATGATCTGCTATATAAATCAGACTCTCTGAAAGTAACATTATACTATAAGGGAAAATCGAGGATCTATCTGCCACAATATCCAACATGCATAATATCTTGTACAATTATTATACGTCAATTTTTATCTTATTGATGATAATATGTAATAAAATTCTCTGGAAATCTTATGAATAGCTTTTTGCAATGTATTTACAACAAAAAAGTATTATTTTTAAAAAAATATTTACAAAAGAGTATTAAATGTCATTAACCCAAACAAATAAAATGAAACAATAAAAAAATTACAGAAAAATATCTCCTAAATCAAAGATTTTATAGATAAAAAAAGGTCAACTTATGCAGAATTTCTACAATGTTCACTTTAGTTTTATGACACAAAAACTTAAATTTTTAAACACCTAATGATTAGGCAATTAATTGCAAACAAAAAATTTTAAAAATATTTTTTTCTTTAAAGTTTCTGCGAATTTTATTTACTCTAATTTCAATACTATCAAAATTAATTTAATCAAATTAATGTTTTTTTTTTTTTGGATACAATAAATTTACAAAAGTAAGATTTGAAACGGGCTTCCCTTGTTTTCAAAGAAATTAATGACAAAAACTAATCTTTTAATGCATTACTGTAACAAATTAATTCCCAGTGAAAGAATTAGAGTTTCAGTTGAGCTGAAACTTCTACACCACATAAAAGTTTTAATACCTAGATATTTTTTGGTTTATCCTTATTATACATTAAATTGCTTCAAATCAATCAGCTCATAAAGTAAACAGTGAAATTGCCCTTTTCACTTAATTCATGTAACTGAAATTCTACAAGAATAATTAATTCTACAGCGTCACAAAAAATGCACATAGTAAAAATGCCTACAAAACAGAAATTTCATAAAAAGTTTTATCTTAATAAATGTTGCTTTGGGGGGTAGGAGAGGAGATTTTAATTCTCCTCAAATTTAAAAAAAACGTAGTAAATTATTTATGTACATTAATTTTAACTTAGAGTTAAAAATGGAGTTCGGGTTTTGGTGGCGACGATTTCTAAATACTTAGTATGGAAAACAAATGTCATTCTTATCCATGTTTACAAAACACTCGAATTTTTACCGGGATATTAAAAAAAGATTTTTTTTCCGACAATCTTTTACTTATCAACCACGTATAGTCAAATACAAAATTTTAGCGGGTATAATGTAAATGTGCAAGAGTATGAATAATAGTAAGCAGAGAAATGTTTGGCGGTAAAAAGCGAAAACATAATCACATGTCCTCTTCGCATGATAATCGTGCTAAAAATTCTAGTTGTTTCCATGGTTACATTTTATAATCACGTGAATCTATCAGCCAATCACCAGATTCTCATGTAATCGCATCGATTCTCACGTAAACGGGTTGAAAAAAATACCGGTATAATTCCGGCTTTCATCCGCATTTCGAAGTTGCCGGTATTTTGCGGGTTTCCATGCAAACGGGGCTATATACATCTTTCAGAAGTACGATCTGTTATGTGCACTGCTATCCATAATATTATCCCTAAAGATTTGGAATGTAATAACAGTGTTTGAGAAGGATTTACTTATTTCATACAATTTACTTATTTATGCCTTCCTCCCAGTACATCACACACGCGCGCTTACGTGGAAAATGGTGGCATTTGAGAGCGAATCACGTAATTTTTAATCGGCAGTTAAGAAATGAATTTTAAACCGTACAAATATTTTCATAAGTGTTAATTTTTGCTTAGAATTTTATGTATGACACGCCCATGTGGTCACGGGTAATTATTAAACGCGTGTTCTTAACTTAGAATTTTAAAATTAATTATAAAATTCATTGTGCAGTGTAATAATACATTTATAAGTGTATTATATCAGTGTAAATGTAAATTTTATTTTTCATTATATCGGTATGTATTTTGTGTGTTTACATTCAGTAACCTTATTTTCTTCAATAATCATTTTTTTTCGAACTTAAAAAGATGCACGTGCCCCCCTCGTAGAACCCCTAGGGAGTGGGCCCCACAGTTTGGGAAACACTGTTATAAGTGCTAATATTTTTGATAAGAGACATGATTTAAATATCAATATTGTCATTCCTATACTTTATTGGAATAGTAAAGTGTACATTTATCATTTTTTAATGTTATTACAAATTATGAAACAGATTTCAGTTTTATAAGAACTGAAAAAAAAGCAAAAATCGCAGCGATCTCAAAAACCCATTGCTTGTTTAATAAAATCACCTAATTAATTTTAATAATAGTTATCTGTATGTAAAAATTGTAATTTGTACGGATTAAATTATTATTTTAAGGACATTACGTTGCTTTTATTCATAAAATTAATGGAAATATTCACACTTCTGTCTATTATCTATATTTGACCACAAGGCTACTCAATTTATTAATGGTGATACTGTAGCTTATATATATATATTTCTTTTACCATATTAGTATTATTTACAGTATAAACAATAACAAATAATTTTGCGGGTATTCCTGTAATTTTAGTTTTTACTTTTTCATTAAAATTGATTCATAACTCTTATCCATCATATTTTACAGGCTTTTCTCAGTATAGTAAACTGAAAAAAGTTTGGCTAGACATAAAATTGGTATCACTTTTTTATAAACTGATCTTCAGTCTCCAATAATAATAATACTGCAGTGTCCATCAACACACATTTTCAAAATTTCAGTGATATTTTTTTATCTTTAGAATTCAAGTCATTTAAATTACTAATGCAAGGTTTATTAAAAATTATAAATAAATACCCCTGCAATGTATTACAATTCTCCTTCCACTACTGAAAATACTGCATTAAAAACAAGATAATTTGTAGGTCAAAATTTTTCTAACTTTTATGTATATATATATATATATATATATATATATATATATATATATATATATATATATATATATATATATATATATGTATATATATATATATATCATATATATATATATATATATCATTGGCAAAGTTGACATTACGTTACTAACTTGTTTTCTTTCTAAATGCGTTTCTAGAACACCATCGTGATTTTTCAAGTTTATGAACAAAAAGAATTTATAATGTTGTAAAATGTAAAGTAATGCAATAAAGGGATATTTAATATCACATATTCCCAAACTGCATGTCATTCTGCATCGAATGAAAATGAATCGCTCGGTACAAAAAGGAGAATAAACACAGAAGAGGAGGAACTTCTTGACTTACTTGAATCTGGTTCAAAAACATACCGATGGTTGCTCATTTAAAATTCAAAGGTGTTACCACTATTTTTCACGCATAACTTGAGGAACATCTGTCGAAGACTTGATAAAATTTGTTGTTATGCGCGTCACGTTTTCTTGTGGTATTCCCTCTGTAAGAACTTTGTAAGTTTTGCCCTTCAATAACAAACCTTGGCGATAAATGAAACTAGTCTTGTTTTATATTCCAGAAATGCCCATCTTAAATGAAGGGTTGTAGTTTTAAATTTATCACCCTAGAATAAGTTAGATCTTTTCCTTCCAAAATCTATTTTACATTAAATATATCTTCGGTAACGTTCGGTAGGTCTTCTTAAGGTGAACATTTTAAACATACTTCGAGTGGCAAGGAAATTTCTGTAATATACATGTCTTTTTAATGTTAATTATTATTTTAATCAATAATAATTTTAAAAAATTAATTTGTGCTTTATAATGCATTTTTTTTTAAAAAAATGTTTTCTCAAAGGAATTTAAATAAAATTATATAACTTGTGCACATGATAATAAATTTAAAATAGTATTAAATATATTGGATGTTTTTTGGAAAATAAATTTGTAGCGTAGTGAGCCTTCCAAATTATTTAATTTCCTGGTAGCACGAGGGATCGCACTACTATTGTCCATAAGACATTTATTTGAAAGTAATTTAAGAAAATTCAATTCATTTTCTTAAAATTTTACTTTTCATAGCCTTTTGCTTCAGGAAAGTTCAAGTCCGATTTAATTTTTGTTTATCTTCAGATAAGCGTCTCCGGGGTGCGGCTCTCCCAGCAACCCCTTTCACCGGTATCATCCAAAATCACTCACTGGTGCGTGATAATCTCTGATTGGCGTGTGTAGCGTATTTGGGCACGATTCTCCTCGTCTTGGTCCTAACTCCAGTGTTTCGTTGAGGCAATTGACCTCGTACACCATATGGAAGATCTATCAATCGACTTTTCACTTTGAAACTGAGGATGATCTCCAGGTTTTGTCCTTATTACAACAGGCCAAAATTCTTTCATTCAAATAATTCGCGGCCCACATGTGCGAAAGTAACGAAAAAATAGAAACTGTTCAAAATGAGTGTCTCTTCTATCAATCGTTGTGTCTAAGAAACATACGGGTGTCGAAGAATAAGGAGGGGGGGTATCATCAAAGCTGTTTACAGAATCGGCTCAACATCTATTTAGCCTCCGAGCATGAGTGAAGAATACATGGCCTATTTTCGAAGAACACAAAGCCCAAATATGGGCATTCTGCTCTCTTTCGTTCATCAAACTTGACAAGTATTGTCGTGAAATATTCTTCTAATGAGACGACGATGCAACATATGTATATATCTCTCTGTGTGTATTCTTTACAAAGTATCTTAATATTATTCTAACAAACAATAGTTCTGAGGCTAATGTTATTTTATCGAATAAACTGCTTAGTTTTGGAAAAAAAAGACATGTAGGCGATAGTTATTAAAATTTTATTTTTGCGCATTCAACGGAAAATATCGTATCACATAAAACATATTTTGTGTTTCTCTTTATAAGCAGGATAATGAGATAAAATTAAGGGAAAAAAATCCCATAATCGATGTGTGATTTGCCTCTCACAGAAATCTATGAAAATTCGTTTCTCTCATTACAGAATGTGTTAATAGTTTTGAGGAAATATAGGAGATAAAATTTAATGCAATTTAAACATGTGTATTCGTATTTCTAAAACAATGTTAGATGAAATGATTTGCAACTTAAACCATGTAAAGAAAATACTTTAACTCACGCTTTGCAGGAAGAATTCAATGATTCGAACGTTTAGAGTACCAGCAACCACCCTCATGTAAACTAGTGCTTCTCAAATTTTCAATATTTGCGACCGAGTATTCAATCATAATTTTCATCGTGCCCCCTCCCTCCATACAAATAACATTGCAATGAATTCATCAATAGTATACTTTGTGACACTAAGGCTTCAATACGATTTTATAACATCTTAAGTGCAACCAGCGTATATATACGTCACGTTCAACCGGTGCGTTAAAGGCCTTGGACATATGTATATGTCTTTCCGAAGTACGATCGTTTCTGTGTACTGCCATCCTTAAAGTTATTCGGAAGGTGTTTTGGAATACAATAAAAGGACCTTGACGGTGTTAGCGAAGGATTTACCTTTATCAGAGGATTTCTTTACTTATTCCTTTTCTTCCCCTCCCCACACCAAATACATCACATACGGGCACCTACATGAAAAACAGAGGCACCTAGGAGCAAATCGCGTAACTTTTAACAGTGAAGACAAAACCGTGAAAATTATCGAGATAAGTGATAATTTGTGTATACAATTTTATATATGACAAGCCCATAGGGTCACTGGTAAATATTAAATTTGTTGTAAACTTAGTATTGTTAAACTAATTATAAAATGCATTATGTAGTTCTTTTACTTTTATAAGTGTATGATATCGGCGTAAATGCCAATTTCATTTTTTATTATGTCAACGTATTTTGTTTACTTTCAGTTAATTATTAATTTTTCTTTAAAAATAATCCTTTGTTTTCGACAATATGCTCGCGACCCCTTCGTAGAGATATTACGACCCCTAGGAGAGGTGCCTCACAGTTTGAGAAACGTTGAAATGTGTAAACTACAAATAATTTATCACTCACTATGAACAATTTTGCAAAGGTTTCATAACAAGAATAGATATAATCCTATATAAAAAGATTTTTCATTTTTTCTCTTATTTTTCATTAATAATGTCCAGTATTATAATTCAATTTATTATTTTGAGAAATTTACAGAAATATTAGCAACATGTAAGAGAAACAAATTGAAATTTAAAATGAAAATAATTCAATCTCTTATACTGTGCATTAGTATTTATGATAAAAGAGAGGATTTTGATAAAAATAATATTGAAAATCTGTATTGGAGTAGTAACATATGTACTTTATTTACACAAAAGTAATAAATTATTACTCATGAAATAAATATCTATTTACAGACACACACACTCAAATTAAATGCCAAAATTATAATAAATTCCTAAAGTATTGCTTAAGTCAAAATTACCTGTTTATTTTTAGATAATGTCTTTCTTTTAAACTTATTAAAACTGACATGAGAGTTAGGGCTTCAAAGTTTTCATTTAAAAATTTTTTGTGAAAGATATGAATCTAATAAATTTCATTTAGATAGTTGATGAAAACGGAGTTGAGCTCTCAAACATGAAATTCAAATGTTTCGTGCCTCATTTAATTATAAGACTCAAGGCCACTTTTCCATTTAGGCACACTAGGCACCTGCCTAGGGTGCAAAAAATATCGAGGCGCGAAAAAAACTAAAATTACAACGAATATACCACCGCTTAACAAATCATGAAAGAAATATTTCTGTCCTTAAGAGAATAAAGACTGAAATAAAATCTAATATGGAAAGTAAAAAGCTGAACAGTTTCATGCTGCTACGCACTCAAAATGAAATGTCCATAAAAATTGATAACTATGATGTTATTAATGAATTTAAAATGATCAAAGTTCGAAGAAATTCTTTGTTGTACCAGTACAATGACAGTGACTGAACAAAGAACAAGGGCGTCTAAAAGTAAATGATACTAAAGCTATAAGCGATGAAAGAGATGATAATGAACTAGTTGAAAACAGTTCATACAATAATGTGTATACTCTGTACTGTAACTGCAAACACAATTCTATTAATTTAGTAAATTAATTTACAAAAGGGTGAGGGGCCCGTGATGTCGTTAGGTAAGAAATGAACAAGAGTAGCCAAACCCTGCCATTATCCTTTCCTTACTTTTGCCAGTCCAGGACACGGCGGGTCCATAGGTGGTGGATAATGGAAAGACTATTCAAGCAGAAAAAACAAAGAAAGAGAAACGAGTTAGAAAGTTAAGAGGAAATCTCTGTTGTTGTTTCTAATGCCACCTGTCAGACGTAGTCAGAACGAGGCCCACGAAATTCATCGTGGCAAGGGGCTAGAAGTACGCCTGTCGTTTTGGCCTTGAGCACCATACAGGTGACCGTACGAATTAGTTTGGCGAAATTCCCCGAAGTGACGATAGATGGCGACACCACCGATCTCCCCCTCCACAATTTAAGTATGGAACTGAAGGGGGAGGGAAATATTCTCCAGTTCCCTGCACTCGTGATTCAGCCTACAAGACTTTTCGGACCTACTGATTTAACGAGCACGAACACCGTGTGTACTCGAAGGGTATTTGGTGGCATCGGGCATCGAACCTAGGCCTTCTGATCTGAAGTCCGATGCTCTAGCCACTAGGCTACCTACGGTCCCAGAAAATCATCTCTTCTGAACCAAAACCGTCAAGGTAAGAACCGAAGGAGAGGGTCTCTAAAAAAAGGGAGGGACGTAACAATTTGAAGAGCCTACTGCGCTGGGAAGGTTAACAATGGCTCTGGTAAGAGATTCTTTGTAATCTTGAAATCATTTTTAGGTTATTACGAGAAAATAAATATTTATGAAAATAGCTTGGCAGGATATTGGGAAGATTATGATTATGTTCATTAGGGCAATTTTTTATTACAACTTTCTCTACTGCAGAAAGCTGGTGAGAGATGACAAAAAAAATACCAAAAGTAAAAAAAAAATTCATTTGAATTCCTAATGTAAACACAGGAAAACATTCTTTGATTATTTTTCGCAAAAAGGATGAATTCATTTCGGCTGAAGTTTCAAGAGAATACTTTTAGTTAAGATATTCCACTTGAAATGGAAGGAGGAAGACAAAAAGAGAGCATTTTTTTATCACAACAAAACACAGTTGAAATTATACATATATCTGCTTTCTACTAGAGCTTTAATGTTGAAAACATTCATGTATTCCTTTTTTTCCCAAGGAATTCGTCGACTGCGTAGTTTTAAGTTAATGAGTATTTTATTTTGTTGCCTATTTAGATCTTACTTTACAAAAATTATAACTGCAATTTTTTTTTTTAAGGAATTTAAGATTTAAATCGTATTTCGTCCGCATCGCAAATGAAGAAGTCAAAGATTGTTACAGATTTTTTTTACTAATCAGAATAAATCTCGAGATTTTAGTTAAAAGCTCACACATTTAAAAAAATTTGTAAGATACGACATCAATAGCGCACACAGAAATTTTTCAAGGAAAAGGGGGGGGGGATTAAGGGTTGAAAGTCCACCATTTTTGTACCATGCTTCATTACGCCACTCAAAATGTTCTTTTGATTTTGTCGATTTTCGGAAACAAAAAACAGTAAAAAAATAATTATTGAATAAATAATTAGCCTTAATTAATAAAATTAATTATTAAAAACGAATACTCAATTAGTTTTTACGTACAATATACATAAGATTATAATAAATCGAAAAAAATGAAGTGCTTTGGGGCGTCTGGACCCAGGGGGGAGCGGGGAGAGTTATTGTGACGTATTGATAGACAAAATTCCCGTTTTCGAACTGCCAAGACTATAATAATAAAATTTGGTTTGCATGCTTCTTTTATTGAATTGGAATCCACTAAGAGTGCTCTCAACGAGGTATTGATGATAAAAATTCCGTTTTTGCTCTGTTAGATTTAGACTTGAAATTAAGCACGCATGTTTATTTTATGGAGTAGAGATCCACTGAAAGTTGCTTTGGGGGAAATCCACTTTATTATTAGGTTAAGTGAGCACAAAAAATCTTTCTACTTCTATTTTAGATATATAAATAGAAATTAAATATTTTAATTTATGTCCTTTTTATAGCAAGAGGCGAGAGTTACAGCTATAAATTTATTTTTCAATACAATTGAATTCTTAATGCTAGATATCAATAATTGAAATATATGTAAACAGTATACATTTATACCACATCGTTAAATACCCAGTGAAGCGGGTGGGTAACGGCTAGTGAATATATATTTACAGATACATTACATCCCATTTATGTACAATTTGTTTAGTAGCTGCTGTTTTCGAAGTCCTTATTTCGTACGTTTCCTGGAACATGTTTTTGGAGTACTAGTATCACATCTCACCATTGTCCTTTATTTCTGAACTCAAAATATTTTTGAAATTAAGTTCGTTTTCTGAAATAGGTCAATTTTCTCAGATCCAAGTCTGGTTATTAGAGTATAACGGGGGTGTTGTATTTAGCCAAATATTTGAAGGTAAGCACCGAAGTTTGGTTTGCAAGTAATCTTGATTTTAGTTTCCACATGTAACTTTGCTCCTTTCAAGATATCTCGTTAACTCATGATTTACCTTCATTTATTTTACATAACAGAAAAAAGGAAATCAAAAGTAACAAGAAAAAAAAAAGATAACTGAACGACTTCAATAAGATACCGCTTTCTTTGATTTTAACTACAAACTATACAACGGACATGTGTTCAAAAAGATCCAAATTCCTGTATTAATACCGGGACTAGTATCGAAATCTTATGAAAACTATAACTTGTGACCTGTGAGCCAGTGATTACTTTCAGAATGACAACACTGTTTTTCAAACGGGTCATTGTTTTTAAAATCAAGCAAAAAAGACGTAAGCATGTTTATCATAAATTTAATATAAATTTTGCGGGATTATTTACAAAGAGGTTTGAAACAGTTGAGTTGAACGTAATATTTCGATTAAGTTTATATCATTTTTTTTGTAAGATAGAGCATATCGTTCTATGAACAAGGAATTCGAAGAAAGTTGGATAAAGATGGACCCACAGTCGTTCATTTGTCCCCTGAGATAATTGCCGAAGTAAAGGTTGCTGCCAGGAATTTTTCAAAAGAGAGGGGAGGGTCCACCATTCTCATATCATACTACAATACGCCGTCAAAAATATTCTTTTGATTTTGTATAATGTCGGGAACAAAAAGCAATAAAAAATAAACTATTGAATAAATAATTAGCATTAATTAATAAAATTAATTATTAGTAACAATTAATTAAATTTACGTACTATACACATTGGATTATAATCAATAAAAAAACACTCAAAGGTTATGGAGGGTGGTCCGGACCCGCCGACTGCTGCAAGGTCATGCCATGCAGAAATATAATGCATTTCTGCCAGTATACGAAATTTGCTTCACAAATGACATGAATTATGTAAGTTTATAAGGATGAGAGCTATAATACTCGTATTTAAAATCAACTTAGTAATTAATGCAAAATGGTACGGTCGAAAAGTTCCCGTAATAGGTTGAATGCAAATTATCAAAAAATATAACAATAATTTAATCTTATTAGCTTCTAAAGTACTGCCCTCCAGCACCCACACACTTATCCCAGCGTCCAAAACACTCATGAAACCCATTTTGTGAGAGGTCTTTAGTTGCTTTGTGGCATTTAGGATCACCTCATCTGCCATGATGTCGTTGTGTTATAATGCCACCTGATCGGCAAAGGCCAGATCAAGGCCCACGAAATCCATCACGGCAATCTGCTAAGTGACGTTTGTCGTTAGCCGTAACTTTGAGCACCATATAGGTGAATGATTTAACTCCATTTCACCCCAGTTTTGAGGAAGAACACCCTGGGAGTAGTCAGGAGCTTCCCACCTCTCTTCCCCTTCCATCAACCTCACGAGAGGAATTGCGCCTCGACGGCTATTTTAAGTAACCCTATGCCGCAAAAGCACTATGCGTTAATTAGCATCCATGTCTCCCCGAGATTCGAACCCAGGACCAATGGCGTCGCTAACCACTATACCGGATGGAAGACTCACCTCATCCAAATCCACAAAATGATAACCCTTGTAGTGTTTGAGCTGCTGTTGGCGAGAGAGAGTATGGAATGTTGGTGCGGCTGCGGTAGGGTTACTGTATTTTCGAAGAGGGTTTTTGACCCCAGGAAGAAGATTGCTTGACTCTGGAGGGTACGGTTGAGGGAGGGAAAAGGTCCCTTTTTATGGGGAAGCACAAAAAGCGCGGAATTGTTTTGGACGCGAGGGAATGGAATTACGAAGGTGAGAGAGTGACCACAGGGGTGATCCGTTGTAAGAAAGTATAAGAGATAGTCTCTTGAGACTGTGTTTGAATTGATTGTTATCTGATTGAAGTTTTATTAATAGTGATGGATATGAGAAGTTACTAAGAAGTAAATAAATAAATTACACTCTTCAATTTCATTTTCCACCATGGAAACAGATAAAAATGATCTGATGCTGAAATGGTTTTCGTGGACTTTCGTCAGCATCGTGAGTTTTTTCAGAAGGGGATTTCTCGAGCAAAACACAGAATTAGATGTTTTCCCTCTGCTCCAAAAAGAAGGCAATGTAAAATCCGATGAATGATAAATTCGCTTTGTCAGAAATGATCTGCAGCTAACGCCAACAGTACAGGATACGATTTCCAGATTGCAGTGTGTTTTCTTATTAGTGTTGTCAACCCCCGAAAGAGATATTTCCCTCTAACAGACACCTGCGTGAATGTAGGAGACCATTCCAGGATTTTTTTACTTGAGCAGAAATTTTTTGAATGCCTTTAAAACGATGGTTATCGAATTAAATGGAAATGATACTGGCATTTCGTTATACATTTAAGTATTCACTTTATAAATAAAATATGTTAATGCTTTTAAACTTAAGATAAAATATTTTAACTAAATTGAGGAGGAATCTTATTTATTATTATTTTTTTTTAATTTTTGTTTCAAACAGTATTATAATTGCTTATATATGTAATTTTTGAAAATATTTTTTTTTTCTGAAATAAAATACAATTCATAAAAAAAAAATTCCGCTTCCATATATATTTAACGGAAATACAACCCTTTTAATAGAGTGTCATTAGCATTCTTGATGTAATATCCCGATTTTCTCTAGGAGTCAAAAGTATTTTTAATCCTTTTAAGTTTCCATTTACAACTCCAGAAAGGCTTTCGATTTTTTAAAAACAAAAGTTCAACTTAAAGCGTATATGCTTAAAAAAAGAGAAAAAAAAGTAGCCTTTGAAGTGCTCTCAAAATGTTTCCGATTCATTTTGAAAGTTTACTTTCTTTTTTTCAAATTTGGATAACACATTAAAAAAATAAATGTTCTAAATCTCCCACTCAGTTACTTCATTAATATCACTTAACTGCTTTATTTACACTTCTTTTTTAACAAACAAAGAGAATTATTTTTTCTTCTACATAATAAGATCATTCAGATGAGAATAAAAAACCAAATATTATGCGTTGATTTTCCAATTACATCTAAATAAACATTTAGAACTTTCAGTGCACGTACAGATAATAGGTAAGACAAATTTTAAAATTATTTTTCTCCGCAATTTCTTACAATGAAAGTGAGACTGTTTTTCCCTTCTCTAGAGTAAACCTTTCATTTTACGAAAAGTTTTTAATTGAGTATACATGAAAAACTAAACAATTCAAGTTTTCTTTGACTAATTTTGAAAACTGCTAAAAAAAGACAATTGCCTATATTTTTTTTCTTTCGGATATGATGCGGATATAAATTACAAATATTAGTCTTTAGGCGTAAATACCAAAAAGAAAAAGTGCTGGAATAGCACTTCCACATTATTTCTCAAATATCAGAAATATTAATAAAGTAAAATTGTCCTTACTACAAAATTAATTTAAATTTAAGTAATCGAAAACCATTATTTCGGGTCTTAAAAATAGAAAATTGTAAAACATGTCAATTTTAATCTCATTACTACATAATGAAATCTTGGATATTTTTAATGTATTAGTATTAAAAATCATTTTAGAATATATATATATTAAGGGGATTTTGAGTTTATTAAAAAAATTTTAATTATTAATTAGCATAGAGCCGTAATTAAAAACAAAGCAATTATGAAGAGCCCATACAATCCTTTCTTTATCCTCATAAAATCAGTTTCAGTCATAAAAGTTTATGTACTATCACACGTATCTTTCGTCATAAAAAGTGTCAAATATTCCAAAATTTATGACATTTCATTTTGAATTATTATTAATTCAAGAGCTGAAAGGCATCCTAGAATGCAACTTCGTTTGGGACGTATTTTTCTGTTCGTGAAAAGTTTTTTTTTTTTTTAAGTTTCGCTTGATTACAGATTAAGACAAACATGTTAACAATTCGAAATTATTACCAACTTAAATAACTTTTAAAAGAAGTTGTTAAAAACACTTGTTAAAATAATAAAAACTAAGAAAGTATTGTGAATCCATCAGATGCCTTTTCTGAAGCTATTAGCTCGTCCGGTAACAAAGCTAGAGAGCACGCGCAGCTGATAGTCGAATATGCTAAGTGTCCATGCGCTACCTTTCCATTCGTAGAATGTTTAGTAGCATAGTGGTTGCAGCAGCTAATTTATCAAATTTCGAATTAAAGGTAAAATCACTACAGCTCAGTACCTGGCAACATCAATTTCAAAAAGGGTACTTCAGGTGCATTTCTCATGTGCAGCCATAGTGAATACGTCTCAAAAACGGTATAATGATGGAGAAGCGAAAATTCATGGGATAACTGTTTGTAGGCAACGGCGCATTGATTCAAGAGGAGAAAGGAGACTTTGTTTGACAATTATCGAAGGATCACAACGGTCAATATCGCCAGCACTTAAAGCAGTGACAACAAAGACGATGCGTCTCAACTCGAATCGGAGGGTACAACTCTGAATATGGGTTACGCAGTCGACACCCAATCTCGTCCTAGCACAGACAGCACGTCATCTCCAACAACACCTACAACGGCCACGGTTCAAGTAAGAAAGGGAAAAGGTTTCTTAGTCCGACAAATTGCATGTTCTAATCAATGAGATTTATGATCTTGTGTGATTATGATCTTTATAAAGGAATCAGATTATGATCTTTATAATGGAAACCCTGGCACCAGGGTGCTCAGTCGGTTAGATACAAAATAGTGATGAAAATATTATAGTTTGGATGATGTTTTCATGTGGCACACTAAGAGCCATCAACATCACAGAACAATCCATAATATCTACCAGTCTGTTGATCTATGCTATATGATGAACACACTGTTGAAGCTAGCTCTGAGTAGGCCATGTATCGAAATTCATTCGGAACCTTTTTTTAGATATAAGAGTCTTGTTAGTGGGACTGTAGGTATGCATTTTGGGGCTCCTGTAGCTTGAGGTGGAGTCATTGATACGGTGGTAGCTACGCCCCTGGATCAACATTTCAAACTAAACAGTTCCCCCCTCTTAATAGCAACTGTGTTCCCGTCGATTAATGGTGTTTACGAAGAGGATAATGCATTATGAGACAAAAGGGCTTAATGATCAGGTAGTATTTCTTGGAATTCTGGTGAATTTTAAGTGGTGTCCTGACTTCCGAATTGTTCTAGAATGAACCAAATCGAAAATTAGTTGTTCCACCTGGAAATCTTAGCTCATATTTCCTCGCTATCATTTCGGAATGTGTGGAAATTGCAGAACCAATTGTTATGAAGGTCTGGTGTCAAATTCCTCTAATTACTTCCGTTCTTCTTTTTCCAGAAAACTGTAAAATTCTTATCCTTGGAGATTTTCATAATAATGAAAATGAAGTTTCTCTTATTGTGAATGAAATATCGCCTACTTTTTGTAATCATCATATTTAAAAATGGAAACTTTATTCCCTTTCAATTTGTAATTTAACCAGATTATAATCATCCGTATATGGAGAATCACTTTTCACATGTGCCACCGGTTTTCCCTTCAGGCTCGCGTTGTTACGTGCTTTATTGGGGGGGGGAGGATTTTTTTTCTACATAAAAATTGCTTAATTTCACTTTAAAAATGAAAGGAAAGAAAAGAAGAAAATGACAAAATAATAAAATGAAAATAAGAAATTTAAACTTCTAGAGTTATAATATACTAAACAAGTAATTTAAAAAAAATTAAGTCAATTTCTACTTAAATCAACAAAGAAAAATTTTATTTTAGCTACTTTT
Organism: Trichonephila clavipes; assembly: GCA_019973935.1. Classification (NCBI taxonomy): domain Eukaryota; kingdom Metazoa; phylum Arthropoda; class Arachnida; order Araneae; family Nephilidae; genus Trichonephila; species Trichonephila clavipes. The sequence goes on along the minus strand of BMAU01001337.1, from coordinate 915,071 downwards.
TAATAAATTGTTACAATTAAAATATAAATATGTATATACATAAGACAGAATCATAACATTAAGTGGTAATTAATTTTTATTCATTATCATTTAAGTATCGCATTATCATCCAAAACAAACGTGTATATAAAATTTCAGTTCAACTGAATGCTTTAAAACGTGAGAAAAAAATCTATTAAAGTTTTAACCCAAATCACTAAAAATAAAACCAACGCGGCCGTATCTGCAATTCTTTAAATAATTAGTTTCAGACAATTATTGTTAATTTATTATAATTAAATTATAGTATTTTAAACCAAAAGTTCATATAAAATTTCAGCTCAAATGAGCGCTTTAAAATGTGAGGAAAAAAACCCTTTACAAGTTTAGACACAAGTCACCAAAAAGGATGCCAACGTGGCTGTATTTGTAATTCTTTGAATAATTAGTTTTAATGAATTAATTTTTATTAATTATGATTAAACTACTGTATTGCTATCCAAAACAATCATGTATATAAAATTTCAGCTCAATGCAGCGCCTTAAAATGTATTCATTAACGATTGAAAATTCCACCAAGATAAATAAATATATAGAGAGTGTGAGCTAGTAGTAGGAATTGAAAAATAAATTATAACTTATCTACTGTGTGATATATCATGAAACATAGTTGAATTCATAAGCCAGTATCACATTCAACGCATTCGTAATAAAATAAAAATTAAAAAGCTTCTATTACACACGGTAAACGAAAATAACAGCTAATGAAGAGTATAAAAGTTTACATCCAAATAAAAAAAACTGCTTTGTTATGAATTTCGTTGTTTCTTAAATAAAATCTTTCAAATTCCTTTCCCAAATCTTTTCTGAAATAAGTAAATTCTTTAGAAACACAGTGAATGCCATATTATTGTAGTCAAAGCCGATAAACTAGTTTTAAACAGAGCAGCAGAATACAAAAAGTCCTCCTTTGGAAGGACGAGTATACACATTCGGGGCACTAAGGTCACCAGCTCAACAAGACGAGTATACACGCCCGTGGCATTTAAGCTGTTAATTAGAGATTATTTAGGGAATGGGTTTATATATTGCTATGTTCCTGATTATCATGCTAATACTTGGTTTCTGACTTGGTCATATTTTTAGGGAAGAGAGGTATATGAAAAACTATTTTAAAACAATTCATTTTGAAATTTAATAAGCCCCTCAATTGAAATTAAGCATGTTAAAGAACCTGAAAGATATTAAATGAAGCCTTGCATATTTTGCTATCTAATACAGAATAAATTATCCTACTTAATTTACACTAGTGTGCAAAAATTAAGGACCAGACGGTTTTTTCAATGTAACTTTGTACAAAAGCTTTTCAAATCAACACATTTAATACCATAAGATCCCCAATACGTAAGGACATGTGTAATGTAAGCAACACTTACTAAAAGAGAAATCAGAGGGATAAAAAGAAGCTTTATTGAAAAAGTAACGTGGAGTGCAATGCGACTGAAGGCCGAAACATCCCTGTGATGGGTGTCCAGCAAGAAACATCCGGTCTTTAGTAGGAAATATGATCTCCCCTGACTGATAGGCAGGTTTCACAGCATCTGCCCATGCTGAGAATGAGGGTGTCAATGAGTTGTTGAGGCATTGCTGCCCATTCGTCTTGCAGCGCCAACAGAAGTTCCCGAATCGTTACTGGTGGTAAGGTACGAGCTGCCAAGCGTCTGCCTAGAAAATCCCATACATGTTCGATGGGATTGAGATCCGGAGATCGTGCCAGCCAATTCATACGTTCAATACCCTCACTCTCTAAGAGCTGTTCGGCAGCTACTGTGCGATGCCATGGTGCATTGTCGTCCATGAAAAGGAACTGCAGACCCATAGCGCCTCTAAAAAGACGCACATATGGAAGAAGAATCTCGTTACAATAACGGGTCCCGTTGACTGAACCTGCGTCGAAGATTTGAAGGTCTGTACGACTACCAAGCATGATGCCTCCCCAAAAAATAACACCGCGACCTCCATACCTGTCCCTTTCAATGATGTTTGAGGGATGATTGCGGCTTCCCCGCTCTCTCCAGATGAGTATGCGATGAGAATCGCTACTCAAACTGAATCTGCTCTCATCTGTAAAAAGTACTCGTCCCCATTCATTGTCTCTCCAATTCCGGTGTTCCCGGCACCACAGGGAACGCCTTCTCCGATGGGCGAAGGTGTTAAAGGTACACACCGTACAGGGCGTCGAGCAAACAGACCACCACCGTGCAGTCTTCTGGCCACGGTAAAACGCGATATCGGTCGTCCAGTCGCCTGTGTCGTGTTAATAGCGATTTCTCCCGCTGTCTGCCGCCTGTTTCTTCTGGCCTGTAAGACAATGTACCGGTCATCTGCGGGTGTGGTTCCTCGTGGACGACCACTACTGAACCCCGGATAGCTGTTCCTGTAGTTTGAAATTGTCTCCAAAGTCGTGAAACGATGCTGTGAGCAATTCCGAACTCTGCAGCTACACTTGTCACACTGGGGCCTTCCTCCAACTTCCCAAAGATTCGAACTCGGGTAAAAGCATCCAGATGTCGTCTAACAGATTGATTATTCACTATTTCTCGCTGAGGAAGCAACACGGTGTGATTTTAACTGCTATACGGCGTGCAATCTCATTGCCAGAAATACTGATCTTACACCGACAACATGCTTTATACTACTCAGACACTCCCCCATTACGTCTACCTGCGTATCTGCGCATGTGCTACCGTACATCACCTTACTTAATCTCCTGATTGGTCTTTCTGTCCGCTCTGCCTCTTCGTTCAGCTGATATGCTAATTTTTCGACTTCGTCTTTAATTTTTGCACACCAGTGTAGTTACTCTAAATCATTCAAAATATTTGTTTCTAAAAAATATTACTTTTAATGCTGTATTTTTTTCGTCTAAAGTGGGAAATTTTAAAAAAAAAATCACGTTAATCTGAGATAACAAATTACCCTAAACTACTTACTCTGAAAATTTTAAATGTTTTGCAAAAAAAAAGTACATTTTTAAAAACTTGATTCCTTTAAGGGGAATTTTAAGAAGAAAAAAAAAGTTTTTTATAAAACTATTGAAAACAAGTTTATTATACATTTTCTTTTTTTTAAAAAAAAAGAAAAAAATTTCCAAGTATTTTTAGTGTTTCTATAGCACACAAAAATTAAAAAAAAACTGTGTTATATAAATCCATATTTCTAGCAATAAGCTTACAATTTTTTTAAAATTGTCAATGTTGATTATATTTATAAATATTACTTAACTTAAAATTTTTCTTTCATGTATATTTTTCTATTTAGAAATTTTCAAAATATGTATTTAACTACTTTTATAATAAAAATAAATTTTTGCTTGTTTATAAAAGAAACTTAGTGGATTAATAAATTTGATGCATTTTCTTGTAAAAATCGTTATTATATAAAAATAAATTATAACTGAATGTTTCAATACTAATAATATCCATGAATAAAATTTCGTATTAAATTCACAGATTGAAAACAACACTCAACGCCCTAGAGGCAAACATTCATTGGAAGCTTATAAAATGAAGAATTATGTTTTCCAGTGTTTGAATAATCACTTGTAGATTACGGAGAATTCGATTAAATAAAAATATTTACTTTAGTTAATTTAAACGAATTAGCTAACTTAAAAGATCTTATGCACGATTAGTTATTGCAAGGTAAATTAAAGTTCTGTTTGCTTTGTACGAAATAATTTGATCAAATATTAGGTAAATATGAATTCATGAGTACATAAATATTCTCATTGATGGATTAAATTAAAGGATTTAAATAATTGTAAGAATAAATTTCAGTTACAAAATTAATTATTATGTACTGTAGAAGCAACGGAAGCTTGAAAATTATCATTTGTCTTCAGAGAATATATATATATATATATATATAGTAGTTACCCGTTTGCTTCTTTGGGTATTTATTTTTTTTTATATCAAAATCCTAGAATTAAGCTTTCGATAGTGTTGGAAAATATTCTTTTAACTCTAGTTTCTTGATTTAAAAAGGACAAGATTTGAATTTCCAAAACAAAAGTATATTTATTTTTTACGCCCAGTAACCCCTTCCAGATGTGAATTCAGTTCCATTTATAGCGCACCTTTACTAAGCAAAAGAAACATACTTGCAAAATTTCAAATCTATAAATCTAATAATTTAGAATAGATCTCTTGATTATAGTTTGCATGAAAGAGAGTCGATTTTCTTTTATTTTTATGTGTGTGTGTCTGTTTATTTTTATGTATATTTGAAAATACCTTTTATAATAAGCTGTTCTAGAAATATCTTTGATGAGAGTTGTATTTTTTCTACAAAGGAGGGGCTTATTTTCATTTATATTCTTTTGTGCAGATAAAAAAGGTATTTATTCCAATATATTAAAATGCCTTGTGCAAGTTTCAGAGTTTAGACATGCAAGTTTTCTTCATAGAAATTACGAATAGAAAAAGTCATGATTTTCGTATTATGCGTTTCTACAAATATTTATTAAAAACTCATAAATTTATCTATATAATTTGCATTTGTGGTTTACAAAGCATACTAAAGTAATTGTGATTTTCATTTTAAAGAACTGTGTAACACTTTCTGAGTATATTTTCCTTTTCATAAAGAATAGTTTAATTTTAGAATGACAAAGTTCCAACCAATATAGTAAATTATAACACAATCTTGTAAATTGCATAATATTAATCTGCAATGAAATTACAACCAATTCAGAACTTTTTTGACACAAATATGTATCTCAAATTTCAGTTTCAAGCATTAGATTCTTCATGAGTGAAAGTGACAAAAAATTTGAACAATTATTATTACCCAATTTTACATCATTTTATTCTACATCATTCTTCGTTCATAACTTTAAGTCTTATATATATACTTTTTTTGGATTAGCCTGTAATATTGTTTATGATGCTGTAAAGTGCATTGGAAAAGCAACTTTGCGAATTTTTAAGTTATTATTTGTTATAAATTAAAGCATCAAATAGTCAAGATGCAAAAGAATATTTTCTGAAAACATGTTTTCTATCCAGTGTTCCTCAGTCCTCGTCTCGTCAAGAGCAGATGTGCATTTCCATCAACTAAATATCAGCCATGGGTTAATGATTACCTGTATAATTTAATAAAATGCAGCCTCTAGTAGAATACAAGTTCACAATGAATATTAAGTGCCTTAAGATAGGGTGAGATATCTCAGTGTTCATTGCGATATATATCCCTATGAAACACAATGGTATCTAATAATGTATTTGTTAATGTCATTTTTTTGCTAATTTTTAATCTGAAATAAGATTTTTGATCCATGTCCAACTTTTACGAGCGATAATGTTTTCAATGAGAAAATAGGATTATTAATACAGGAATATTAATTAAATAAAATATCAATGTTTTTTTTGACTTAGGTCGGATATGAGATAATTTGTTATAGATAATTTTATAAAGTTATGTACTATGTTACAGATTTTAGTAAAAATTGACCTGGTTATCACCATGGATATGATAACATTTTGAGAATCAACAGCATGTTAAATAGAGCTTTTCTAAATTTAGAAAACAGACACTGAAGAAATCAACACATACCCGAGTCATCCTCATAAATGATGGCTACTTTGGTCCAGTTGAGGTACTTAGTCAGATCTCGAATAGCCTTTCCTAGTAACCAAGGACTGGGATACAGATTTATAGAAAACTCTTTTACTTCTGACTCCACGTCCAACCTTGCTTCGATATGGGGAATATCCAAAGCGTCACAAAGGCTTTGGATGTGACTGCCCAGTAGAGGATTTTGAGGCCCAAAAATGGCGCTTACACCTGAATTCACTTGTTGACAAGCTGAAATAAACCCAAGTGTTAAAATTAAATGATCGAAGTGGAAAACTGATGAAATATGTTGCTATTCGCACTGATTGAAAGATATAATTATTTTTAAGAAAATAAATATATGAGAATTTATAACACATATTTATTTGTAAAGGTTCTAAATTCCTGTTGAGAGGCATTGTAACCCCTTTAAAATACTCTGTAACATGGTAGCGAGAGGGATCACGCAGATATTTGCCCAAAAGGCATTTTATTCAAGATTGAATAAACAAAACAGAATTTTCAATATTAAATTGTGTGGGAACCCCCCAGGGTTCCACCTTGGACACCAAGATTAATTTGAGACAAAGAATCACTAAGAGCCATTTGTATAGTAATAGCTTGTATTTATTATATTGATTCAAATATCAGAAACTCTAATAACATATAATATTTCTATGTTACGTCAAACAAAAGGGATTTACCTTTAATATTAAATTAAATTACGAATTATGAAATGAATCAATAATTACGCGTAAGATCAAATAAGGTCTACCGAAATAGGAGGTCCGAGAAATACACGTAACTCGAATTATTAGCTTTCATTAACTTAAACTAATTGTATTAAACTAGCGATTGTTTTAAGCGATAATAAACTATATTATATCACCTGGCAATACTTTGGTACCTTCAAAATATTCCTTCGTAGATTATTCACAGCAGCTCTTCAATATCGTAATCCAATTGAATCCTCCAAACTTGAGGCTACTGCTGCTGGCTCAATAGCCTTCATCCTTGCTAGCTTACAACGCTCTACTTAAATACCCTATCTACTTTGCATATCCCGTTTGCTTTTCGGAGTTTATTGGAAATATACGTGAATTTATAATCCCCCAAAAGACGCCCAAGAATATTAGTGGAAAGGTTCCGTACAGATTCGTCACAATTGATAAAGTTCCGAGTATTTCGCAATATACAAATTCTAGTCCCAAGTCCGATTGCTCTTGGTGTTGCTTCACCGACTCCGGCATTTCATCTTTCACAAGTTCTGCAAAGTTCATCTCCCTTGGTCGTTGAGACGCGGCTGCACTCGAAAACTTTTAACTCGCGTCTTTAAAGGAAAACAAAATTCAAGAGTGCAAATCCCGACTCGAACCTTTAAACTACCTGGGAGGGACACGTTCTCGCTCTCCATAACCTCTGATTAGCAAGCGCAACAGATTTGCACGCGGCTCTTCTCACTTCAGTCCCATTCCAATGGTACTTGGAGGCAGAGAACCCCACATCTGATCCCAACTCCGACGCGGTACCTGTTCATCATCTTGAGAACTATAAATAGCCTTGTCACATTGACACTGAGGGTATGTCCTTATCACGACAGGTCGACATTACTCTTCCTTCAAGTCATTTGTGGCTTACATGCTTGAAGGGAACACAACACAATGGATGCTGTTCACCGGGGTTTCCTTCCTATAGAACGTTGAGAAAGAAAAGGTGTGGCGAAATCAAAGCCCTTTTCTGAATCAGCTCACAAGTGTTACACCCTAGGCATGCGGAAAGAATAGCCGGTCTATTTTGGGAGATTCATTGACCCATCTGGACAATTTGGTCCCCCTTAATTAATTTTCGACAAGTATTGTTGAAGAGAGCTCTACTAATGGACATATGTTACACTGTTTTTCAAATAATTAAAATTCCAAATGAAGTAAAATAATAATTATCTTATCATGCTCACTTTGTTCATTGCAATCCTATTTTGGAAAAGTAACTTATTTAGATGTCCCTGTATAAAATGATTGTAGTATAATATGATTGTCATTACAACATAAATTTATGGAAAAACTGTACTTTTCGGTTTCACGGGCGCAAGCGATAAAGTCGCCAAAAATGATACAACCAATACCAAATGGAATATTTCCAATGGTAACCTTTTACATCCATATTTTTAAAACAAGTCGCAGTCTTTTCTTATCAAAAACGTAATTTTCGTATTGAATCAAAATTAGATGAAAAACCAATCAGGATTAACATTTATAATATTTGTTTATGTGTATATTGTGTATTGTGGTGAATAAAGCGACTTGATGAGATTTGCTCCGGCGAAACGGAAAAGTACCGAAAAAAACTATAAAGAAGGCTTGAAATTTAAAGTCGTATTTTTAATTACTTCAATCCTACAGTGATTTTTCAACATTGCTTATTTATAACCTATTTATCCATCGTATGACATTCACAATGGAGCAAACAACCCTGTCTGGGTATAATCTGCCATCAGTCAAGTTTGAATGATTTTAGGAAATTTTACCACTGCCCAGTATATAAATAAAGTATTTAATGTGAATCAGAAATTATTGTTCTAGAGGAAAAATAGACTCTTAAGTGAGAGATAGTAAAACTTAATATTTAAAAAGCATTTCTCAAAGATTTCAAAAGCAACCATTTAGATATCAGTGGTGTGGGAGGGGCATAGCCCAGCCAATCCAGCTCTCGCAAAGAATTCTGAGTTCCAAGACAGAAAATTATTTGTAAGAATCTAACAAAGGGAGGACAAAGGAAGCATGTTTGGAGACGAGTAGTACTCATTATATATAAGGGTGTTCAACCCTCAATGTAATAGCGCCGAATAAGCAGTCAATTCAGAGAAATTAGCCTTAGCTTGTATACAAAATTAAGTTTTAATTAACTCCAGTGCTGCAGTGGAACAGGTGATAGCGTAAATGAATTCAGCACGCTCGGTCAGAGTTCGAGTCGCACGATCGACTTTTTTTTCAATTTATTTAATTATTTTTACAAATAAATAAATTTATTTAAAACAGATTTATTAAATATTTTATATAATTATAAAAAATTAAATTATCTACAATATGAGATACATAAAATATTTTATTATATTAATTATAACATAATTAAAAAGAAAAAGAACATTCTAAAAATATATTTTATATATTATAAAACTATTTTTTATATAATTATAAGACTATTTGTAACTATTTTACTTTAAGAAATACAAATTAATTTTCAAAAATATCATTGGATGTACAATATAATATATTTTTTTATAAAAAATATTATTATTTATTAAAAATATCATAATAACTAATTAATATTATATATATATATATATATATATATATATATATATATATATATATATATATATTCTTAATATTCTTCTCTTTTAGAGATACATTAATGTTCTCTTTTAAAATTTCATTTCACTCAATTGCCAGGTTTATCGTCCACGTGTGTTAGAAATCACTTAACTTTTAAACATGGCTCTAAATTACGTTTCGCCAAAAGCCCTTGAACAGTGCGACGTTAATATTCAATCAATCAATCAACATGGCTCTGTTCTTTTCTTTCTTTTTTCTATTATGTTGAATATTTCTGCTGTACGGGGAAGGTGAATCCATAAAGCAGATCTTAACCCTAAATCACTGACCTAATTCAGTGACAGCTTTAGAAATCATAATAGGTGTCAAGTTTAGTCCAAAGGTTCTTTTTGTGTCAACATTTGTTGTCTCTTGGACTACAATTTTTCTCTTCTTTAAGATTGTAGGTCTTAGAACTTTTTAACTTTTATTTTATTATAAATATATAAATATGGTAAATGTTAAGGTTTTTAAAATACAAACGAATTATACAAAATACACTGGTGTGCAAAAATTGAGGACGAGACGGTTTTTTCAATATAACTTTGTGCAAAAGCTTTCCAAATCAACACATTTAATACCGTAAGATCCCCAATACGTAAGGACATGTGTAATGTAAGCAACACTTACTAAAAGAGAAATCAGAGGGATAAAAAGAAGCTTTATTGAAAAATAGCGTGGAGTGCAATGCGACTGAAGGCCGAAACATCCCTGTGATGGGTGTCCAGCAAGAAACATCCGGTCTTTAGTAGGGGATATGATCTCCCCTGACTGCTGGCAGGTTTCACAGCATCTGCCCATGCTGAGAATGAGGGTGTCAATGAGTTGTTGAAGCATTGCTGCCCATTTGTCTTGCAGCGCCAATTGAAGCTCCCGAATCGTTACTGGTGGTAAGGTACGAGCTGCCAAGCGTCTGCCTAGAAAATCCTATACATGCTCGATGGGATTGAGATCCGGAGATCATGCCGGCCAATCCATACGTAAAATATCCTCACTCTCTAAGAGCTGTTCGGCAGCTACTGTGCGATGACATGGTGCATTGTCGTCCATGAAAAGGAACTGCAGACCCATAGCGCCTCTAAAAAGACGCACATATGGAAGAAGAATCTCGTTACAATAACGGGTCCCGTTGACTGAACCTGCGTCGAAGATTTGAAGGTCTGTACGACTACCAAGCATGATGCCTCCCCAAACGAGAACACCGCGACCTCCATACCTGTCCTTTTCAATGATGTTTGAGGGATGATTGCGGCTTCCCGCTCTCTCCAGATGAGTATGCGATGAGAATCGCTACTCAAACTGAATCTGCTCTCATCTTTAAAGAGTACTCGTCCCCATTCATTGTCTCTCCAATTCCGGTGTTCCCGGCAACCAAAGGGAACGCCTTCTCCGATGGGCAGGCGTTAAAGGTACACACCGTACAGGGCGTCTTGCAAACAGACCACCACCGTGCAATCTTCTGGCCACGGTAAAACGCGATATCGGTCGTCCAGTCACCTGTGTCGTGTGTCTAGCGATTTCTCCCGCTGTCTGCCGCCTGTTTCTTCTGGCCTGTAAGACAATGTACCGTTCATCTGCGGGTGTGGTTTTCGTGGACGACCACTACTGAACCCCGGATCGCTGTTCCTGTAGTTTGAAATAGTCTCCAAAGTCGTGAAACGATGCTGTGAGCAATTCCGAACTCTGCAGCTACACTTGTCACACTGGGGCCTTCCTCTAACTTCCCAATGATTCGACCTCGGGTAAAAGCATCCAGATGTCGTCTAACAAATTGATTATTCGCCATTTCTCGCTGAGGAAGCAACACGGTGTGATTTTAACTGCTATACGGCGTGCAATCTCTTTGCCAGAAATACTGATCTTACACTGACAACATGCTTTATACTACTCAGACACTCCCCCATTACGTCTACCTGCATATCTGCGCATGTGCTACCGTACATCACCTTACTTAATCTCCTGATTGGTCTTTCTGTCAGCTCTGCCTCTTCGTTCAGCTGATATGCTAATTTTTCGACTTCGTCCTTAATTTTTGCACACCAGTGTATTTAATGAACCGTTTTTCAATAAACGTTTTATGAGTTAAAATAATTAAATAAATTGAAAAAACAGCAAGTTGATCGTGTGACTCGAAACCTGACCTACCACGTGGAATACAGATACGCTATCACGTATGCCACTACCCCACTGGAGTTAATTAAAACTTAATTGTATAAAAGTTAAGTATGAATTTTGAACACTATTTTCTCTGCATTGACTGTCCAGTCGGCGCTATTACATTAATGGCTGAACACTGAATGTGTACTACTATTACCCAAGGTCTCGTTCCCAAATTAATTACCTTAGTCGTGCCCACTCCTTACAAGTTCTTTGAGCGAGAAAAAGAAATCTGATTGGTCGTTGGAAGAAATCGGTTATTTGGATATAAGTAGATCTACAGAGTTAATATCCTATAAAAATAGGGCAGCAGTTAGACCTGAGACTGGCTTCAGACCGTTGATTTAACATTTAAGAGTGTTGAATAAATTATTATATAATAATATAAATTTCTAGCATGGAATAAATTATCATTGCAAATAACAATAAAATGAGCAATCTTCTGAATTGATTACCTGATTCAACAGAGTGAATTCAATATCTAGTTGATATATTTATATTGAATGAACATAAAGTTAATGTTATGAAATTTGTACTTTCTTTTCAAATGAAAACAATCATATTTATTTAAGTTCAGTAAAGTGTATTCGGAAGAGTAAACCTTTAAAGTTCTGTTAGAATTTGCATTCACAACACAAACTTTTAATTTTTAAGACATTATTTTGGATTTTTATAAACGTATAATCATTTTATATACGTATAAATCATTTCTATGGTTAAAAATATTTATTTTTCAAAATTGGGGGAAGTAATCTAGTTTTACAGAAGCAATCTATATATCAAACACTTTGACCGCTGTACCGAATTTTAATAATATCGGTTTGAAGAAAAAATTTAGATAGTCCACAGAATATTGCGTTCAAAAGCTATAAAATGATTCATATACGGAAGCCTTGCATTAAATTTAATTTTGTGGCTCAAAATTCAATTAAATCATTTAAAATTCATATTAATAAATTTAATGCAGAAGTTATAAGATACGAAATTTATCTATAAGAATTTTATTTTTAACAAAAATCATTTAAAATAATTTATCTTTAAAGAATTCAACTGCCTCATATTATGTTTATTGAAGATAATTTGTTTTTGATACAGTTTTTAAGTTAATTTCACCAAAGGAGAGCCTGAAAATCTCAATTATGATATTTTTATTTAAATAATTATAAAAATAAAACAAAAAAATGTTAAAAAATTGTTAAAATGTCTTTATGTTAGTAAAAATAATGTAATGTTCATTTTGAAAATAAATTAGCTATCTCACTGGGTAATTTTTGGAATGAACTTTTTCTGACATATTTAAGTCTATGTAATCAGTAAATAAGTTTTTCAATCTAATAAGCGAATGAAATGACTAAGATGCTACAAAGTCGCTCGGATCTTTCATTTCTTTCTAAACAAAAAAAAAAATGAAAAATAGAGGAAAATGATAGAATTTAAAAGAAGATATTAATTTTTTGAAAAGTATAAAAAAAAAGATGAAAATCTTTAAAAAAATATTATTCCTCTTTAAAAAATATTTTTAAAATTTTATTCTTAGGAAAATTTTACATCTTTCTTGTATATCAAGTGGAAATCATTAATATATATACATATATATAATGAAAAAAATGATTCACGTTAATGTCATCTTTCAAGTGTTTTAATTTTTTATAGTCATTACCCTATAGAACTTCGTGTAGGTAACTGTCAATTACCCGCATAACGAAATATAAACGTAACTTTATATCTTTGACGCTCAGTGTAATTAAATTAAGAATTACACAGTTAACACCATCCGATTATCTGGAACTATCAGAAGATGGGTCTTCTGAAGTCATGTGGGTTTTGGAACTTCCGGTTGCCTCTTTGTATATAAGCTCCTGTTTTTAGGGAAAATTGGACGCCTGCTACTTGTATGTATAATGTTCCGTGAAGTTTTTGCCTGTTATCTTTTGTTCTACGTTTGTGTATATAGTCTTGTGTTGTGTGTGGGAATACTTGCTATTTACATGAAATGTTCGTCTACTGAAAATAAATATGGATTAATAGCAACCAGTATCCTCCATTTTATCAATACTGCAAAAAATATTTTTATCATTTTCATTATGACAAATCTTTTTCTTTCTCCATTAAAACCAAGCTTATTTAAATTGTTTACTAAGAAAAATGCTACCGAAATATGTCAAGTCCTCATTACAATGCAAGTTCAAAGAACTATCTAGAATCAACGAGGTAAAGTTTATGGTATTAAGTTTATTTAGCAATACATGTTTCGTTATGTATTTAATAAAATGTTAAAATGTTATGTAGAAAAAGTTAGGGGTAACCAATAACAAAAAAAAACATTTCCGAGTGTTTCAAAAACGAAAACAAAATTTAATTTTATTTAATGTTTACACAAGCATTCAATAAAAAATTTCAGCATATAATGCATGAAAATTAATTAATAATTTACTATAAAATATTTATCATTAACAATGGATTTTAAATTGATCAAACTATGATGCACGCATATACTGGAAACTATTTTTTTATTAAATTAATGTCTAATTATATAAGCTTCACTCATACTGTATAAAAGACTTTTTATATTAATATATCATAACTATTATCCATACATGTGATAATTTCAAATCCATTACTGTTACATTGAATAAATATTAAAAGAACTCTTTCTTGAGAAGTTGTAAAACAAAAAAAAACCAAAAATAAATTTTTAAGGCAGTGGCATTTGAGTAAGATAACGATTTTCTATAAATTATGTATTATAATTAGAGGAAAAGTTCAGATGCATTAAATACTCCCAGAAACCAAATAAATCATAATCATGTAACAAAGAATATTTTAATTATAAATATCATGCTTACCATATACATTGTACAAGGTAAAGAGGAAACAAATTAGGAAACTTTATTTTTTCATATGATGACATTTTCCCTTTCAATCATACACTTCTAAAATAAATTTTAATTGTACAATATAGTTTTAACGATAAATATTTCATTAAGAAATCATTTACATTCTAAACAGATTAGCAAAATTAAGAATGCTCTGCGTTTTTAATTAGCTGCTAACTTTTTTCAAACTAATGTCTCCATTCACCAAGTATACCACATAGAAATCCATCAAAAATATAACTTTTGCTTGACATTGATTTATAATATTTAGTTATCCACATTTCTTCAGATTTACATAAATTTACAAGAATGCATGGGGGGAAAATTACCATAAAAAAACCCCACGAATGATTCCAGAAAATATGAAAATTGTTTTTTTCCCCTTCGCCTTTATATTTTCGTACAAAATACAAACGTAGATAATGTAACAGAAAATATACCACGGAAAACATTCTCAAAATACATTTATTTGTCTTTTCTTAAATATATATTTATCCTTTAACAAATTCCATGTTTCACTTTAAAAGATACATTCTTAAAAAGCAACGAAGTAGTTTAGGAAAAAGATATTAACCAAACCTCAAGAAAGAAACTAGACAAATGATCTCTCAAAATATAACGCTTGAAGTTCATATCAAATGCCCCAATACCAGAATTAAATGGACGCATGTATAAATGTTCATTTCGCAGTTCTGAATCGCAGATCTATTCATGTAACAAATGCTATCTGTCTATAAAGTCGACAGACCAAAATTCATCCCGCGTTCCAACCTTGACTTATAAGTCAGATATTGCAGCTTTAACTTCATGCTTTGCTGGTTTCCATCAGTTTCAATGAAGATAGGTAATTTATAAGCATCTACTCTATCTAATGATTCAGGTAGTGAGGCAGTATTGAGAACTGGTGGATTGTTAGAAAGATTGAAAGGTAGGGTGTTCAGCGAAAACAGTAATTGTATTTTTAATAATAGTTGTAAATCTCAAGATTTCAATTGGAGCAAGGACTTACAATCGGGACAAAATAAGAAATTGTAAAACTGAGGTAATTTAAGAAGGATTCTGTTATAGTTAGTATTATGATAGATTATATCAACGGATATATGATAGTAATAAAAATGCTTAAGTACAAAATTCGTGTTTATGTAAATAAATTTTCCAGTTTCTTCTATATTGTAATAAATCTATAAAGAAGATAATTGCATTCTATTTAAAATGTCAACTAATATTTTATCAATTAATGTTTAATAATTGAATGAATTATAAATTTCTCATTATTTAATTATAATGAATAACAATATATGTGTGTGTATGTGTGTATGTATATGTATATATTAGTGTATATATATATATATATGCTCAAAACAATTATATACTGCTCAAAACAATTAGGGAAAAAAAAGTGAAGAAAACCGTGTGAGACAGCCACGTATTGGCATACAATGTATAGTACACGCGTATCAATGCGCAATACAGAAAAAAGGCGTAAAAAATTTGGTATTAAGCTTTCATTCTTTGAAAATATGGGAAAAACATGAAAAGATGATTTAGAGCAACAATTTGTTTACATGTAAACGATAAAAAAAAGGTACTGTTTAGACATGATGCATGAGTTTTAATAGGGCGTGTGGTCTCCTCGAACAGCTAAGACTGCTGCACACCTGTTTGCCATGTATGCGATGAGGTTATCGATCAGACTTTGGGGAATACTGTTCCACTCCTTAAGAAGTGCAATCTCCAAGTCTCGGACAGTAGCAGGCGACCTTGGTCGCGCAGCAATGCGTCGTCCGAGAATGTCCCAAACATGCTCGATTGGATTCAGGTCAGGAGAGCACGTTGGCCATTCCATACGCTGTATTGTTTCAGCTTCAAGCATGTTCTCCACCAGACGAGATCTATGCGGTCGGGCATTATCATCCTGGAAAACAAAGGAATCTCCAATGGCTCCAGCGTAAGGGATGACATAAGGTCGAAGTATCTCGTCTGCATACCTTCGGCTCGTCAAAGTGCCATTCCGAATAATATGCAGGTCCGTACGTCCACCTATGCTGATTCCACCCCATACCATCCAACCAACTCTTTTGTATTGTGACCTTTCACGAACGAATGCGGGGTTATTTCGAGTGTCCCTGTTCCTCCATACAAGAAAACGTCGGGTGTCACACTCTAGACTGAATCGGGACTCGTCTGTAAACAGCACTTGGCTCCAATCATGTTGCTCCCAATCTCGATGTTCAGCAGCCCATCTTCTTCGAGCCGCACGGTGGCGTGGGGTCAACGGAATGCCGACCATTGGCCTACGTGCATAGAGCCCTCCCTCATGAAGCCGATTACGTACTGTTTGGCTGGACATCTTCGTCCTGTTGCCAAGAGCAACTTACTTTGCAGCTGCGTAGCATTCTCTGTTCTGTTTCGACGGGCTGTTAACTGTATATACCGGTCATCAGTTGATGTAGTGGCGCGTGGCCGACCTGCCCTTGGTCGACGTCTAACATTTCCTGTTTCTTGGAATCGATTCCACAGCCTTGCAACAAAACTTCTGGCGACTCCAACAGCGTCCACGACACTACGTTGTGTTTGCCCGGATTCCAGTCTGCCTATAACACGCCATGCCATGGATTCCGGTAAATCACGTTGTTGAGACATTCTCAAGTAACCTTGTCTCAAAAAAAATGCGCAATTGAATTTCACAGTTACGGCAATAAAACAGACGTTTCTGCAACATCCCGATTTCTGCCCTTATCTCCTTTTTTCTGGTTTTTGACGTCATGAACTTTGATTTGCATATAAAGTTTTCTTCCATTTCTGGTAGGCTTTACATGATTCATTTTATGTTACTTATTGGTATACATCTTTGCTTACTTTTGTTAAAATCATGTGCTCCCCTAATTGTTTTGAGCAGTGTATATATATATATATATATATATATATATATATATATATATACTGAATGGTATACCCGTTCTTCAAACGGGTGAACTGAAAAATTAAACAACACAGATTGAAGGATATAGAAGTTTTTAATGAGTTAATTTTACGTGAATTGCAAGTTAAACAAAAAAGCTTTTTGCGTAGCTCAGCTAAAAAAAAGAGAGAGAGAGAGAAATAAAACACCTTTGTTAAATTTTAAGTACGTAGATCTAATAGCTGATAAAAAGCATTTTTTTTTACATTTATAACTCCCCGTAACACTCTTGAGGGTCGATTTTTGAAAATACCTTCCTAAGCTAATCTCTGCTCAGCAAAAATAACACATTGTTAAAAGTTTTGTGTAATGAACACTTAAAATAGTGTAAATAATTTTTATCTGAAAGTATAATACATTAATATTACTTTCTGTAGTATTTATTTTATGTTAAAATTGTAATATTCGCAAGCAACGCCGTTTCTTAAATTATAATGACGATTCAATAAAAAACATAGCGAAATGTTAACGATAGAGTAAAGTTGGCAAATGCCTAGCTACTTTTATAACTCGAGCTTTATTAGAGCTTTGTAAGACCCGCCGTGTAGGGGAGAAATGCATTTTAATACTTTATCCGACCGCATTATGATTTACTGCAGTTTTTTTCATATGATATTTTTTTTGGATCACTACATTTGAAATTAAGGGATATACATAAACAAAATACTTAACTTCGGAAAATTTTATCCGTTAGAGCTAATAAATTAATTAAAGATTTTCCACTGTAAAATTAATTATATATACTGTTCACTTAAAAAAAGTAGTCAAATAATTTTCTAAGGTCTTCATCAACATACAAAAACATAACACTTAAACAAACTATTTTTCCCGCTCATGGAACCCGTGCTGCTAGAATATCTTGAAGAGTGGATTTCAAAGAATATTCCTGCTAAGTATTGGTAGAATATTCCTTCTAAGTTGGTGTGGTGTGGTAGTTAGGAGAAGAGGGTGCAAGTCAGGTGTCGTCCACGTCACTTGACCATGGTTCAAAATTACGTGATCCGTTGCCAAAAGCCCTCATGTAGCTGAACAGTGCGACGTTAATATTCACTCGTTCCAAAAAATACAGTACAGTATTTTTAATTATTTTTATACGTAAAAATACAATATCTGCCTATTCAATTAAAATTATAGCGTTATAATTAACTACTAACCACAAACAAATTTTGAAAATTTGTCCAAATGATGCAGTGTGAAAGAGAAAGTTTATTTACTTTAAGTATCAGAACTGATAAAAGCATTTATTTGGAAAAAAGATCAATTTCTTACTACCAAATGTGCATAATAAAATGTAAAAAAAAACATTCAAATAAAGAGAGATTTATAACAACCTCCCCCTTCAAAACTTAATTTGATTCTAAAATAAAAAAATAGGCATTGTATCAGAGGAATTAATTAGAAGCGAGCACCTTGCGTAGCCAAAACAAAAAAAGGTTTTTCACAAACAAGAGATAGATATATGCTGACGTGGGCTTTTTTGCAGAGCATGCCAGAATTGCTAGCAGATGACAGAATTTTTTCCTACTTACTTGACAAATATCGTTATATTTTGGACACTTCATACAATATCTTTATAAATTATAGTCTATGCTATATATTATAGCTTATGTGCTATTCTGATGTATAAGCTATATTACTGTAAAGTTTCATTAAAATCCATTCAGTAGTTTTTGCGTGAAAGATCCACAAAGATTTTCACAAACTTTCGCATTTATATTATATATTATATATATATGTATAATAGTATAATTTTAATTACTGAATGTCTCCGTTTGCATGTAATCAATCTTGTATTTTATTCTGTATTTATTGTATTTGCATCCATTTTTAACACGCGTTTATAAGTTTCACTTGCATGTGATGGAATCTTTGGACTCGATTTTAACCCACTTTAACCCTTTATCTACCGAAGGTATTTATAAGTATCACTCACTTTAAAATTTCGTAGAACAACCATTTTCACGAATACTCTGACGATACTTAGCAGGAATATTCCTTTAAATCCGCTCTTCCAAGATTTTTGGCAACACGGGTTCTATGATGAGTATTTTAGCAGGGAAGGCTAATAGATTTATAGAATAAATTGCGTTTTCACACACACACACACAGGCTGACGTTGTTTTCAGTGGATTGCCAAGATTGTCATTTTTGTTAAAAAAAATAGTTAATGTCAAAAGATAAGTGTTTTATTTTTTTATGTTAATGAGGACCTTAGAAAACAATTTGATTATTTACTTTAAAAGAACAGTGCGTATAATTAACTTTACAGATGAATATTTTTATTTAATTAATTAGCCCTAACTAATTAAATTTCCCAAAGTTAAGTATTTTATTTATGTATTCCATTTTCAATGTATTGATTCAAAAAAAAATATTGCATGAAAAAACTGCAGCAAATCATAATGCGGTAGATAAAGAGTTAAAAGGTCAGATTAATTCGAAATTTTGCACACTTGTCAAGGACCGATAACAATACAATAATTTCAAAATTTTGTTCCATTGTTCGGATCAAGATTGTCAAAAAAAAAAACGATTTTAATGATTTATAGATTTGGCTACTAATTCATTATATCGTTTCTAGATTCACGACTAATTGCATATACCATTTCTAAATTTGGCGACTAATTCATTATATCGTTTCCAGATTTGGCGACTAATTACATTTACCATTTTCCAATTAGGCGACTAATTCCATACTCCATTGGTGCAACCCTAAAAATGAAAACGCTCGTTGTTAATACAAATAAAACAAAGTATTCTTTATGTGAGAAAGGGAAAAAAAGACTTGTGGATGTGAATAAAAATAATTTATGTTCTAACTTCTAAACATTTATTTTTTTATTTTTATAAAGCAATACTTTTAGAAGTGATGATACGAATTAACAGTACAGCAATACGTTTAAAAGGTGACAAATTTATGTTCTAATTGCTAAATAGTTTTCTAATTTTGATAAAGCAATATGTTTAAAAGTGATGATAAGAATTAACATTATAGCAATACGTTTAAAAGGTGATAATACGATTGACATTTAATATTTCTTCTTAACACACACTTTTATTAGTTAAACCAGTATCGATAGAGACGGAATTTTTGAAATATAATGATATGGGACTCACATCCGAGGCCTTTAAAACGGAGAGAATAAATACCCTTCAGACCCATTAATTAATATCCATTGAATAACAAGACTAATTCCAGCAGCCACATAATTAAGGCTCCAAATATCAAACTCAAGAATAAATTCAACAAAAAAAATGATAGTTTTAAAAACTAAAAAAAAATCTTTTATTATACATCGAACTAATAAAATGAAAAAAAAAATTAGTTTGAAAAAAAAAAAAACTAAAAAACACGCTTTTATAGTGAGTCGAACTAAAAAGTGAACAAATAATTCTTAATAGAAGAATAAAATGATTGACGAGAAAATTAATGTCATTGTGTGGTAAAAGCGTGGGTTGCTTTGTAAAACATTTTTACACTAATGCAGCATTTCGGAACAGAACTTGCAAGAAACTCTATAACAATTAATATAGAGCACCCTACGCTCTTATCTCAATGACATTAATTTTCTCCTTATTTATTTTATTCTTATATTAAGGATTATTTGTTCACTTTTTAGTTCGATTCACTATAAAAGCGTGTTTTTTAGTTTTTTTTTTCAAACTATAATTTATTTTTTCCTTTCAATTTCCTTTTGTGCCTCTATCCTTCTACTTGAAACTTCCTACCACTATTAATTGAGTATTGACTGAACGTTTGTAAGCCTTCTGTTATACTGGTCGGCACACAAAGAGTCTGCCTAGAGTCTCAAAATAAATAACTAAATAAACTTAATGATTGGACTGGTGCTATTTCAGCAAAATAGAAACATTACAATGCAGTAGAACGTCGACAATTCGGAGCGTCAATCTTCGGGACATTTTTTTTGTCAACTACATGTATTGTAAAGTGTAATTTTTTTAGAGGTATAGAACTTTAAATTGCAATAAAACAACGATGTATTATTCGATTGACATGCATTTTTTTATTCGAAAGATAATCTTGTGGAATTACATTTTAATAATGATTTCTGGCATATGACTGCCACGGCTGGCTCGGATGTAGTCCAATCTGGACGTCCAATTTTCGATGACTTTTTCCAACATTTGTGGCCGTATATCTGCAATAACACGGCGAATGTTGTCTTCCAAATAGTCAAGCGTTTGTGGCTTATCCGCATAGACCAATGACTTTACATAGCTCCACAGAAAATAGTCTAGTGGTGTTAAATCACAAGGTCTTGGAGGCCAATTCACAGGTCCAAAACGTGAAATTAGGCGGTCACCAAACGTGTCTTTCAATAAATCGATTGTGGTACGAGCTGTGTGACATGTTGCGCCGTCTTGTTGGAACCACAGCTCCTGGACATCATGATTGTTCAATTCAGGAATGAAAAATTTAGTAATCATGGCTCTATACCGATCACCATTGACTGTAACGTTGTGGCCTTCATCGTTTTTGAAGATGTACGGACCAATGATTTTACCAGCCCATAAAGCGCACCAAACAGTCAGTTTTTCTGGATGTAACGGTGTTTCGATATACACTTGTGGATTAGCTTCACTCCAAATGCGGCAGTTTTGTTTGTTGACGTAGCCATTCAACCAGAAGTGCACTTCATCGCTAAACAAAATTCGCTTATGAAAATCGGGAACAACGGCAATCTCGTTTTGGGCCCAATCGACGAATCTCTATGAGGCGTGAGTCTATTCATGATGAATTGCCAAACCAAACTGAGAATAAATCACTTGACAGCTGTTAAATCGATCGCAATCTTGGAAAGTAATGCCAACTTAAACTTCTATACTTGAAAAAAAAACACTTTATATGAAAGGGTTTTCGAACAGTTCAATTCTCAACAGTTGTTTCGCGGGAGGACTAAAGTGACGGGAAAACCCAAGGTCAGGGATGCTTGGGAAACTTCAGTTGTGTAATTTGGTAATCATGTGCGCGGAATATTAGGTCAATTTGTTTCTAAGTGAGTGGGTGCATCGAAGGGAGGAGATTATCGGCTTTGTCGAATCGATTCCAGGATTTCAAGAATGCGACGAAGAGAAAATTTACAAACCTAAATGGCATGTCATGTAGAAATGATGACGAAATTGTGACTCCCGTGCAAGAAGAATCCGACTCTGTCTACAAGGAAATGGATGAAGACCGGGACAACAACTACAATGAAAGTAGCAAGGGTCCATAACATGCATAGACATAGCTATGGAATGGTACGGACAACAATCAGAGTACTGACCTACTCAAATACTGTTGCTCAAGAGAATCAGAGACCTTGCAGCGAAAAAACGAAGGTCTACAAAGGTACAGTGAAGAATAAGTGATTATTTTCCACAGTAAAGGTAAATATTCGACATTTTGCACCTAATTTGCTTTTTCTTTAAGCACGTTTCGCACATGTGCTCATTTTTCAATATTCGTATAGTATTCGGTTTTCGTTTCTCCTAACAATCACGTATCCACACGTTATCCGGTCGCAAATCATCCGGATAAACTCATTTTGAGAATGAATTTAATTACTAATTTCACATGATATATATATATATCTATCTATATATACGAGGGATATTCGGAAACTAAGGTCCGTTTACTTATAAATCATAAAACATTACAGATTTTTTCAAAACACTTTATATTTTTAAATTCCTTACATGTGTCTCTATTGTTCTACATACTTTCCATATTTGTTTAAACATTTG
The DNA here is from genome assembly GCA_019973935.1 of Trichonephila clavipes. Classification (NCBI taxonomy): domain Eukaryota; kingdom Metazoa; phylum Arthropoda; class Arachnida; order Araneae; family Nephilidae; genus Trichonephila; species Trichonephila clavipes. The sequence continues at coordinate 892,362 of BMAU01001337.1, read as the reverse complement.
TCATAACGTTCTACGAACTTCTGCATGCCTAAGTGGTAGACGTCTGCCGCCGGTGAGGATAACCAGTCTTGAACTTCTTTCACCTCGCCAGCTGTGTCGAAGTGCTTGCCGCCGAGAAACTCTTTTTAGGTAGCGGAATAAGTGAAAATAACTCGGAGCCCAGTCTGGACTGTACGGTGGGTGGTCAATCTGTTCCCATCCGAAAGATCTGATCAGATTTTGTGTGTTAATGGCAGAATGGGGTAGGCATTGCCATGCAGCAACAGAACTCCAGACGTCAGAAGACCACGCTTATTCTGTATCACACGTCTAAGTTTAGTTGGGGTAGTGCAGTAAGCGGCTGCATTTATTGTTGTCCCCTTGTTGCATAAACTCGACTAACAAGACCCCATGTCTATCCCAAAACACGGTTGCCATAACCTTGCGTGTTGAGATTGTCCGCTTGGCCTTTACTCTGACTGGTGAATTTGTGTGACGTCATTCCACTGACTGACGTTTAGACTCTGGGGTTATGTGAGAAACCCACGTCTCGTCCCCTGTGACAATCCTCTCTAAAAATTGATCACCTTCTTTATGATATCGATCCAAAAATCAAGAGCACAAGCCATTCTTTTCAGTTTGTGTTCCTCAGTAAGCAGCCTGGGAACACAACGTGCACACAATTTGCGAAATTTCAACTTTTCGGAAACGACTTTGTGCAAAGTTGTTCTACCAACATTCGGAAATTCCAATGCTAAAGTTGAAATTGTGAATTGCCGGTCTTCACGAATCTTTTCATCCAAGGCATTGACCAAATCATCTGTGATCACTGATGGTCGACCGGAACGCGGTTCATCATGAACATTTTCCCGTCCGTCCTAATCTCACCCACTTACGCACTTTGCTGCTACTCATCGCATTTGGGCCATACACGTCGCTTATCTGTCTATGAATTTCCGCTGCTGAAACGTTCTTTGCTATCAAAAACCGAATCACTGATCGTATTTCACTGTCAGCGGGCTGATCGATTGTTTTAAACATTTTGAAGTAGCACTGTACTTAACACACTGCAACAATACCAATGCAAATGGCGTTGTTTAACGAGCAAGGTATGCCGGGAGTTGGTACGCATGCGCATTTCAATGTTTGCGCGACATTCGATTAGCTACGACGATTCGGACCTTAGTTTCCGAATATCCCTCGTATATATATAAATATATATATATATATATATATATATATATATATATATATATATATATATATATATATATATATATATATATATATATATATATATTGCTGTATTTTTACTTGTTTAAGAAAATTTGTGGGAATATATATATATATATATACATACATACACTGCTATATAAGTATATATACATACACACACTGCTGGCCACCGTAAATGCAACAACCTGAAAGAATCATGCAAATAACAGGAAATTTACAACATGCATTAGCGGAGGTGAGATATACAAATGATTAGAATTTCAGGGCAGACACACATCACGCGCGCCTGTGGCTCCACCTCAAAGCGCTATTTAAGGCTTGGAGATTTCGATGAATTCAAGTACGGCAATTGTGTTTTTATTGTGTTTTTTTTTAAAAACGAACAGGTATGTCTCGTTGAAAACAGCGATCAGCTTTTGATCAAGTATCCGAATTCGATGGAGGAATGATAGTGGCCTACCCAGAGATTGTGGTATAACTTTCAGGAAAATCGGTAGTCGTGTTAACCGAAACCAAACAACTGTAATGCGGATATGTGACCGTTGGGTGCAGGAGGGTAAGACGGACTGACGTGGTCGATCGCATCCACCTCAGTGCACCACTTCACGTGAGGACATCAAATTGTGCGCATGGTAGTGACGGATCGCTCAGTCACATCACAAACCATAGCACAGCACATTGAGTCTGTAACGCATCATTCAGTGTCTGCGCGTACCATTCGACGCCGTTCACAGCAGAGTGGTCTGTCCGAAAGACGTCCATTGCTTGGTCTACCCTTGACGCAGAACCACAGACGTCTCCACCGCAATGGTGTGATGAAAGAAGGATGTGGGTGCCAGAATGGAATGAAGCTATCTTTACTGAGGAGTCACGCATCTGTCTGCAATACCACGATGTTCGGATTCGAGTCTGGAGACACCGTGGAGAGAGGATGCTGAACAGCTGCGTTATGCACCGCCACACTTGTCCTGCACCGGGTATTATGATATCCGGCGGTATTGGATATCCTTCTCGCGCTCCTCTTGTATGCATTATCGGTACTTTAAACAGCCAGTGCTATATCTCAGAGGTGTTGGAGTCAGTTGTCTTTCCTTACCTTCAGAGCTTGGCCACAGCCATATTTCAACAGGATAATGCGAGACCACACGTGACAAGCATTGTCCAAAGGTTCTTCATCAATCCCCAGATTGAATTGCTCCCCTGGCTGGCTCGCTCTCCGGATCTTTCACCGATAGAAAACATGTGGTCCATGGTTGCTCAATGATTGACTCAGATTACGCCCCCAGCTGCCACACCAGCTCAACTTTGGCAACGTGTGGAAGCTGTTTGGTCTGCTGTACCCCAAGAACCCATCCAAAGTCTCTTTGAATCAATGCCGAGGCATGTGGCAGCGGGGATCTCCAACAACGGCGGCTACTCTGGCTACTGATCCTGGCAGGAACCGCACTTCACAGAAGACTATAAATTTAATCGTTTGATACTTGGTCAACATGTTATCTAAAAAATAAGTTTTGTTGTGCTATATCTTGTCTTTCTTGCTGTTGCATTTACGGTGGCCAGCACACACACAGTGTACATATTCCCACAAAACTTCTTGAACAAGTATATAGCCAGTGGCGCACACAAGGGGGTCCTAGGGGTTCAAACCCCACCCCTAACCGTTGATTTTTTTTTCTGATTGATTATAATTCTAAGTATATAGTATGTTAAATTTAATGAAATATTTATTTTTAATGATTATTTTATTAATTAATGCTAATTATTTATTCAATAATTAGTTTTTTAGTGTTTCCCCCAATAATTGACAAAATCAAAAAGAGCATGATACAAGAATTGTGGAATTTCGACCCTGACACCCCCCCCCCTCTTGAAAAATTCCTGTATGTACTGCAGTACATAGCTTAACTCAATGGCGTAACAATCCACGAGTGCCAAGGTCTACTTTGCCCGTCTCATTATTCTTGATATTGGGCAAATGTAACACATGCTAATTATTATATTCCAGTCAGGTGGTCAGTTTAATGTGATACCCCCAGTGTTTAGTTCCCAAAGCAAGCTTGGTACTTATTTATCAACACAATGAAGGGATGAAAGGTTGAGACGACCTTACCCAGCCTAAGGTTCGAAAAACTTTTATTAGTGTATACTGCATGAATAGTTATTTATTTATACAAAAAAGTTGCAAATGAAGGAATTCAAACAATTAATCTAGCTTTAAATTAATACGTTGAAACAGTAGAGTTTTTTTTATTGCTATTGTTTACATTTATAACATTAACAAGCTTAGGAAGTTTTGAAGCAAGACTGTATATATATATATATATATATATATATATATATATATATATATATATATATTGAACTCAACTCAGTGACGCAACAGCCCATGAGGGTCAAGGCTACTGTGTCTATTTCAGTTTACTGGACCTTAGGCGATGGGGTGGGGCATGTGCAAATATATCGTTACCATGGTCAGTCTGACGCAAAATTCTCAGTTCCCAAGTAAGCTTTGCACTCATTTATCAACCCACTGAAGGGATGAAAGTCTGAGTCGATCTTGATCCACTCATTATTTGAATACCGGACATAATACATTATATATATATATATATATATACAAAGTGAAAAAAGTGATTTTTAATGATATATCCCAGGACAAACTTATTTCATATAAAACTCCATTAATTTTTGAAAAAAAATATTATATTCATTTGATTAAATTCTTAAAAAAGACCCTGAGAATATTTTGATTACAGACTCTGGACTCTGTTCAGATGTAATTTTAGTTTAAAATTTCTATACCAATTAAAAAAACTTAAAATATAATAAGAAGCTTTAGTGAAAGGATTTAATATTTGTATTAATTATAAGGTATTTAATCAAAAATAAGCAAAAGGATGAGTTGTTTAAAACATAGTTTCAGACTAGCAGCTTTTCACAGAAATCTCAAAGATTAAAACAAAGCGCTATTTAAAACTACATAACAGCTCTCTTAACATTGTCGTAATATTAATTACCCCTTTTTATCGACTGTCTGAGCTCTTCTAAAAAAAGCCTTTTCATATTCTAAGAAACTTCAAACAAAAAAAATCTGTACTCTGGCCTCATTCGAAGACATTAATTATCAAACGAGGTAATCTTTACGCCTGTAATTAATTAACCCCACATAGTCTGTTATAGAAACTGTTCAAACTTTTAAAACAGGCACTCGAAACCACCGGTGCATCAAATCACTTTTTTATAGCCTTAAAGATGAATCTTCGATTTTTATTACTTAAAGAGATCATTATCTGCATCACCAACATTTTTTTTTTGTGAAACTTATTTCAGCCATTTTTACTAAGTGATGTTTAACTTTGCACTCTGTATATCTTTAAGTATACATAGATATCTTGAGTTTAAATGTATAAGTTTCAAAAGAGAGAGAGAGAGAGAGAGCTATGATAGATTAGACATCATAGTAAATTTACAATTTTTTTTAAGGATTTATGCAGAAAAACAATCGTGCTATGAAGTATTAACAAATATTTTTAAATACCACAGCAATAGTTATATGTATTCTAGCAATTAAATACACAAATATTTTATTACTTTTAAGAATTATAAAATTTTCTTTAATTAATTTTAAAATTCTTAAAAATATCTGTACGTGATAATGAATTCATGAAGTATTAGCTCTTAGAACTCAAAAGTACAAAGTCGCAGTTAATAACCAATAATTAATAAATTTAAAACTCTTCCATTTTCGCATTTTCTTAAGTAATATGCTTAGTTATATGCAATAAAAAATGTTCCTTTTTTGGAACATTTTGGTTAAAAAAATTGACCGCTGAAGGAGTTAAAATGCTTTAATCTAGATATTTAGTGTACAATATACTTTTTTTGATTATTTTTAATTTATTTCAAAAGTAAAAAAAATATAATTGAAATAATATAATTAAAATAAAATAATTAAACATAAAATTTAACATTTTCAAGTTAAGGGAACCAGGACATGCTCGAAAGAGTAAAAAGCCAAAATTAAGACCCTTTGTTTATGAGACATATATCATTTAAAATTTCCAATAGAGCTTAGATTTTTTTATGTCTATAATAAAGATAATTTAATTATTCTGTAGAACTACAAAAATAACTTTTTACTCCAAAAGTTTTTTTTTACTACTTAATTTAAGTAATACATAATTTTTGAGAACTCGTAATATATACTTATGTTTAGGTACCATTTTTTAAAAAAAGTTTCCTTTTTTATGCAAAATATTTTTTACACATGTATAAAACAATACATAAAATACAGTGAAACCCTTTTTTAGTAAAATTTTAGTATAGTTTCTTTAAAAAACTTATGAAACTTTGAAATTTGAAATTTTTTATTTTTCTGCTTTTTTATGCATAAAACAATTTTTTAAAAATTAGGCACTATTTTAATAGAAAAAAATTAGGTTCACTATATGCATAGGCATCTTGTATAGAAGTATAAAAAATTAGGAATCATATAGTGCAATAGTTTTTTTTAAAAATGTACCTAAATGCAAAAAAATATGATTTTGAGAAAAAGTGAAAAAACTAAAAAAAACAATATTTTCACATATTATACACTTAATTAGTATTTCCTTGCCTATTTTTATATGCCTAATAATAATCCTTAACCATTTTCTAGAGTTACAAAAGTAATTTTAAATTCATATGTTTTTTTTTTTTCCTTTGTTTTAGTTAACATGAACATAATTTTCGAGATCTTGTAATACATATTTTCATGTATAGGTACCATTTCTTACAAAAATATTCTTTGAATATACAAAAAAATTTACACATATATATAAAGTAACATATTAAACATAATGAATCTGTTTTTTAACTAATTTATATATATATATATATATATATATATATATATAATTGCATAATTTCTTAAAAATAATCATAAAAACCTTAAAATCTTGAAAATCTTAATTTTCTTTTTTTTACACATAAAATCAATTTTCAAAAAATTAGACACATACTAAAAGATATTTTGTTCACTGTATGCACATGTATCCTGTTTCGATATATAAAAGGTTTCAAACAATATGCTACAATAGTTTTTTAAAGTGTACCTAAATTTAAAAATATTAAACATTCGAGAAAAAATATAATAAAACTTAACAAAAAAATTTCTCCTTACATTATAGATTTGATTAATATTCCCCTGCTTGGTATTCATTTTCTTCATCTAAATTCTGTTTATCCATTTCCCTTTTTAAAGACCTTCTTTTATTTCTGGCTTCCAATGACACTTTATTTACTATACGTTCAGCCTCAAAAATTCGTTTGTTATCAATTATAAGTAAGGCACGTTCCGTGTTGTATCCTGGTTTAATGCCCAGAGCTTCAAAGACTTTTATCCTACTTACATATCCATCGTTAAAACAAATTACACAGCATCCATAACTCCAAATTTCACAGTTTCAATGCCAACAAAAACTGTTTTAGGAATTCGCTTCCAAATACATTTGTTAAAACTTTCATTGGGATTTTGTGTTCTTCCATGAAGGCACTTTTTCAATAAGTCCTTCTCTGTGAGATCCCGAAACACTTTTTTCACTTTCAATAAAATTGACTCAGGTAAAGAATGCTTGTGAATATAAAATTCCCCCGTAACAATGCTACGGTTATAACCGCACCAGCTATCCTCACCAAGAGGACACAAAGCGTATTGAGGATTATCCTCAGTACTTAGTTTATGAAAATAAATAGCCCATATGGCTCTTTTCATGTCCTCCACAGATGACAAATTTTTACGGATTGCTAGCCCATAATAATATTGGATTGAGTCCACTTCTTTAAGCGTTAGCCGTCCACGTCCCGAAATATTTTCCCCATCTGATAGCTTAAAGCCTTTGCTCATTTTTAGAATGTTTCTCAGCCTTGTGCCCATACGCTTTTGCACATGGCCAACACATTCTAATTTTTCAACTTCTGTCTCGCCATATACTTTTGCTTCTTTTATAGTAAGAAATCCTTTTGAGTCCCCATCACCCAGATACTGCGTATAACATGCTTTTCGTGATGTTTCATATCGCTGAAATATACTGAATACCCCCCGACATTCCATTCCCCCACTGAATCCTTCGTAATTTTTAGCACAATTTTCACATGGTTTTTTTACCCTTACGTGAAGAACAATATTTTGTGAGAGCTTCAAAGTCGATAACTTTTCCGTTCTCAACAGACGTAGCACATACAACTCCATTCAATGAAGAATAGCCTCTTTTATGCCATGTGCCATCCACAGCCACAGCTATATTTGAATTATTATCATTCGCTATGACTGCTTCGTGAACAGCTGCATTCATGGAGTCTTCACTAATTGTTTTTAAAACATTTAAAAACAAAGAATTATGGCGTTCAAACTTTGCAGGTGGTGGAGGCAAATTCATGACCCCACAGAATATTCGAGCAGCAGCTCCACTCTTTCCAATAGCTCTCATTCCATATGTCAATCTTAGGTTAACATCATAACATTTATTTGATATTTTTGATGACATTGTGCTCGTCGATTCTCCACAGTTGTGACAAATTATTTCCAAACTCACAGCTAAACCTCTACGACTTTTTAAATCTTCTCTCAGCTCAATTTTCTCTGAAGAACAGCAATATTTACAACAGAAGAGATTTTTCATAAGGGAAGATAATAAATCCAGTTCAACGATTATGTTTACATTTTGAGAATCTTGTTCTTTTAGTAAATCCGGTATTTTAATTTTTCTCCTAGAAGCACTTTTCACGGAATTCAAAAGCAATTCTTCAGTCGATTTAGACTTTTTATGTTGATTGCTACTATACTTCCTTCTGCCAAATTTTTTTATTCTTGGCATAATTACTCGTTTAAAAAAAGTTAAGATACTTTTAAAATCTTATGAATATTAATAATTATAAGTAAAAAAAAATATTTCTTACGAAAATTAATGTAAAATTAAGTAGTTGTATGCCACAAGAAACTTCGGAATAGACGAACTCGGTTCAAAACATTGCCATAAACCGAAATTTAAAGTAAGAAATTTTGTCACACAGCTTGGAACAATAGCTCACGCATAAGCGTAGGTAAAAAGTAGCGGGGTAACATTCAAACGAAAAAAACAATCAAAAGTTAATATAGATAAAACACAGGAAAAACTACAAATTTAAAGTTCAAAGGGGCGTGTCAGAAGGGGCGTGGTCATTTATTTACATTTTTATTTTTCATATTTTAGGGCTATTTTATCAACAAACATATATAAGTATTATACATTTTTAGATTCAGAAAAATAAGCACTATTTTTTAGAACTAAAATTGAAAAATCGATTATTTGAAAGTATATGATGTCCCTGTTCTTTTAAAGTTTAGTTATGTTTAACATATTAGTGAAATTAGCATCTCTATCTAGAAATTATTAATATTTGCTTACCTGTGCAAAGAAGTAATAATATCTAATAATTCCTTTTATACGCACGTATATGGTAATAAAGGATTATTAAAATTCTAAAAATTTAAAAATTCAGCAAAAATTATATTGAAATAAACCTTTAAAAGTGCTTGTAAAATTTGCAATTGTCTTATTTATTTACCATACTAAGACTCTAATAGAATTAATATAAGAGGAAATTTTTGACATGTTAACCGACTTGATTATATATATATATATATATATATATATATATATATATATATATATATATATATATATATATATATATATATATATATAGGATCCAATCGTCAGCAGACCACGCAGTCTTCGCGCGCAGGCGCAGCTAAGTGAAACACGAACTAAAACCTTGAGAAACTTTAACCATTGAAGAGAAGAGAGCAGAGAGAGAAAGATTGAGCTGCGCGAGCAGGCGTTACCGTCATCGCATCATGTAAACCTATCTGTTAGAATAGCTACCTTTTTTAATTAATTTTTGTTTAGTTTTAAAATAAATGTAATGAAAGACAAACGTCTTGGACCCCTTGTTGTCTTCCACAAATCTGGGGGCTCGGCCGGGATCGATAAAATTTCGATTTGAACAAAGTTTGGACAGTGAACTAAAGCAGCGTCCGTGAAGGAGACGCGCCGCCATTTTTTGAAACTTCGTTCAACCTGTGTAACATCGAATATTCCGCCTGTGTAGAGGTTGGAACTATCGACGAAAATTCCGCCTGTGTATATATTACTTGCGAAGAGGTGAAATCAGTGGAATCAACGTTTTTCTTCAATTATTGGATACATCGTACGTGCGAGCAACAAGGGAGCTAGAAAAAAGGTAGGATATTTCCATATTTTTTCTAAAATGTATAAAAACGCTCTTAAAGAAGATCTCATAAGAGTTGTTGAGGATATAGACGGTACTGTGGAGAGTACAGACACCATAGCTAAACTAAATACTAAAATTGAGAAGAGTAGTACATTTGAAAATGATCCAGATTTCATTAAAACTTTAATTAAAAACTGTATAGATGAGAGGGTATCGCGAAACGAAAGAGAGGCAACTTTAGAAAAACAGAAAATTGAGCTCGTGAAACTACAGTTAGCAAAGTTAGAAAAAGAAGTCGAACTTCAAACGGCTAAAAATGAAGCATTAAGTTTAAATCTCCTGCAGCTAAAGTCGAAGAGAAACAGTTCGAAACAAACATAGAAAATATGATCAAAAGCATTAAAAATTTATCCCTTCCTGTTCCCACCAGATCTGAAAATTTTAATCTGTTCTTCCAATCATTAGAACGCGCATTTTTAACCAAGCAAATAAATGACGAATATAAATCTGAAATTTTAATAAATCTTCTGGGCAAAAGAGCTCATAATGTCTTATTGTATATTAAAAAGGAGGAATTAAATGACTATGAAAAACTAAAATCTATAGTACTCAGAGAATTCCAAGTAACCCCTCGCGAGTGTTTAAACTCATTTAAAAATGCTGTAAAATCATCAGGCGAGACATACATCCAATTTGCTGCAAGATTGACGGCAAACTTCCAATATTATTGTTCGTTAAGAAAAGTTAATTCCTTTGAATCTCTATGTGATCTTTTAATTTCTGATAAATTATTTGAAACTTTAAATAAGGAAACTGCAACTCATATTGTCACTCGAGAAGCGGAACATTGGTTTAGGCCTATCGATTTTGCTAAAGAGTGCGATGTTTATATTTCATCTAGAAGAGGATCACGTAAGGAAACTCTTATTGCTTGTGGATATACCGAAGACCCCTTTAAAAATAGACCACGAAACTTTAAACCAGAGATTAGAGATAACTATCCCCAAAATCTTGAAAGACAAAATAAAAATTGCTATATATGCGGTGATTCATCTCATTACGCAAGAGATTGTGAGAAGCGTTTTAAGCCTAGAGAATCTAACAGCCACATCCATAATAGAAAAAACGCGAATACTTTGAAAGTCGAGAGCGAAAAACAAAACGATGAGTTCGCACAGCTTCAATATGTAAACATTTTTGTGGAAAATCAGCCCGTAACAGCCTTGATTGATTCAGGTTGCCAGATCCCAGTTTTAAATTCCTCACTAATTAGAGTGCACAAACCTTCCGAAGAAATCATAACATTAAGTTCATGTTTTGGCGAACAGCGTATGGTAGAAGTTCAACCCATAAATATTTCTCTTAATCAACTCTCTCCCGGTTTAAGTGTTCGAACGGCAATATCACCGACCTTGACCGAAGAATTTATTATACATCCCAGTGTATATTCTGAAATAAAGAAACTAGAGGCCACGCAAAGAGCGATGTTTTATTGAATGAAAGTGAATCCTCTTTAGGTGCTGTTTCTTTTTCAAATGTAATAGAAAACTCTAGTTATGATTTGTCACATGTTAAAAACTTTAATACTAGAAATGATTTGAGTTCTCTAATTAAGAATTATAAATGTAATAAAATTAAGAGTACTAAGTTAAAATTGAGTATTATAAGAGAAAAATGTTCTGATATAGTATTGTGTAAGAAAGTCAATGGTGCCATGAAAACGAGTTCCGTGGAATTCATCTCCCAGTCACCCACCCCTTCACCTATGAAGAGTAAACATGGACGGTTTGCGATGCTCCGAAAAATCTTCGAGCCCTGGCAGTGGAAACGGAGGAAAAAGAGAGATCGTTTTGAACAGACGTCCAGAACTCTAGAGAGGAAAATATCGATGCGTTCAAGCAAAGAAGAGCTTGTTAAAAAAGACGTTCTTAAGCCTGATGGATCTGATAAAAACCAAGATAGCAAAATAAATGTTTTCCTGTTGAACCTTCCGGATGTCGAAGAGGTGCCTTCACATGATGGAGAAACTGTCCAGTTCAGCAGAATTATGATATGTTAAATCTCTATGTATTTGTTGTGTAGTCCTTGTCTGTTCCGTCTTTTTTGTATGTTTCAGATTCTCCTCTGGTCTCGATGAAAAGGAAAAAAGGAATACGTACCGCTGCGGACAGCGTACAGTCAGGCTGGCCGGATGTAGGATCCAAACGTCAGCAGATAACGCAGTCTTCGCGCGCAGGCGCAGCTCAGTGAAACACGAACTAAAACCTTGAGAAACTTTAACCATTGAAGAGAAGAGAGCAGAGAGAGAAAGACTGAGCTGCGCGAGCAGGCGTTACCGTCATCTCATCATGTAAACCTATCTGTTAGAATATAGCTACCTCTTTTAATTAATTTTTGTTTAGTTTTTTAAAATAAATGTGAAGAAAGAGACAAACGTCTTGGACCCCTTGTTGTCTCCCACATATATATATATATATATATATATATATATATATATATATATATATATATATATATATATATATATATATATATATATGTATAATAATGCTTAATAAAGATGTTATTTTCTGCCTTAAGTTTATTTGATATTATTAAATGGAGCTGGTTAGTTCTGAAAAATGTAAAATGTAATGTCCTTATATTCGGAAATTCTGCAATCAATTCAAATTTCAAATTGCTTTTCTTTTTATTATTAAAAACTATTAAATTATTTATTATTAAAAACTTATTAAACTATTATCAAATTTTGTTGATTTATCAAAATAATTATTGAATTTTTGGTATGTAAAAGAACGATTTGAAATATAGATAAAAAAAATAAATTTCTAAGCATGGGATTTATAGTGGGTCTCAAAACACTCCTAATTTAAAAACTCTTTTCAAGGGACTAATAACCTAAATGTAGTTTTTTTAAATTAAAAAATGTGTGTTTACAAATCACACTTTTTCATTGCTTGTTGTTTTTTCGTTAATTAATTTCAAAATTAATTATTGTTTCTCGATAAACACGAATCTCCGCATTCGTTTAAAGAACAAAATTCAAGAATTTTTGTAAATAGTATGTTGTATGGCTTTATTGCAGTGGTATAATAAATTATTTTTGATTTATGTTCATTTTTATTATTAATTAGCGTCATTGGGTTTGCATTTAACACTTAACTTAAAGCAGGGGTACTTAACCTTTTCTTCTGCTAGGCCGCATACATATGTTAGTTATTTCACACGGTCCGCAGCATGAGGATAAATGGGGAAGGGGAGTTAGAAATTCTTTAAAAGCAAGATAATATTTGAAATTTAAAATGTAGAAAATTGATTCAAATATTATAACTCCCGTTTTGCTTTTTTAATTATAATTTATTATATTTTTTTATTTTTGTCGCGAACACTAAATTAGAAGCATCTAAGAAACAGTTCTTCACAGTTTTTGCATCAATAAACGATTTCATATGACTACGAATAATATAACAAACGTTATAGGATGTCTTTGTTACCGCTGGGATATTATCACTGACAAAACACTTTGTTGCTGTTGTAAAGATTATTCAAGAAAGCCTATTTATCACTTTTTGAAAGAAATCATCTAGAAAAAGTGTCATTGAACATTGAATGATTCATGTTTATTGTTATTTTTTAAATACAGTGCATTCGTGACAAATCAAGTGATTACTGATCCATGTTTGTTTTCCACTACAAAATAGTCAACCTCCCAATCGTCTTGAAACGATGTATTTTCTACGAATATTTTTCGCTTCCCAGATATGAAAGATAGTTGAAGTTAAAGATAAATAGATAAAGAAAGTTAGTTCCACCCGTAAAATTGTCGCTACTCCAATGTTGTCTGTTATCACTAATCGTAACCGAATAATTTCCCTCCAAATTTTGAATACTGTGTTCTTAAGTAAGTGAATTCCTCAGAGCAATGGGCCATGACCGGGCTATATAAAAAGACTCGGTGGGCCATATGTGGCCCGCGGGCCGCAGGTTGAATATCACTGACTTAGAGTAGCGATATCTTACTCCAAATAATAGTAAGTTCTCTAATTTTTAATTTTTCTATTTTAATAAATAATAAAAAAATTTCTATACTAATAATTGAATAACTCATATAATAGCTTAAGAGCCGCACGAAAATTTGGAAAACGATCCAAGTTTGTCATGAGATAAATCAATATATATAAAATACTTCTTGAGTGCTATATTAAATACAGAAAGTTAATACAATGTATATTAGGAGGTGGCAATTAAATGCACAAATATTTATGCATTTTATGGAAAAGGGCGCGGTAATAAAATGTAGAAACACTTATTCGCATAAAAACTTATGCTTACATAATCCTATTAAATACATATTTTTCTACATACATTACAACTACTTAACCTTCAAAATGTTTCACTTACCGTAAAATCCGGCATAGAACGCGCTTTCTTAGCATAAAAAGAGATAGAATACGTTATACGCCGGTTATAAAAATGATATACTTAAAAATAATGAAAGAGATGAGCATAAAAAAATTAGATTTCTACACAGATTGAAATATTGTTCATTTAAAATAAATGGCATACTTAATGAACTTAATAGGATTGTGTATATATATATATATACATATAGTTCTATAAATATACTATTTTTTTCAAAACCATGGGATAATACCTCGAATAAATAACTTCAAAACATAAGAGCATTGCAAATGTACATTTAAGGTTCCTTGATAAAGATGGGGGAGCGTATTCTACAGCGAGGATCCTGAAACAGTTGAACATGTAGCTGGAAAGTGATGGTGCGCGTTATACGCCGGGTTTTATGGTAATTTCCCCCGAAAATTAAATAAAAAATTCTCCCTTACATGTATTCCATGAATTTATGTGTGTGTTCCAATTGTATTTTTTTCAATTTCAGTTTTATAAATTTTTAATTATCCATTTAGTTTTGTGCGCTAATGTATTTCGATGTTACATGAAAAGCCTTGAATAGGTATTTTTTTCTAATACAAATGCAACTGAGAAGAAATTCTTGAGAATACAAACCTTTTTCCCTCACAAAAGCTTAAAATCGAGAAGGAATATGTCAAACAAGACATTTTGCTTGAAAAGAAAATCTCCCAACTCTTTTAGAGACAGGTTTATCTTTGGATAGCAGGATGATACCAGACTTCTTCTTTTATGGAACGAAAGCTACCTTCACTCTATGACAACGGGCAAGGAAAAAAACATGTTTTTTTGTACATGAACAAGCCTCCCACTCTATGGAATATTCTTCGCTGGAGAATTATTTATTTCGAATCCAAAACATACATTTATGTCAAGTAAAACGCCGGAAAATCTTTAAAAAGTTTCTCTGTCGGTTGCAGGTTTTGGAAAATAAGAACTCTTCGTTTTAATGATGCAAAAATACATTGAAACTCAAAATGTACTTTCAGTGAACATTTCTGTTCAAAAGATTTAATCTAACCGTGAAATCTCATAAAATATGAATCTACACTTTCAGCTTCTCTTTATATCAGATACAAGAATAGTTTCTTATCTTTTCCTATTATTGTCAATTAGGGTTGCATTTTATATAAAAATGCATACAAAATCCAAAATGTTTCATAACATTTATTTTAAATCGATATTTTGTCTTTGAAATCGTCTCATTAAAAGCTTTTATTAGGAAATATATTAAATTTCTCACTGAAATAGATTAGTGGCATTTATGTTAATATTTTATAAAAATTAATTTTAAAAGTTTTATAAGGTTATTAATAACAATAAAACGGTAAATACAACTTATTAAAAAATTTCATTTTTTCCCATTATCATTAATACATTTAAAGGAGCATATATATATTGAATATTAATTTTTTTTCTTAACAACAAGTCTAAAACCTTGGTTAAAAGTAAAACTTTCAACGATCTACATTATTTTAAGTAAAAATAATTTAATTCAATATTTAAAAAATACTAAATACTTATTTAGAATTTTATAAAAATAAAATAATGGCTGAGTTTTATAGTTTAATTTACTTTGAAATCATTTAATGATCTTATTGTTTTTAATAATTTTTTTTATAAAACCAAAGTGAAATTTTAAATTTTATCTAGGTTATAATAATATGATACTGATTCTCAGATTTTATAAAAACTTTTTTTCTTTCTTTCTGCAACTACGTAAATAATTTCAGACTTTATTTCACTTAAAATGACAGTTGTGAACAAAGTATGTTAATGAATCTTTCTTGAAAACAAAATGTATTTGTGCTTTTTTACTGTATGAAAGCCGTAATTTTGATATTACTTCAAATGGATCCAAATACTTCCCTGCAATAGATAGTGAAATCCGTTTAACACGAAATTGTTTAAGACAAAATATCAGTTAATAGAAATAATACAACAGTTCCGACAAGCAACTATATATTTGCTCGCATGTTTTTTCTCTTAACACGAAACGAAAAATCGCTTTACACGAAAAGACTCACCTTCTAAGAATGAACAAAATACGGAAAGCACCAGCCCTGCAGGTGAGATTTAAGAGTGGTGTGAAATGAAAGAAAGATGGTTTCAGATGTTTCTTAGAAATGAAGCTAACTTGGTTTTGAAAAATCCTCGGACTAGTCTGTGACGCTAGCCATTTTTATTTATCTCTGAGCTACTTTCACCCTATACCCCTACAAACAGCAGACAAAAACATTCCAACTCTCTTCAGTTGGCTTTTGAATTCGGTGACGAGTACATCGTAGTTCTAGAAGCAGATAGTGAGTTGAGTTAACCCCTTACTACTCGCTTCTGTTATAATCACGGGGTGAAATATCTTCCTCTATTTCTCGTGCCAGTGATATTTCCAGGCTGGAGTGTTCAAAAGTAACGGGCTAAAACGATTAAAACTATCAATTTCTTATGCCTGGAATCATATTTATTTCTAACCAGGTGGCAACACCAGATTGTTACTAACGTGTTCAGAGATAGTTATTTTATTTTAAACAAAATGCTAGCACAGTTAAAGGAATATATTATCGATATGTTTTTGTAACCTTAGCTCAGTTACTCAGTTCCGCTTTTCGTGAATACACGTGGGTTGCGTTCTGTGATAGAAATACATATTTTTTAATATTGTATTCACATTATGCAGTTTTAGTCAGGAAGTGAATCGGATTCTACTTTAAGTATAATTGTTTGTTTTGAAAGTTTGGTAAGTTAATCTGAGAACAGTGATAATGGATCTGTACTGTTACGTGTGATGTTGGCCTTTTTATCTCATGCTTTGAAATTTATCTCACAAGGAAAAATTACTAATGCATTAAAACATTATGCATAAGTGTAATAAAATTTTCCTGTAAAGTTTTAAAAAAAAAAGTTTTTTAAATTTGTTCTTTTTGCCGAAAAATCAACATTCAGTCATAATACTCCTAAATGCTGGTTTTTCTTAAAAAATAAATTTTTTTTGTATTTCAAGCTAAAAATTTACCCAAAAATTAAAATAAAATACACATATTGAACATATATTTCGTTTCATACAATTTTCTTGAATAAATTTGTAGGAATTCTTATGATCTTTTTCTTAAAAATTATGCGACCGTTAAAGGGTCAAAGGCTTCTTTTTTTCCCATTCTATTTCAGAAGAATTTTTTTTAGCAAAACAATGGCAAAAAGTTCAGGGGGAAAGCAAGATGTTATACCGTTGAAAAGGAAAATGAGGCTTCTAAAATATAAATCTGAGGATCGAAAACAGATGACAAAAAATCTGTAGACTTTGATATTCTTAAATCTTGTATAAAATTTCATTAAGTTTTTGTGAATGTTTTCGGTTCATTGATTTTTATTAAATACATATTTATAAAAACAAAATGTACTCAAATAAACTTCAATTGTTAAATATATGTTATTATTATTATTATTATTTTACAATATTTTTTAACACGAAAAAATATTTCTGTCCCCACAGCTTCGTGTTAAACAATTTTCCCTGTATTCTTTAAAAAATAAGCCAAGACACTAAGTATCTATTAGTTCTTTTCCCAGAATATCTATTGCCTGGAGTAGTTTCACTTATTTTCTCCCTCCAGCAACCTTACTACAAGGTCATCCAAGTGAAGATAAATAACTCATTCGGAATCTCGAAGGGGAAAAAAAAATCTGTAAAAATCCCTAACTTCCAAGAAACTGTCCGGAAACAGAGATATGGTTTCCCCTTCAATCCATCGCAATAATGATGAGATCGATAGCAGTCCTGTTCTTCAAGGTACATTGTTAACCCTAAAGAAAACGCAAAGGTACGTTAATACTTCATTGATGATGTGCAATCTTTCATCGATTTTACAGCAGCTGCCGCAACTTGCTTTACTAAGTACACACAACATTCGCCTTCTTTCGTGAAATCTCTTTCGGTTGGTCAGGGATTTTCTTAGGCTTCGTTTCTGGTACATTTGCAAGGTTTCGTTAAGAATAAGGTTGTTATTGAAATTTTTTGGCTCTGGGAAAAGTTTTCGGAGGTATGTTTGCAAATGGGAATGATTGTTCGGGGAAATACACTTTATTTTGCAAAGGAATATTTCTATGAAAGTGGGAAAACTAAGACTGTACTGCGAATTGAAAAGAACTGAGTGGGTGTATTGTTCGTTATATATTTATCAGAATTCATGGTCTTTATCTCTGTATGAAGAACTGTTCTATTAAACTTAAAAAATTTTTACATTTAAACAATGTGGTCAAAAAGAACGAGAATTAATAAAAATATACCGAAATAATTTAAATATTTCGATTCATAGAAAAAAATGCGATAATTTATTTTATATATGAAGCAATCAGATAACAATATTACTTTTTAAAATCTTTACTCTTCAGCTGATTGTTATAAATTTTTGTAAGAAAACGAGTTAGGTCTTTATGAAAAACGATTTCTATTTTTCACGTTGTAAATTGACCCTTTAGCGAAGTTAGTTATGTATTCAAAGTTTGTAAATTTAGTTGTTTTCTAAAATGCAAGGGTGGAAAAAGTGTTCTATTTAGTTCATTTATTTTGCAAGAAGAAATGTATAAGTAATTCATTTCTGTAAAAACACATTCAACTTTTTCAAGCTGTAAAAATATATTATACAGTTAAATGTTTTAAATATACTCATTCATGTATTTTCCGTAAGATGTGGGTATAAATAATACAGAATTCATGTGATTTTCAACCGTAAAAAGTTATATCCGTAATTGGAGAAACTAAAACTGCGAAAAACTGACTTTTGTTAATCTTTGGGTTTTCATACACGTATGATTTTAGAGAAAATATTCGAAGTTCCATGTCATAAATTATTGGATTCATCATCAAGGAATAATAAACTTATTGTACTTACAATTAAAAGAAAAACCAACCAGTAAATGAAATCCACGATAGCAAAAAACTTATTCTTAATGATTCGAAAGTAAAAAGGAAAATAGTTATCTTTTTAGAGCGTATTTTTTTTTCTAAACTTCTTCAATACATAATTATAGTTATTTATATATATAAGTTGAAATACATATTTATTTATTCATACATGTACACAATGTGTTGCTTATGGTATCCACAATTAGTCTAGCGTGCAGGATTTTTTTTATTTTTTTGAGGAAAATTATTTGTAATTTTTTGGACAGTTCAACAAATTACAATAGCAGTTAAAGAGAAATACATTTTTACTTACGCAATTATTTATACAAACCGAATTCATCTCCAAAAGGTAGACAAATGCTGTATTTTCTATGATTTTTTAAAAATTAAACAACGTGACACATCGATGCAATTTAAATCAGATTGAATTATTACTTAAATTTAAATTCATTTAAATAAATAAACAAACTGACACGTTCACTCCAATAAAAACTGATTAAAAAATACTTGTTATCTGAAATGTTAGCATTATTTTTTGTTATTTATCATGTATAATTTATACATGCTGTAAGCACTTAATATATCTTTACTTATACACTGCTGGCCACCGTAAATGCAACAGCAAGAAAGACAAGAAATAGCACAAAAAAATTTATTTTGTAGATAACATGTTGCCCAAGTATCAAAAATAATTAAATTTATAGGCTTCTGTGAAGTGTGGTTCCTGTCAGAATCAGTAGCCAGAATAGAACACCATTGTTGGAGATCCTGCCATACGCCTCGGCATTGATACAAAAAGACTTTGGATGTGTTCTTGGGGTACAACAGACCAAGAAGCTTCCACACGTTGCCAAAGTTGAGCTGGCGTGGCAGCTGGGGGTGTAATCTGCGTGAATCGTTGAGCAACCGTGGACCACATATATTCCATCGGCGAAAGATCCGGAGAGCCAGCCGACCAGGGAAGCGATTCAATCTGGTGATTACCGAAGAACCTTTGGACAATGCGTGCCACGTGTGGTCACGCATTATCCTGTTGAAATATGGCTGTGGCTAAGCCCTGAAGGTAAGGAAGGACAACTGGCTTCAACATCTCGGAGATTTAGCGCTGGCTGTTTAAAGTACCATCAATGCGTACTAGAGGAGTGCGAGAGTGATATCCAATACCTTCCCATACCATAATACCCGGTGCAGGACCAGTGTGGCGGTGCATAACGCAGCTGTTCAGCATCCTCTCTCCACGGTGTCTCCAGACTCGAATCCGACCATCGCGGTGTTGCAGACAGATGCGTGACTCGTCAGTAAAGACAACTTCATTCCTTTCCGCCGCCTACTTCCTTCTTTTATCGGACCATTGGCTGCGTACATGTCTGCGGTTCTGCGTCAAGGGTAGACCAAGCAATGGACGTCTTACGGACAGACCACTCTGCTGTAAACGGCGTCGAATGGTACGCGCAGACACTGTATGATGCGTTACAGATTCAATGTGCTGTGCTATGGTTCGTGATGTGACTGAGTGATCCGTCACTGCCATGCGTACAATTTGCTTGTCCTCACGTGAAGTGGTGCACTGAGGTAATGCGACCCATCACGTCAGTCTGTCGTATCCTCATGCATCCAACGGTCACATATTCGCATTACAGTTTTTGGTGCCGTCCAACACGGCTACCGTTTTTTATGAAAGATAATCCACAATCTCGGTTGGCCACTATCCTTCCTCTGTCGAACTCGGATACTTGATCAAAAGCTAATTGCTGTTTTCTACGAGACGTAACTGATCGTGTTTTGAAAAAAACCACAAGAAAAACACAATTGCCGTACTTGAAATCGTCGAAATCTCCAAGCCTTAAATAGCGCTTTGAGGTGGCGTCCCAGGCGCGTGTGATGTGTGTCTGCCTGAAGTTCTAATCATTTGCATATCTCACCTCCGCTAATGCATGTTGTAAATTCCCTGTTATTTGCATGCTTCCTGCAGTTTGTTTTATTTACGGTGGCCAGCAGTGTATATAGTTAACTGAATTCTAATGATTTAATATAATCATAAATAGTTATAAATTTCAATCAGTTTTAGAGAATTTCAAATTTCTCATTAAAATATTAAATAGTTAAATAAAAGTTTTTATATCAAATATAAATAATTTAACAATTTCTTTCTTTAAGGTAGGGCATTTGTTGGATTTCAAATGTGAATTAAAGTGGGAAAAAACATTTTATTAATCCTTCATTTAAACTAGATCAAATACATTATGTATCATTATATAGGTGTAAATAATTATATTAACTTTCATTTTCGTAACAATATTTCAGTAAAATATATTATTTCTCTTATATTACATTGATATATGACCCTCTGAAATATTGTTAACTCTGACAAGAAGAGGGCATGATTAAGGAAATTTATTTGGAATTGAGAATTGGTGTAATAGTAGTACTCCTTTACGATGTTCATTCCTCAATGTAATTCCACCGAAAGGCCAGTCAATTCGGAGAAAACAGCCTTTGAAACTCATGATTAGCTTTTATACAATTAAGTTTTAATTTTCCGCAACGAGATCGTATCTTGATTGGTAAATCATCTGCTTGCAATGCGCGAGATCAGGGTTCGATTCCACGCGATCAACTTCTTTTCTTCAATTCACTTAATTATTTTTTTAAATTAAGTAAATTTATTTATTAAAGGTTTATTAAATATTAAATGATATTTTTGTAATTATTTTGTATTTGAAAGTTCGAGCAATGACCAAAAAAGGAAAGTTTTTATCTTTTTTGAGAAAATACAAACTACAGTAGAACCTGTTTTTGTGCGGTCTTTTTTATGCGATTTTCTTTTTGTGCGATTAGTTTTGTGTGATTTTATTTATGTGCGATTATTTATATGAATTTATTTATGTGCATTTATTTATGTGCGATCTTTTTTTATGCGGTGTTTGAAATTCAATGGCTTTGGCTCTACTGTAATTTTTTCATCTATTTACCAGTGGTGTAACGGAAAATGTTAAGACCCCACCTGAAAAATCAGGTTTTGCCTTTAATATTTTATAAATTGGGTAAATACGCATTTAGCTCAAGCTTTGGGTCCCTAGAGTCCTGTCCCCCACCCCTGTGATGCGGGGGTGCGTTAAGCCACTGAAATGTAGACACTTCAAGACGCTCTGTTCATTTGTTATAAACAGTCTCCTGACAATGTGCATTCAGTTGCTTTCTCTCAACGCTCCAGTAGCAGACGCTTGATTGAAGACGAAACTTTCAATGACAGTGATATTATCAATAATTTGATAGATTATGAAGATGGACAAGAAGTACCGGATTCTTTAAGAGCGGATAAAAATATGCAGGGATCCAGCTTTCCAACAACGCGGAAAAGAATTTTTCGTAAAATAGATACCAATTAAGAAAGGAGTATAATATTCCAAAAAACGCTCCAATCATGTATATCTAGTTAGCGTGACATTTACAAGCAACTTACCACCCGACCTTCGCCACAAAAACATATCTCTTACTTTATGTTGCCAAAAAATAAATCGATTGAAATTGTACTTTCAAGTGGCGAAAGCAATTTTGAACTTATTCATTACAGGACTTTGGATTACGATGAGTAGCAATGAATTATGTATGTGCATTTTGTGAAAACTTATCCGTGTATACAATGAGAAACTATATGTTTTTAAAATGTTTCCATGTGTAATATGTAATTAGTTATTTGGTTAAGGAAGTACTCTCTTTCATAAATTTCGTAAATAGTCGGCATATTTTAAAAATGCAACTTTTTTATGTGGTCCCTATCAGCTGCATAAAAATAATTTTATTGTATTTCCACGGATTAGTCTGTTTTATGTCAGAATTTATGAAATTTTTGAATATTTTTTGTGCGATTTTTTTATGCTGTCCCTATCTACAGCACAAAAACAGGTTCAACTGTATTGAATTTCCTTCGCGAATGCGTAAAACAGTAAAACAAAGATTAAGTAAGATGCAGAATTTTGGTTAGGTTGTAATTTAATAATCCTTACAAACACACATACCCATGTATATACATAAGAAAAACTCTCAATCGATAGTAAGATCTGTTATGATGAAAATCTATTTTTGGAAAAAAGAACTTATACATATTAAAGGGAACATCGTAAAAAATTCTGCACCAACAGCTGGCTTAAAGAATCCGGTAAATTTCTCTAAAAAAAGGATTGTACCTTCTATTTTCGTCCTCAAACAACAAAACTACGCAAAATAAACGAAGATGCATTGAATAAAAATGTCGAATTTAAAGCGTTTTACTCTTTCAAGGGGAAATATATAGATCACCTGCATCACCCACTTCATCCATTTCATTCGCCATAGGTCTTCCAACAACATATCCCAGGCTAAACACGACTCTTGGAAACGCAGGTCCTTTTCAACACAGAAAAACTCTTTTCTTAGATTATCTACATTCCAACCATTCGAGGCGTAAAAATCCAAAGATTTGTTTTTCGATGAAAAAAAATGCTTTCTTCTTCTTTGCCTCGATATTGTTTTTCAAGCAGACAAGTGCCGAGGTACTTTGCATTTTCCTTTGTTTCTGAAAAAGCCCAGAAGGGGAAATCTCCCTTTTTCGCTCCGTTTAGTCGCCATACTTTTTCCCTCTTCTGAAAATATAATGCATCTTCAAGTTCTTTTTCTTTTTTGTCCTCATTGTCCTGAGTGAATGTGTGATGCATGGTTACTTACGGGAGCAATTTTTTAAAAAGGGAGTGACATAGCAGAACAGTGAATGACGTATGTGTGTGGATGCTTCGGAATAAAGTGTTGAGCCATTTTTTTACTGCGAATTCATGTGATTATTTATTAATGAATTATGCTAACTGAAAAGGAAGAAAAATTTTGCTCACATAGGGATGAGATAGGGTAATTCATTTTTCAATAATAAATGAAATAATTAATGCGAAACATATTTTTAAACCATAAGTTAATTTAGAGAATATAATTGGATTAGGAAAAATATAATATTTGGAGTACTATATTTTCAGATAAAGATTTTGTAATAATTCACAGGAAATAGTGACTAGATCGTTACGAATTGTTTAAAGACTATTTATTAGGTTAATATTCCTGTTATTAAAATTCGATAAAGGAAATTAAGCTTATAATTAGTTATTGCTCCAAAAAATTAAACTTGCAATTAAAAATTATTTAAAATAGTGAAAAAGCCATACAACGTGAGGAAAACTCTTTCATATTTTTAGAGCGTATCAAGCTAGTATAAAGAACTTTTAGATTAATATTTTAATATACACACACGCACGCACGCACGCACACACACACACACAAAATATATATATATATATATATATATATATATATATATAGATATAGATATATATATATATATATATATATATATATATATATATATATATTATTTTAAAAACTAGGCAGCTCCTTAAAAATTTTAGGAAACTACAAATTTCGTGTTTCTTATTATACTGTACAGTTTACTTTCTCAAAGTTTGGACAGTTACATAGAAATCGTTTACAACATTAAAGCATGAAATTTTATTTTTCTTAAGCCATACAACATAAAAATAATTAAATTTAATTGTAACATTTTGCTAATTTGATGTATGTAGAGAAGCTTGCTGAAACCATGAAAATAATGTCAGTGCCAAACATTATCATGAAATATTATCAGAAAAAATTAATCTTCGATACCTATATATCCATTTTCTTATTTTACAAAAAATTATTTGGCAAAATAAAATTTTTCTTATATTACAGACAATGTTTTTCCTTCAGAATTTTGTGCTTGGATAGAGTTTTAAAGTTGTAAATTATTTACCGATGCAAAAATTATATCTGCATATTAATTTTAAAAAATTTAGAAAACATTCAACATATCCAAAATTCTTAGAGTAATCCAGCGCCAAAAATGATGCCATTTAGCCCACGTGGATTTTAAGACATGGTTCTCAAAATTTTATATTTTTACTGGCGACCCGATTTTTTGAAAATCATAAATTTTATCGCCTTCCCAAATGATTTTCTAATATCGATATTGAATGCAATAATAAAAACTTCAAACAACAAATTTGTAAACAATGCAGTTCGAAATATTAGTATTTCATGGCATCAAATATAAATGCTTCAAATTTATACAAGATAGGTTTAAATTTTGTGTATTGCTTCATTTTGAGACTACTTAAGGTATCCGACTACGTTCGGAACCATGATTTTCAAAAGCGCATAAATGGATAATTTTCATGATATTTAATGTCACTCAGATTAGAATACATGCATAAAATTGTTTTAAGGACATTTTGACAAAAGAATGCATTTAAATAGAATATTTTGGCAAAATATTAACTTAGAATAATCTTTTTTCTAAATGTTCTCTTTTTGTGAAAAATGGTTCTATTATAATAATATTTTGCCTGTATATTGCTCAGACCTCTGTTCAGAGACTCAACCAGAATTTTTGAAATATATAACTTAAAAGTAGGTTTATTCATATTTTACAACAACACAGGGGATCAATTTTAAGAAAAAAACGCGAATAATTATTTCAATTGGTGGTAACCCTGAAAAAAATGTGAATTTTTCAAAAATTCTAGTTGAGCCTCTGTAGAGAGGTCTGAGCTATATACAGGCAAAATATTATTATAATAGAACCATTTTTCACAAAAGGCGATTATTTGGAAAAAAAGATTATTCTAAGTTAATTTTTTTGACAAAATATTATATTTAAATAATTTTTTTGTCAAAATATCCTTAAAACAATTTTATACATGTATTCTAATCCAAGCGACACTAAATATCATGAAAATTATCCGTTTATGCTCTTTTTTATAATCAGGGTTCCGAACGTAGTCGTATACCTTAAAGTAGTCAGAAAATATTTTTATTTCAGTGGGTACTTTCATAATCTAAACAAAAGTTGTTTTTTCTCTTTCTGAGTCTCATATGCACTAGACTTCACTTATAGATAACTCGCTTTAGTAACAGCAGAACTGGAAGATGTGTGGTATTGCCCCGTAAAATAACTTTCTTGGAGCTAGGCGAATTGCCAAGGAAAAGTTCCCAAAGGAATAATTGAAGGTTTAGGCCCAAGACTGCAGATTAGGAGGAAAAACAGAGGATTCTAGAAAAGGCAAGAAGCAAACCGTTTTTTCGTAATGTGAAAATTCTTCTTCTTATGAAGAAATTATGAGAAATAGTGGTATAATGAGATGTATTTATCATGAAAAGCTGTATTGCTTGAGAAACAAGGTTATTACAGACTTCAAAGAAACTCTGAATAATAAAATTTTAAGTTCATATGTAAATATTTTGCAAAATGTGTTTCAAATTAAAATAACTGCTTTAATTGAGTGTTATAAACAAAGATATATACTGAGTTTCTAAAGGCCACTAAGTAAACTAAGTCATAAATGTAACAGAAATTTAATATTCTTTTTTTATTAGAAATATTTCTTATCTTACCAAATATGAAGCATTTTTATATTTAAATTAAATTAATTTATTAGTTTTTTTTAATTTCTAGACTACACTGAGTTAACTAAAATTGATTTGTTAAAATAACTATAAATAATGGAAACCTTAATTTTTTTAGAATGAATATAGTTTTCTTTTTCCAGTTCTAGTTCAAACACCTTGATCTAACATTATTTGTTACGCATCTACTTTTTGACTTAACATGAATATTTTATTTCTAATAAAACGTCATAGCATAATGTTAACATTGTTATATTAAAATCCATCTAAAAATTAAAAATATATCGAACTCTAATGCAAAGTAAATGATATATTTAGAATTAAAACAATTACAAATTGAATTTGATAAACCTGAACTTTCTTAATCAAGCACAAACTGTAATTTCCGTAACGAAAATCAAATTTAGTATAGTAAATATACAAAAACAGTTTTCTCCTAAGCTAAACATTTTTTTATATACAATTCCTTCTACGAAGTGCACATCAAGCTCAGAAAATGTCATTACGTTGTAATTCATTTGTACAAACGTTTTCAATAGAATATTTACTAATAGCAGTTATTCTTTCATTTCTTATTATTTACAACTACATTCAATAATTTTCCATCTGATAAAAACTGTTCTTTTAGATCTAGTTTTAGTTCTGATACCAAAATTTCAAAAATAAACTTATGATTAAACTATGTCAATTTAATTTGAATAGAGAAAATATTTCCAATTCAAAATAGTTCTTTCAAAATAGTCATCACGTATTCTGTTGAGGTTATGTGGTTGTTGATTCCTCCGAACTTATTCCTCATGCGTCGCGTAACATGTTTTGTGAAAATATTACATTTATTTTCAGTCAGAAACTATTAGTTTTACTGAGCCACGGAACAAAAATAACGATAAAAATATGTGTTCTATATTTCACAAATCAAGATAACGTAATATCAAATGTCTGGACAATATGTATTATTTTCTATATAAAAATTGAGGTGTGTGGTATATATTCCTAAACTTAGAATTTTGTTTTCCAAATCTACTTTAAAATTTTTAAATTGTGGTACTTTACTGTGATTGAACCCATCATTATCTATGGTGCAGGGATTTGGGGTGGCTCGCTCACTTCTCGTCAAATCCAAAAACTTAACGTTATTCGAAGAATTTATCTTTTAAAAATCAGAAAAGGCTTTAGGACCTCACCAACAAACTCCTTACAAATCATATCGGGTACTCCCCCAATTCAACTTTCTGTTAAAAAAGCTTTTCTTAAATACCAAATCTGGAAACTTTGAAGCCCTGAACTTAATAATTTTATTGAATGTCATTCGATTGAAATTTTATTCCTCTCCACTCTGTGAAAGCTCGTAATAGAATTATTAATTTTAACTAATTGCAGGGCCTAATGAGTGGGAGGTGTACACCGACGGATCCTAAATTGGGACTGAGACCGGATTCACGGTGAGCATTTTTTATCGGGGGTCCCTTTCTTATGAGACCTATTCTTTTAGATTAAAGCCCTACATTACTGTTCTCCCAGCAGAGGAGAGGATTTTTAAGGTATCCGACTACGTTGAAAACGCCATTTTCGGTCAAAAATCACATTTTTCTTTTTATTTGATATTTTTAAAATTTTATTTTCTAAATCTGCCTTTGTTTTGTCTGTGAGATAATTAGAAAAAAGTTAAAGGTGTTTAAAATATTATTACAGCGGTGAAATTGAAACCGGAAGAGGTGAAATCGAAACCGGAAGTTGACTGCTTCACATGCTTTTTACCCATAATTTTTGCAATTTCAACCCATTATAATTTTAAAAACAATTTCTGGCATTTTTTTAAACTATTTTATTGATAGGCAACAATTTCAATCTTTTAATTGGACTTTTGCGATTGGCAACATCTGTTGCTTCTGACCTCATATGTTTTTGTTTTGATTTGAATCTTTCGAATCTTTCGCTCTACAAATTTCTTCAAAAACCTGATTTTTTTGCTTTAATTGCACAATTTTTAATTGTTAATTGTTTCTGAACATTCTGCTTTTGATATTATCAAAAATGAATCAAATTAACCTCTTGAAAACGCAACTATGCTGGTGAGACATTTACAAAAACAGTGGAAGTGTTGACTTGTAATGTTCTTGACTTGAAGTGCTCAAATTTGTAATGAACGAAAACTGGGATAAGTAAAGGTATTTTTACAGAACAAAGAATGTTTTAGTGGAACATTAAGAGGTAATAGAATATTTTATTTAAATTGGAAGTGTGTTTTCAAGTTTGTGTTTCTCCAATTGTTTTGAGAACAATCTGTACCTGCATGAAGATTACATGTTTGGACTGACTTCTAATGTGACTTGGCTCCGATTAAAGTTTTATCGTCCTTTTTTTTAGCTACTGAAAAGCTAAAAAAGCAAAGTGTTATTAATTTGCAACCTAATTTTAGAAG
Source organism: Trichonephila clavipes (assembly GCA_019973935.1). Lineage (NCBI taxonomy): Eukaryota > Metazoa > Arthropoda > Arachnida > Araneae > Nephilidae > Trichonephila > Trichonephila clavipes. The sequence continues at coordinate 863,674 of BMAU01001337.1, read as the reverse complement.
GTGAGTGATTGAAAGATGATATTTACCTGTGAAAAAGCCATGTTCTAAGCTGAACTGGCCTTGTATGACAAAAGGAGCTTTTAGACTTTGTGAAAGAAAGTCTTGTCTGTGCTGCTAGATGCCATTTTTTTAAGAAAAGTTATAAAAAATAAACTTTGTGGAATATCCGTTGACGGCAAAGACACATGGACATTCATCGCTAAATGGGTTTCTATAGAAACTTTATACATTGACACTGGGAAATTCTAGATTTATGTTATCAAAGTAATCATCTGGTTTACTTCAAACATTGGGTATGTTTTTGCACTACGAAATCTTAAAAATATGTATTTCTTTCGTGATGGTGATTCCAAGTATACTTTTCTGTTAAAGATGTGTATGGTGTCAACAATGTCATTATATGAGTGCATATAAGATACTTCTAAGAAAGATTGAGTAGTCGGAAAGAAAATTTTTAAAAAAGGCGAGAAAAACCTCGGTGAGAAGGAAAAACTTATCAATGCTATGTTTAAAAAATTCTACACTGTTTTAGCACTAACACCAATCACGCCAAAATGCTATGCTACAATAGCAGTATTTTTCACTGTTGCTCCAAAGAAAATATATGTGCCCGATTAATGAGAAAACGAGCAATAAACAGAAAAAAATTGTATGTATTTCTGCTAAAATATTGAAACCTGTGTACACAAAGCAGAGTGATAAGCAGTGACGGTTGTATCATTTAACTGTTTGTGGCAAATCATTTTGAATAAAAAACCATTTTCTTTGGGTAAAAACACATTTTTTTAAAAAAGCACATTTGATATATGCATTATATACTGCGTGATGAGAGATTTGTTGACATCTTTCAAGTCGGTGACTCGAAACAACATTCTTTGCCTTTTTAAAATCAACCAGAAAAAAAAAGGAGGCTTTAACAAATTTCTGGGTGTTATTTAAACCAGATGTTTTAGTAATATATGTCATATTTTGTTTTGACATATTTTATAAAGTTTAAATGCATTTTCTCAAACCATTTTTTGTAAATTTCATGATATTTCAAAACATGATATCTAAAAAACTATTAAGATATTCCAAATTGTAATGACCTACAAGCTAAAAATATTTTTATTTTTTATAGTTGTATTTCTTTCTGAAAGTTACGATAATTTGACACCTCGACTGGCCATAACGTTTGATAAAAGAAGTAAAACACTTGTAGGTCATTCTCTAGAAATGTGTTTAAAAATGTATTGCAAATATTTTATGGAAAATATAAAATATTTTAAAAAATAGAGTGTTTGAAAAAATTCCAAAATTTGATTAAAATTTCTTTAAAATTTTAATTTTTGCTATTTATATCTAACATAGATAAAAGGAAACTAAAAATGAAAAATATTAGGGATTTTTTGAAAACTTAAAAAAAGTCTCGAACGTAGTCGGATTTTTTGATAATACGACTTCAAGGTACTGAATTAACTCAAACTAATAATCAAGAGGGGGCGTAAGCTTATTCAAAAGTCAAAGATAAAAGATTGAAAATAAGTATTAATGAGAAAGAGCTAAGAGGAGCTAATGAGCAAGAATTATGAGTTCATTCTGCCATAATAAAAATTAAAAACACATTTACACTGATATAATATAACTAGTGGGTATTTGACGATGTTGTATATATGTATACTGTTTACATATATAAATTATTGATATCTAGCATTAAGAATTCGATTGTATTGAAAATATATTTATTTTACACTCTCGCCCCTTGATATAAAAAGAACACAAATTATAATATCTAATTTCTATTTATATCTAACATAGAAGGAGAAAGATTTTTTCGCTCAAACCTAATAATCAAGTGGATTTCCACCAAAGCAACTTTTAGTGGATCTCTACTCCATAAAATAAACATGCGTGCTAAATTTCAAGTCTCAATCTAACAGAGCAAAACGCATCAATACCTCGTTAGAGGATTCCAATTCAACAAAAGAATCATGCAAACCAAATTTTATTCTTGTAGTCTTAGCAGTTCGAAAACGGGAATTTTGTCTATCAATACGCCCCAAAAACTCTCCCCGCCTCCCCCGGGAGTTGATTTCCGTAAAACCCATTCTTAGTGGAACTCTATTTAACTAATGAAAAGTGCTCAACAAATTTCAAGTAAATGAGTTAAATTCAAAAACAGGAATTTTTCTATAACATGCCTTAATCCCTCGCAACCCCACTCCTTTGGGGGTCCGTTTTCGCAAAAATCTGTGTAAACAGAAATTTATTCCATGAATGGATCATACCTTCTAATTCTCTAGCAGGTGTTTCTATTAGTTGAAAAGCGGAAATATTTATCTATTACGCCCCTTAATCCCCCGCAGTGACCCTTGGGGATCAAATTTCCCCAAAACTATTTTGTAGCGGATCTCTACACCTCGAAAGGAATTCGCTTACCAAATTTTAAGACCGTACGTCTAATAGTTTAAAAATGGAAATAATTATCTATAACGCCCCTTAAGCCCCCACAACGCCACTTAGGAAACGATATTCACAAAACCCATCTTACGGCATATCTCTACTCAGTGAATGGAATCTGCTTACTCAATTTCAAGATCTTACGCCTAATAGTTTAAAAAAGGAGTTAATTGAATATAACGCTCCTTAATTCTTCACAACGCCACTTGGGGTCGATTTTCACAAAACCAATTCTGCAGGGAATCTGTACTCTATGAAAGGAATCCGCTTATCAAATTTCAAGACTGTACGTCTAATAGTTTAAAAATGAAAATAATTATGTATAACGCCTCTTAAGCCCCCAATGCCACGCCACCTATAGCGGAAACGATTTTTAAAAGGAGTTAATTGCACCAAACCCATCTTATAGCGGATCTCTACTTAAAGAATGGAATCAGCTAACTAAATTTTCGAGATTTTACGTCTAATAATTTAAAAAGGAGTTAATTGCCTATATAACGCCCCCTTAATATCTCCACACCAAATTTCGCCAACGTTAATAGGGTCGATTTTCACAAAACGATTTTCCTTTTTGCAGCGGATCTTTACAAGATTTTAAAAAAGGAGGTTAATCTATGAAAGGAATCCGCCCCTTAATTCTCCACAACTTTACTTGGGGTCGATTTTCACAAAACCCTTTTTGCAGCGGATTACCAAATTTCAAGACTGTACATCTAATAGTTTAAAAATGGAAATAATTATCTATAACGCCCTATAAGCCCCCGCAACGCCACTTAGGAAACGATTTTCACAAAACCCATCTTATAGCGGATCTCTACTCAATGAATGGAATCATCTTATTAGATTTTGAGATTTTATGTCTAATAGTTTAAAAAAGAAGTTAATTGCCTATAACGCCACTTAATTCTCTACAACGCCACTTGGGAGCCAATTTTCACAAAACCCATTCTGTATGGGATCTGTACTCTATGAAAGGAATCCGCTTACCAAATTTCAAGACTGTACGTCTAATAGGTTAAAAATGGAAATAATTATGTATAACTCCCCTTAAGCGCCCTCAACGCCCCTTGGAGGTCGATTTTCTTAAAAATCATTATGTAGGGAATCTCTACTTTATGAAAGAAGTCTGTGTACCAAGTTTCACGACTGTACATCTAATAGTTTAGTAATGGAAATAATTATCTATAACGCCCCTTAAACCCCCGTAACGCCCCTTGGGGTACGAACTTTGCAAAATCCGTTCTTAGCTGACGTCTACTCTATAAGGGGAACCTACCTACCACACACAAATTTCAAGTCTGTAGGTTTAATAGTTCCGGAGATATCGTGATGAGTCAGTCAGTGAGTGAGTGAGTCGCTTTTCTCCTTTATATATATAGATTATAAATGTATTATCAGTACTTTACAATGTTTTTGATTATTAATTTATCAATACTAAATTAAAAACAAGTCTAATAATTACTAGTCCCTCCCATTTCCTTGTAATATACAAAATTTATTACTTAACTTGATACTTTGCATGGTTTATAACTAAAGTCGTGTTGTAGATTTAGCGCATCAATGTTTATTTTTATTGCATTCAATACATTGTTATTGTCAATTGAAGTAAAATACAGTTGGAATTTAATATTAAATGTATAAAAAAGAAAGTGATCTATTAAAAGAAGTACAAATACATTTTACTTGTATTAAATGCTCAATGTTGTATAATATATTTAAAATTATATATTTTATAAGACCTCATAGTCTATACATAGTTCTAGCACTAATAAACAAAGAAATTGCACAAATAGCGTTAACTACTCTGGCGTCCAGAGTTCAGAAAATGTACATGATTAATCGAGTATTTCGAAATATGTCAAGTGGAAGAAGAAATTAAAACTACCACACAGTTTTTTAAAATATATTTGTTTCGTTAACAGACGAAACTTGCAGGCTATGAATTAAAAGAAAAATGTTTTGTATGTGCATGTGTTGAATTCTGCAATTAGGTCATTTATGCTAGGTGACTTTCGCGTTTTTCTCTTAGCAACATTCGGAGAAATTCAGAAGTAATTTACAAACCTAAATTGAGTGGAAACGAACATTTGGAATAAAGAACAAACTACTAGAGATTCACCAGAGGATTAAAACTGGATACTCAATACATTCTATTTGAGATTTTAATGTAACATCTCGCTTTATTGTAAATTTGCAGTTTATTTAAAACAAATCTCTTGTGAAATTGTCTGCGAAAAATTGGGCAATCTAGGCAATCTATGAAGATCAAAGTTTAGTGATCCATGTGTTATGTAAGGAAGAAAAATATTGTCAATTTTTATTTTGAATCGGTTATGCCTTTCAGTCGTATTGCTCTTAGCACTGCTTTGAATCAAGTTGTTTTCCATTAGGAATTGATAACTAATATTACCAAATAGGATCATCATCCGGATCTCAGGCAAATGGTTCATGAAGTCATAAAAATTTTCCCCAGTAATTCATTTCCCATCTTTTCACAAAAATTTTCCAGTCATCATTCTTTCCCAGTCCTTCATAATTTATAAATGGTAGCAGATCAGATACAAGCAGAGCAGAGAGTGGTATATATGGTAATACTTCAGATGGAGGTATTAGATGTTGCATCAGGAAATCTTCGCCACTGATTTGTCCTTTGATCTGCTTCGCCTTATCTTTGTCTGCTCCTAGGGGACTGGAAATAGATCAAAGTTATCACATTGCAGATAAGTCTTAAAGATATGCTACTGCTTCTTAGATGTATCATCATTTTTTTACAGCCGTAGAATCCCAGTTTAAGTGGTTGCTGGTATCTGACGGATGCGTGAACGAGGTTGATTTCAAGGTGGTTTCTTGTTAATATCTTATCCCCATTTAACAGGATTAGATAACATCGATATTGGGGCAGAGAAGTGGGAAATCTTTTGATACAATGAGAATCCAGATACAACTTAGTTAATGGTACTTAAAAATTCCTTGCCTGAATTAAGCCAAAAAATCCACTACATATAATGCAACATTCAAGAAATAGACCAATACGAAACAGAGACTTAGGAAACTACATATTTCGATGGCTTTGATACAATTTCTGTGATTGTTGTAAGATGTAAGAAGGAAACTTAGTTCTGTACTCGCTTTCTAAGAGTTGCAAATAGCCATAATTCCCATTTTTTGGATGACAATGCTCGTCCACATAAGGCACATATGCACGACGAAATTCTGAAAAGTGAGGATACCCATCAAATTGTGGGCACTGACCAGCAAAATTTCGAGACTTTAATCATGTAGAGTACATTTCAAATGTTCTTGTAGGAACAAAGGAGCTTGATTTTCTCTATCCCAAAAGCCATCCACGATTGAAAATAGTGTTACTGGTGGAGTAGTATCTTATATCGCAGGGGTTTTATAAATTCTCTCACTTCTAGAGTGAAGTGAAGTGAAATCTGTAACATCTTGTATCCTTCCTTGTAGAATATTTTGCATTGATGAGCTGTAAACAACCATAAGCGGGTGCATTATTTCCACTGTAGTAAGATTTTTATATTTATATTTCCAAACCTAAGTAGTTCATTCCTAATTTTATAAGTGGTAGCATGGTGGTCAAGGTAATGGACTCGTGACCTGCGTGTCATGAGTTCGAGCCTAGTTCAGCTGAAATCTGTCGAGAGCTTAAACGTCCTCTTGCTGGTGTGGTATATTTAGGTGAGAGAGTGCCAGCTCAGGTGTCGTCCTTGTCATTTGTCCATGGTTCAGAATTATGAGGCTCGTCGCCAAAGGCCTTTGTGTAGCTAAGCAGTGAAGTTAATATTCACTCACTCAACCGATTTTTCTCAAAATCTAACCAATATTTCTGTAGATATTGTTAGTAGAAGTGGGTATTTTTTTAAATTCATTTAATTAATTTTACAATTACATAAATTTATTTAAAAAAAAGTCGTATTAAATATTTTACATTATCACAAAACAATTAAATTAATAATATATAATGCAAGATATATATAAATATATATATATATATACTACTTTTATTATATTAGCTATAAATATTTTTTATAAATAATTATTATAATATATTATATATATATACACTCAGGAACATTGAAAATAGCGACCCAAGAAGGAAGCTAAGTACAATCGCGAAATTTTGCAAATAAGTACAGCGTAGCGTGATATGCAAATGATCCAAGTTTTGTGCCAATTAGCATGCTCATACACGCAGAGGTGGCGCTACAATCAAGAAGAGGGTGCTATATAAGCCAGCGCAAATTCGAAGATTCATAAACGTGACGATTACCCGCCGATTGTAGAAAGACTTTTGTAAGCGAAACATGCCAGGTAAACGTGCTAGAAGACATGTCTCACAGTTCAGCGAGTTTGAGAGTGGCCTAATCATCGGGATAAAAACTGCAGGCTGGTCGACGCGTCGTTTTGTTGGCCAAGTGGATCGTTCGGGGTGTGCCGTTAGAAATTGTTTTGAGCAGTGGACACGAGAAGGTACCCAACGCGGAAAACCGGGTCTAGAGCGACCAGGAAGACCACGAGGAGAGAGGATCGAAGGATCGTGTGGAAAGCACTTGTGGACCCTACAGTGACTCGTTCAACGATACGAGCAGACGTAGGCGTAACAATTGTTCCACAAACATTTTCCAGACACTTTGCAGAAGCAAATCTTAAATCCAAGCGCCCTTTCCGTGCACTCTCTTTAACACCGGAACATCGACAACTGCGTCTACAGTGGTGCCAAGCCAGATCAATGTGGAATGTCACATATTGGCAAAAAGTTATATTTAGAAATAAATCCCGGTTTGCTTATGGGACAGATGATAACCGTGTACGGATGTGGAGGCGCCCTGGTGAGCGGTACAATTCCCCCACACTGTTCTACGTCACACTGCTCGTACAGCTGGTGTAATGGTCAGGGGGCATAGCCTATGATAGCCGGTCCACTTTAATTGTGATGCGTGGAACCTTAACGGGCCAACGTTACGTTGATGATATTCTTCGACCCCATGTAGGACCTTTCCTAAATGGTCTCCCAGGGGCAATTTTCCAGGAAGATAATGCTCGTCGGCATACAACAAATGTTGCTCAAGACTTCCTACGTCATTTTCAGACTCTTCCATGGCCGGCCCGCTCCCCCGATTTGTCCCCTGTAGAGCACGTGTGAGATCAGCTAAAACGGTACATCAGCTCGTGTCACTCTGTACATGATTTAGAGTTGGCTTTTCAAGATTTGTGGGCCCATCTGCCTCAGGACAACATAAGGTGTCTAATCAACTCAATGCCGGACCGTGTGGCGGCATGTATTGCAGCTGGAGGTGGTCCAACGCGCTATTGAAGTTGCCCAGTTTTTGTGTCGTTGCACACCCTGTATTCGTTTAAATGTCTTGTTTTTGAGATCAAGTGAATCTCTCATCTGTGTCATTATGTGTATTAAATTTCATTTCAATCCGATGCTTTTTTCTTGGGTCGCTATTTTCAATGTTCCTGAGTATATATATAATATAATTTTTTATAATATTCTATTTATAACACATTGTATTTATATTATAAAACTATTTGTATTAATTTTATTTATAAAATATTATTTATATTTATATTATAAAACTATTTGTAGTTAATTTTAGTATAAAATATTATTTAATATTTATTATAATAAATATTATTTATTAATAATTTTATTTGTAAAATATAATATAAATATTTATATATTGACTGTAATTATCTTACTTTTTGAAATTCAAAATAATTATCTAAGATATCATTTAATATTTGATAAACCTTTTTTAAATGAATTTATTATTGCAAAAATAATTCAATGATTTTAAAAATAAAACCAAAACAAAAACGTTCGCGTGACTCTACCCTTGGCCGGTCGCATGGTAAACAGTTACCCTACCAACTACGCCATTGGGTCACTGAAGGTAATTAAAATTTAATTGTATAAAAGCTAAGCCAGAATTTAGAAGGTGATTTTCTCCAAATTAACTGGCTATTCGGCGGAATTATATGGAGGGTTGAACACCCTAAAGCAGCGTTTCTTAAACTGTGGGGCGTGTCCCCCTGGTGGCGTGATAACTTTACGAGGGGGCGCGAGTATATTGAAAAATCGAAAACAATGAATTATTTTTTTGTAAAAAAATTATTAATTTACTGAAAGAAAACAAATAAAATACATTCTGACGTAATAAAACATAAAAATAATAAACTGAGGCAATTAACGTTGAGGAAGAAGTTTATATACACCGGTGGCGTTTATATAGATTATATTGTATCTTTTTTTAGCGTCAAAGTATAGTACTATTTAATTCAATACATTGTTATTGTACGGTAGGGGGGTGCGATGGAAATTCAGATCAAATATTGGGCCGCAGTGGTTAAAGTTTGAGAAGCACTGCTCTTAGGGAATACTAATGTTATACAAAGTCTCGCCCCCAAATGAATTTCCTCAATCGAACTCTCCCCTTGAAAGTTCAACTGAACTAACTGAATTTCTTTATAATACTTAACATTATATAAAGTTACAAATTTCAGACTTAGACCAGTTTCTCAACAACAGATAAACAAACCAGTTACAAAAAAAAACAACAACACACCTCATAAAACATGAAAAGTCAAGTCTTCTGAGACTTGGATCCTCAAACACAAAAACCATACCTTTCACGGTTTGTAGTTCCTCAGTTCCATGATTAAGTTTGATCTGCTTCACCCAGATTCCTACTCTATTTTTCAAACTCTTATTCCGCGTCGGTTTCTTTTCTTTAGGGAGATTGATTTGAAATCTTTTTTTGTGTTATGTCTGTGTCTTTTATTTTGTTTTCATTCTTTGTGATCAATCACGATTTATTTTATTTTATTTTTATTGTAAAAGAACAGAGATTTTCTAGTTTTACAAAATTCAGAAGAACTGATGGGGAGTTTCGAAGCATTCCAGAAAAAGAAGTATAAAAGTATTATAAAGATTGTATCCTTTTATTAAAGTTTAATGCTTGTAGGTCAGCGTTAAAAATTAGGACAAAAAAATGGGTACAGTGTTAGGATAACACTGAAGAGTTTAACCCTTTATCTACCACATTATGATCTACTGCAGTTTTTTTCTTCCAATATTTTTTTTTTGAATCACTACATTGAAAAATAAGGGATATATATGAAAAAAATACTCAACTTTTTAGGAAATTTAACCCGTTACAGATTATTAATTAATTAAAGATATTCCACTGTAAAATTAATTATATGCACTGTTCACTTAAAACAAATAGTCAAACCACCTTCTAAGGTCTTCATTTACATACAAAAAAAAAAAGACACACTTTGACATTAACTTTTTTTTTGGAACAAAAATGACAATCTTCGCAATGCGCAAAAACGTGGTCAGCTGAGAATGCAATTTCTGATATAAAACTATTCGTCTTTCTCCCTAAAATACTCATCATAAAACCCATGCTGCCATATATCTTGCAAGAGTGGATTTAAAAGAATATTCCTGCTAAGTATCATCAGAGTATTTGTAAAAATGGTTATTCTATGTAATTTTAAAGTGAGTTGTACTTATAAGAAACCTCGGTAGATAAAGGATTATATATCACACATACAATGTTTCAAATTTGTAATACATATTTTCAGGATTGAAATTGTTTAAAATTTTAAAATAACATTATCATATTTGGATAAAATTCTTGACATCGCATATATTTTCTCACAAAAACTGTACAAATGTATTCTGTAAATATTAAAAATATTATGCATGTAAAAATATCACAAGATATATACTCATAATATGTAAGAAATTATAACATACCGAATTTTCAAACATATTCGAGGTTTGATACAAATGAAATAAAAAATATTTTTTAACGATGGAAGATATTAATAGTTGTTGCCACTAAATATCTTTAAAATTTCCTCTAATATCACGTAAAGCATAAAAACTGCATAAAATTCCATTCGTATATATTTTTTTAAAAGTTTAGCATATAAGTAGAAGCAAGATAAATCGTTTTTCATAATTTATATGTTCCAATTTTATTAGCGTTTAACAACATTTTTCTCCACTAAAATTATAATATCATCAATTCAGGAATTGTATCATTTAAACTAAACTAATTTTTTTCTTCTTACGTGGCATCCTTGGACATGGTATGAGTTCGAGAACCTTCGTGTTTGATGTATATGAGCATTTTACTTATTTTATTTTTATAACATTTTCAAGTAAATAATATATAATTTTATAAAAGATTTAAGCATTTTACACGGAAAAACAAAATGATACTTTGTTAAAAGTAATTGCGAACTATTAATATAATAAATATATTTAATTATGTCAATTTGGAATGAAATGCAGTGAACGCTTACATCGGGAAAAGGTATAAGATTCTACCCAAATTAAAGACTTGAATATTTAACGAAAAAATGACGTAGGAGAGTAAGGGAAACGAGACAAAGCTTAAGAAAAAATCTTGTAAATACAAGAGTAAATATTGTGCGTTTAGTAAAAGAATTGATCATAGAATTTCATTCTAAGTATATTCATAGTAATGAATACTTAAAACGAAGCATTATAGACATATCTTCATGACGCAAAACCTTAAGAAGAAATTTAAAAGAGTATTTTAGAAACTTAATTATGCATGAAAACATTAAATCATCGCATAATTCTGAAATTAGGAACTTCGAAGATGGATCTAGACTACTTTTGTAAGACATGTAAAGTATGCAACGTTTTTATTCCAAGCACTGTTCCAAATATAATACAAATTAGTTTTGAAAGCCAGTAAAATAAATACAAAACATAGAAGCAATATTTAATCTAAATATTATTTGGAAACTTAGAAATTAGATATTTTCTTTGTTGGGGAATGAGAATTTGTGAAAAATGAGAGATTCAATATAAACTAAAAAATATCACGCTGCATTTATTTCATATATTATTTTTAAAATATATTGAACAAAATACAAAAGAGTTTCTACGCGTTGAGAGTAACATTAAAAAGACTTAGATTGTAAAACTTTAGAGGCTCATTTCTTTCCTTTTCATTCCTTTTGATGTAGATAATTGCATTTATTTCGTTAAACATAATATATTGATTGTTTTTCAAAATGAAAATTTATCCTTATAGCTCTTATCACTCTGCATCAGAAGTCGGTTTATTTATTTATTTTTTCATAAACATTTCATATATTTTAAATTTTAAAGAAAACTTTCAGGCTTTAGATTTCCTTCTTGTCCCTTTCTGTAATAGTTCCTTTTAGATATTCATATTTAAATACATAGAGAGATTCCTGATGAGTCCATTAAATGAGGTATCTTTTAGCGCTGAAAAGTTGTCTTTGCATACTTCTTTGTGATCTACTTAAATTATGCATTTAAAATAAATCATAAATAATATTCTTTGCACAACTTAGACGCTTCAATGATCTTAAATAAAAGTTAAAATTTTTGAAACACGAAGAATTAGTTCCTAAAAATTCTAAAAACAAATAATGGCAAAACCAGCGCTTGACAAGGCGCCTTTGAGTCTAGTCGGTGAGAGGAGCACTTACAGTTGAAATAAAATTAATACATATTATTTCTCTGTAGGAATATATATTTTCTAAAAATCTCAATAAATCACCAAAATATTAAATTCTTAAAAATACTTTTAAGATTTCAAAAATATTTTTGTATCCATGAAATCCAAAATGAAAAGGTGAAGATAACTTTTTTATATTTAAATATAACGAAACATTTAAGAAGACATAAAATTCATTTTGAAAATATTTGTTCTGATACCGACTATACTAATTTTATTTTTAACCATAAGATTAAAATAAATTTAAAATGAGAGAAATGCAATTATTGATTTATTTATTTTTAAAATTTAAACACAATTCAGTTTTTTGAATATTAAATATGTGCATACATAGACGAATCGACATAATTGAAACTCAATTGAAAAAGCACCAGTGGGATATAAGTACTGCTTCGTTATGAAATGCCGAGAAAAAACACAGACAGAAAGAGAATGAAAAAAGAACATTTAAAACATTTTCAACAAAAACATTTTGAAGAAGTTTTATTCAATAAAACTAAATAAAATTCCCAAATCAAAACACTTGGAGTTACGATTACGATCAACTCTTAACCATTATATCACCTCCTCAAAGACTGGCACTGAAATAGATGCTTGCATTTGCATAAAACCAAGTCATTTCTAACGAAAGCAGTTTTTAAACTAATGTCACAGCTAAAAAGAGTATTTCCGCCATGAGGATTAGTAGAAACCCGAATCGAACCTGTTATAGTCTATTCAAGTCGTACAAGTCGAGTAGTCGGTTGTGGGAAACGTGACACGTGATTGATTATTCGCAGGTAAGATATCTAGAGCTGTCTACGAATGGTAGGGATACATTCCTTTATATACCACTTCATACACTCAATACATATAACATAATCGATTGAGCAATGCTTACGAGTTACACTTACGGCGCTCGCTGATGTGTAGCAAAATGTAGCTCAGTTTGAAGGACCTTCTTACTCTCTTCTTCCATACCTAGTATAGTTATCATATTTACTCGAATCTAAGCCGCCATCGATTTCAACCTGCAACCCTATTCACTGCACGTTTTTCAGAAAAAAATTTAAACAATTGTGTAAAAGTCTCCTCGATATTCGATAAATAAATAATAAAAAAAATAATGAAGAATAGTAAGAAATTATTAACTCATTTTACCAGTATTAAAAATTTCAAATACATAGATGAACCTATAATTACTATAACCGTCAGTATCATATTTCTAAAAAGATTTGTTACTCCCTTTGTCGTAGCTGAATTCAGTATTGGCGCCGAAGTCGCCATTGTTCCACACGGAGTAACCATCCAATGTATTTCTTATGCAACATTTTATTAAAAGAATGTATTAAAGAAGAATGTAACGAGTTATAAAAAACTGTTGAACATTTACAAGAAAAAATTATATCATTTTGTGCACGCCAATGACATACATTTGTTTCATACGTGTCAAATTTTCGATATGGCCGCTTATCTACTTCCATTTCTTCTACAAAATTGCCTCCCTTTTCATGCTTGCGTCATAAAGAACTCGTCTTGATGCTATTACCGATATGTTTTGGTGATTAAAAAAAAAAGAAGAATATACAAAAACCCTTCCTAAATGCGAGCAGACAACGATGTTTAGGATACACTGAATACTAGAGGTAAACTGCAGAATGGTATCTGTATCGATGTAAATGGAATAAATGGACGATTACGTTTTCCTTTTTGAAAGGATGGAAATTCAACCCCCACCTCCAACAAATGGTTTGCCTTCGATTCTAGGCCGCACCCGATTTTCAGTAACTTAACACCGGAAAAATACTACGGCTTAGATTCGAGTAAATACGGCAAGCAACTAAAAGGTAGCTTATTATTCAGGTTTATTTTAGTGATGTCGTTCAAAAGATTTTGCATCGGGACTGTGTATTATTATAAAACGCCTTCAGCACAATCTTTTATAATCTTCTTTGCATCGCCTTCACAAGAGCGGTACACGGGATGAAGCTCGGTCTTTCGAATCGTGAACGCTTTCATCTAATGCAAGCACAAAATGCAATTTTAAGTCCTTAATTAAATTTTTATTACGTCTTGTGTAGGAAGCGCCATTTAGAGTTTTATTTCCTGTGTGACGTGCTCAGTTGTATGTAAGGGGGAATCTGTGCTAGTATAATTGCGTTCTACTACACCCCAAAGTATGTCCCTGGACTTATATAAACAAGCAAACAAAAGAGACTATTACAGAAAATAGACCTTTATAAAAGTTCTTGTTTATAATAGTGCCCGTTTGGCTTGGGTGCCGGCGGCACAGTTAAATCCTAGTACAGGTTTGCATCGTCAGAGCTCAGGGGCCTCCCCCAAGGGAGGAAACTGGGTGTCAAATTTACCTGCGGTGATTGGTATCCACCTATATGGTACCGCACTAAAATGAGATACCATCTTCCATGGAATGTACTACGCGTCTGTGTGCAATGGTAAAACACCAAACCGCAGCCCTTTAGAAAAAAAAATTCCTCAGAATTAATGCTTAGTATAGTTGTAAAAAGATATAATGTTTAAAAATATTTTTTTTCCACAAAAAAGGTTACAGCATAAGCAAAATATTTGGAAGCCCTTCTTAAAAGAATTTATACGGTCTATTCAATATGTGTTTTTTTTTTGTAATAAACAAATGTTGCTACAAAAAAATCAATAATCAAAGCAATCTAGATAAGGAAGATACATTTACATAAACAATTTACTCGATACACCTGATATTAAAGATAATACTTTGGAAATATCTTAAATTAATACATGATTTGCATCAGTGTCGTATATAGTAACAGATTTTGAAAAATATACACGATAGTTATTTTGTGCTTTATGTAACTAAATTATTTACAGATTTTGCCAAATTATCTTTAACTATATATATAATCAATTAAATATATGAATTCTTATGTAACATAAGGTGCATTTGATAGTAAGAGTAATTAATATATGTGATAGATTCTTCATATTTCATATTTTCTTGCCAGGATATAATTGCAAAACCTAATCGACAATGCAAGATTATCAAATGCAGAAAATGCAAGATATATCATACAGGATTCTGATTTAATCTATTATTCAAAGGTATAATAGGGGAAAAAGAAATTCTTTATATCATTGACTACAAAAGATATAAAGACATTTTTGTTGATTTATATATATACATTTGTTACATGCTCCGAACAATATTAAAAGAATGAGCTACACTCGGAAGATATCCAGATATTAATATAGTTTTAGCCCAATGTATAAGAAAAAGACTGAAGTTTGGAATTCTTTGCCAGGTGTGTAAAATATCCAATGTTATAATGACTTTCAATTGTTTCACGTACCTTTTTTTAGCACTATTGCTAATCTGAAGTAGGAAGTTTGCATCATAATAATATCTGTATGATATATAATATTAAGTCATAGCAAGTAGATACATTTTTCGTCTAACACTCTCTCCATTCCAGGGCAACGATATCTACTGGACAATCCGCCATACACAAGTAGTGCGAGTTTACTAGTCAAAATCAAACAGAGCAAATGAAAGCGGTTTAAAAAAGAGAGAACGACTTGTGACGTGGTGTTAACCATACGCTTTTTGAGTGTAATTGCATTATATTGTGAGAGAAACAAGAGTTTATGAATAAGTTGTGCTGATTTTGTGTCTTAATTTACTACTGTTGAATATCATTTGGGATCCTCATAAGAGTACACATAAGAATATTTTGATATAATTATAATATTGCATCTCTTTCTGAAGAATATGGAAAATATAAATTTTTACATTTTTGCATTATACAATATTCTTGTGTTCTACTTCTTTTTTTACATTATTTACTAATAGACATTCAAGAAAAATTAAAACTTGTTTTTCAATTTTACGTACAAGGACTGTAAATTAATTAGTGGCAACTTAACCTAGAAACTCGTACAAGAGCGAGCAGGCACAAATTGGAAATTGGAAGATAGCTAGGTAATGGTTGTTGTGTGGCGTTAAAGTGAAGAGTTTCGTTTCCATCGCCTCTTTATCTTAGTTAAATTATTCACTGAATTTGTGATTTTTATCGTGTATAGTAAATATAATTATAAAAAGAGTGATTGGGATGACTTATAGTCACTCCGCGCGACCATTAATGTTAGTATAGAGTGCACACCTGATCCCGGGCTAAAACATTTTTAAGTTTTCTCACTTTAAATATGAAAAAAGCACAACTATTCTTCATTGCCATTTTACATTATTTTCATTAGTTAACATTAATTCTAAATGCTAATTCTGTGAGGCTTAAAATAACAGTTTGTTCAAAACTAATTATAATATAAGCATTCATTTCAAAAAATCATTTTACAATTTTGTATATATTGTCATACACTTGGTTTTACTCTCCTTACACTTAAGTTATTATATCAAGAATAATGTATTTTTTTTTTAAAAAATAAACTCGTGTGAGGAGTAAGTATTTCAGCCAGTATAACAACTTTAATAATTATTAGTGACTTCCTTGAGCTTGTTTGCAGAGCAGTCTTTCAAAGGAAGGCTTAACATTAGAAATTGACACTCTGAGTTATTTTTCAATATTTAGTTGATATCCATATTTTGTGTTCAATGGAGCCTCCACAGAAAATCCGGATTCAGAAAAGTAGGATGTTGAAAATGTTAATACACTGCTCAAAACAATTAAAGGATATTGTAAGTTTTATATAAAATAAAGATATAAGCGAAATTTTTTTTGCCGAAAATGGAAGAAGAGAATCCCAAATGCAAATTTTTCTGATTTTCAAACTGTGGAGTATGCTAATTTTGAGTTCGACGTCAAAAACGTCGCTTCAGCGGCAGCGAATGAGATTTGACTTTCAATTGAAATGAAGACAAGGATGATCGGCATTCAGTGACTGCTTTGTTTCGATGAGTACGATGTCTCAGCGAAGTCATTTAACCGTTTCAGAAGCTTGGAGAGTTGTTGGTAGGTTAGAAGGGGGCCAAACTCAAGCCGAAGTAGCGCAAGCCATTGGAGTGTCACAAAGTGTGATTTCCAGGATCTGGAACCGTTTTTTGGAGACTGGAAGTGCAGGCCGAAGACCAGGACAAGGTCGTAGACGGGCAACAACGCCCAATGAAGATCGTTGTTTAGTGTTAACGACTCGGAGACACCGAAATATGAACGCTACTCTTCTCCAACAACACCTTCGCTTGGCTACTGGCACCACGGTTTCAACTCAGACTGTCCGAAACCAGGTCAATGGTGTAGGTGTCTGTATGCTCGCCGACCGACGGTATGTGTTAGACTAACATCAAGGCATCGTCGCGACCGCAGGGAGTGGGCAACAAGAGCATGTGAACTGGAGGAGAAATGAATGGAGCAATGTTCTTTTTTCTGACGAGTCCCGTTTTCCTGTTCATCCGGATAATAGGCGTATTTTCATCTGGAGGGACCATGGCATAGGAGTAATCCTGCGTTCTTGCACGAAAGTGTCCGATTTGGCGGTGGGGGAGTGTTGGTGTATGGTGGCATCTCCATTAACGGGCGCACATACCTCTACATCATTCGAGATGGATCTCTGACTGCTCGCCGACATAGGGATGACATCCTCAGACCTATTGTAGTCCCTTACCCTGCAGCAATCGGAGATGACTTCATTTTAATGGACGATAACTGCAGGCCACATCGTGCTAACCTGTTGGAGGATTTCCTTTTCGAGGAAGGAATCGCACGAAGGGAATGGCCAGCGTATTCTCCAGACGTGAATCCGATAGAGCACGTTTGGGACGCTCTAGGAAGACGAATTGCTGGCCGCGAACCACCCCCACAAACTCTCCAAGACCTGGAAAGAGCTGTTCTGGAAGAGTGGAACAGAATACCCCAACTCGTGATTAATAGCCTCATTGACTCCAGCCTCAAATGTGCTCACCGTTGCTGGCCGTCCGTGGAAACCATACCTCGTACTGAAAATGATTTCCGTTGAAGAAAACACCTTTTCTTATTCTTTTTTTCTCATATGCACAGATTGTGTTTTTTTCCTTTTGTACACAAATGCGCACTAAAATGCATTTTTTTCTGTCAAACATGTGTAATTTATTATCATATAACCTACTACGTTTGTCGACCATGTATCAATCAGCTAAAAAGTTTCCCAGCCACAAGATCCACCTAAAACCGCAATATCCTTTAATTATTTTGAGCAGTGTAGCATACGGAATGTTTTTGTTTTCAGCGCAGAAAAAATTCATAATCCACCTCTGCCCAAAATTCATAGAGGGATTTATTACAAAACTTGCCTTTTAATTTCGTCACTGGATGTGAAATCTATAAAGATTTCTTCTTCAGCAGTTGAGAGTCCTTAAGTATTTTGAAATGGATCCCTAACCCACTCGTAACTTGCTATCAAATTGTCCTCGTCTGTGTACTTGATTATCGTTGAATACTCGCTACGACTTAAAAATATAACCATGATTTTGTTTTAATCTACTGCCGTAAATACTTAATACTGTGGATTACAACTAACGCGTAAATTGGAAATATACATTCAAGATTCATTCGACTCGACCAAGACTGACTGGGACTGTACCAGGTATCGTATTTTTACATGTTTTGCACAGACTTCCGATGGGTTGCTCAGACTTACTTGAACGTTTGCGAGAATGCCAGATGTGGTGGATATGATAGAGAACAACATAAACTAGATTATTTTTTAATGACATTTGTACTTTCAGAAATAGATGATAAAGGAAATAAGTCTTTAATTAAAAATCATTTTGCAATCGGATTCAATTTACAAATTAGAGAAAGAAAAAATAGCATAATAATTAACCTAATACTTAAAATTAATTTATTTAAAATATATATTACTTAAAAGCATTATATACAAAATTTAATATTTATCTTTTTAATTTGTCCGGTTTATAATTTCGATCGTATTGTAGGTTTAGCGTCAAAGTACATTATTATTGCATTCAATGTATTATTAGTTCTGGTGTGAATGTGCCTGAAATAAAGAGTCAATCAAATGAATGGCATCACCTAGATTTGCCACGTCCACAGAAATTTCGATAGGAACCCAGTTGGTACAGGTTATGGTGATTGAGGCATACAATTGAGAGGGTGGGATTCTTACCCATGCTATGCTTTCTGGACAAACTGTCAGCGCAGACTACTATTGTCGATTTATATTGCATCATCTGCGTACGGGTATGCGGCGCAAGCATCCACATTTAATGCAAAACAATCTCCCTATCGTGTTGCATGATAATGATCGTTGTCATGTAGCAAACAATGTCACTCTCCAAAGGGAAATCTTGAAACACATTCCCTACTCATTTGATGTGAATTCTTGTGGCTTCGATCTATTTCCGATGTGTTGATGGAACCTCTCTGAGGTCACCTATTTCATGAAATTTCTCCTGTACGCCACGCAGTAGGGCGCTTCGTTGCTGACATCGGCAATCAAAACCTTGTCAATGGTCTACAACTGCTTAACGACATTTGGAAAAATGTCGCTGGAGATCGCTGGAATGTTTGCTGGAGATGATATAGTAGGAATGTGTGTGTGTAATGCAATTGTATTTTAAAGTTCATTAACAAATATTTATACCAGTGTTGGCATTACTTAATTTGTATAACCCTCGTATATTCATCCCCTTTTTCAGAAGTTTTTCTTGTCAGGAAAAAATAATCCTACACATTTTATAGCAAATAGATCTAATAGACAAAACTCTTAGACTGAGATTATTATTATTTTATGAGAACATTTATAACTCGTGCACCACAAAGTAACACACGGGGCTTACATAGAAGTGAGCGTGTAGCACACATCATTCAGAATATAAGATTTACAACACAAACATCCATGGCTTACCCGAAATCCGAAACCAGAATCTGCGGCCTCGCAGTCAGCGTCTCTAACCGCTATATTGGATGGGCGACTTTAGACTGAGATTAGTAAACACATTTTTTACCATTCGTAGTTCAATGGAAAATGAAAAAAAAACAATCACAATCTAAATCATACTAAAATATAATAATCTACACGGAAAAAAAGAAAAAAAAATCTACATAGCAAAGTCGAAAGTAAAGAAGGCTTCAGCTATTATCTGTCAAAATAAATCGTTTCGTTCTAAATGATTTTTATGAAGTGTCCCCAACATTTTAAGCTATCCGCCAAAAGAAACTCAAAACATACTTCAGGTTTAGCTTATTCTCACGAACAAAAACTGCAGGAAAGTTTTATGCGTCTTTTATTATTTCTATATCCTGAAGGCAACTGATTTTTTCTCTCTTTTTTCCTTCTGTGTAATGACATCCAATTTAAAGCTTTGAAACAGGAATTTCTCAAAGTACTAAGGAAAGGGGAAAAGAATTTGTTTTGCATGGTAGAGCCTTTTTGTTTTC
Source organism: Trichonephila clavipes (assembly GCA_019973935.1). Taxonomy (NCBI): domain Eukaryota; kingdom Metazoa; phylum Arthropoda; class Arachnida; order Araneae; family Nephilidae; genus Trichonephila; species Trichonephila clavipes. The sequence goes on along the minus strand of BMAU01001337.1, from coordinate 843,309 downwards.
CTCGGATTTCAAAGTGGGTAAGGAGACCGTGTGTCCTTTTTCTTTCTTTGTGCTTTTTTCACAGAAACAACGGAAAAGAAGACATTTTTTGAAATATTACTGTTTTAGCATAGTGTTTGCCTTATCACAAAAGAATAGAACATTTGATATTCTGGTTTTTTACGAAGATATTTGCACGTAGATTGTCAAATCAAAACATAGAATAAGAACACACGATCTCTCTTTACATGAATACATTTTTATTTCATTTTTTTAAGATATTACAAGAAAGGAGTGCAAAATAAGGAACAGACACTAAGAAGCTTAGCGAATTCCGGAAATGATATACTGCGTCATAATAGGATATTCAAAATACTGGTGAAAGTAGTGAAGTATATTAACATTTATTTAATTACCGTAAAATCCGGCGTATAACGCGCACCTAGACTTTCAAGCTGCAACTTTTAATTTTTAGTATATTCGCTGTATAACGCGCGCCCGCTTTTTTATGAAGAAACCTGAAATGTACGTGGCCAATATTCTTATGTTTTTTTAAGTAATTTTATTCGAGTTCTTTTTAAGTTCATGAAGAACGTCATTGCTTTTCAATGAACAGTATTTCGATATACGTAGGAGTCTAATTTTTCCCTATGATAATCTCTTTTATTTTTAAAGCTATCATTTTTATACCCGGCGTATAACACGCACCCGTACCTCCAGCGGTTTGTATGGCTACGGTAGGCCAGTGGTCAAGGTATCGGATCATGGCAGGCATGTCATGAGTTTGAGCCCGGTACCACTAAAGACCCGAAGTGCTGGGCAGTGATGCACGTTAAATCTGTCGAGAGATGAAAAATCCTCCCGTTGGTGTGATGTGGCAGTCAGGAGAGGGGGTGCCAGCTCAGGTGTCGTCCACGTCACTTGACCATGGTTCAAAATTACGTGTTCCGTCGCCAAAAGCCCTCGTGTAGCTGAACAGTGCGACGTTAATATTCACTCACTCACCAGCGGTTTGTGGCCTACCAGAACGCAGATCACTTTCTACTGACGTGTGTTCGCTATTGAATCGGCTAAACTACACCTTAATTTGTAAAACGCTCTTAGCATCGTCTCCAAATGCTTATTGAATCTTACGCGTTGTGGATTTTGACAAAAACTGATTCAATACCTCTGCTCAAATTGTTCAGAAATAAAAACCCGACAAACACGTATAACAGCACCTCCCTCATCAGCTCGCAGGAAACGACTGGTACACTGGAACGGAAAAATTCAAGCATGTGCTTTAAGCTGTCACGTTCCACTGTGCAAAATGGAATCCCTTTAGAACCTTTTCCGTGAAAAGTCAAGTTCGAATGCGTTTCTAAATAGATCTTGTATATCGTTTGAAATTCGAAATGCCATGATCCGTTCCATAAAATCATACGCATTTAAATAATAATTTGTTTTCAAAAAAAGAATTATTTCTCACTTTTTTAATCATTTCATAGTGTCAAAAGAACAGAAAAAGATCAGACCTGTAAGTGCACACTATTAAAAGAAAGGTAAATTAAATAATTTTATCCTTCAATAAAACATGCAATAGTAAGTATGAAATAAAAACACAGAAATGTGTTGAAAATAGACAATGCAATGAAGATACGGGAAAATTTGCAAATGAAAATAGTTTGAAATTTTACATGGATGAACTCAAATGCATTTTGGCACACACACACACACACACAAGTACTACGTTCTATATAGTATAAAATTTTATTTTGTTCTATGGGAGAATATTTTTGTCATTTTTTTAACTTTCGTTCCTTCGACACGATTCCGTTTAATTTAACTTAGTGCTTATTGTGCCAGAAAAAAACATTGTTTAAAATGTTAAGTCAACATTTAATAAGAATAAAAACAGTTTTAAGGAAAAAGTCTTTTTTTGCAAGTACCAGATTTAGTAATCAATGGACTATGCATATATATATATATGGTATCCATCTATGCCAGTTGGCGTAGCAGAGATTCCTAACTGGAACCACCATTATTAACTGTAATCATGTCGTACTGAGCGCGAAATGATGCATCAGAGGAGTGGGCATTTTCGGTGTTCATTCTCTAACTCATGTTAAGGGCAGCAACCGCCCTCTGATTCATTTTATGTTCTTAACTGTCTTGCACCGTCATCTTTTTAACTTAAATACTTGTAAATATGAGCTCTGCTTTAATTTTAAACCAGATGAACCCCTCATCTCCCCATATATATATATATATATATATATATATATATATATATATATATATATATATATATATATATATATATATATATATATATATATATGTAGGATTTTCCCTTTGAAACATTTTGTTAAAAGATTGAGTCATATCCTTTTCAGAGGACCATAAATCTCAATTTTATTTATTACTGCATTCCGAAGCAGCGCCATCTAGTGAGCTTTCGTAGCTCCGGCTTGAATAATTTTTCGGCAGAGGCCTACTAACCACTGCTTGTTCAACACGTCGCGTCTTTACCGCATTTCCGCGCCCTGCGCGGCACCACCAGTCCTAACGTCCAATAATGATAAAGGTTTATTTCCCCGTCTTCTAAAGGTATAACTCAACTTTTAATTAACCTAATTCTTGCATGTCTTTCTCTTTGTAACTATCCCCTTTTGTAAATATTTCCCTTTAATTTTAAATAAATTATTTTTTACTTAAATGAAGTATCTGTGTTTAAATGACTTTGATTCAATTAATTCATCACTCACCCTTAAATACTTACCTCTAGACAAGCCACCTCGCCAATCTAAAATCCCGCCTTCTGAAGAGTCTGATTTTTATTCAAAGATTTATTCGGACTCCCACAGAAATGATTGGGGGTTCGCCTGGGATTTGATTTCGAAAATCTTCTCTAAATAATAAGTTGATAACCTTCTCTCTTCTTCTTTAAAAAAACCCCATTTTTGGCTGCACGCCTAAAATAACAAACGGACTGAATCGAAATTCGGATTGCTCCTCATAACACAAACATTTAGGTGAATAAAACGACTCCCGAAGTCGCAAGTCACAACTCAAGATCTTACAAGATCGCTTGCCGAAACCAAGTTATTTTCTGCCGTGTACAACAACTACAAGAGTTTCACAAGTCCAGTGAACACATTCAGGAGTCTTTGAAGTTTGTTTTCAAGATTATCAGTAAACACGTCGTCCAGCGAATCAGGTGTGTACTGTTTTTTATTTCGTTTTCCTTGCAACAGGAAAAAAAAGGGAATCTTCAGAAAAGAATACGTGAGTCACCGTTAATTTGATTATGAAAAAATTGTTGCAGTGTTGATTTCATGAAGTAATTTATATTTTTAAATATCATGTGTGTTTTTCTGAAATACTAATTTTCTATTTGTGTATAGAAATCGTATCAATTAAAATTTTCTACAAGTATATCTTTTAAAATATTAAGTAAGTCGTACGTAATATTCGAGTTTTTCATTTGTATCTCATTTTTCATGTATGTGCGAAAAGCTTTCATTTTCTTTTGGGTTACGTCATCGACCTTGAACTAAGAGATTAATGTCTTCCCATTCCTAAACATTTGGCAATTTCGATTACTCATATAGTGTAACATTTCTTTTTCTCGCACCTGTTTAGTAATTAATTATTTTTTATGAGTATTCGAGAAATATATTTTGAAAGAATATGCTATGTTTTTTAGAATTGATGAAGGATCATGTATAATCTTATTTTTAATGGTGTATTTTATCATTCAATATATAAGTATTTTGAGTTCATTTTTGACAGAATTATTATGCTTTCTATTGAAACGTGTGTTTATCCTTAGAATTTGCTGATGAGGTCCTAAAAAGATTTTATTTTTATTGGTGTAATAAAAAATATATATGAGATTTTTCTTAAGTAACTAACTTCTAATTGTTTGCTTTTTTCAGCAAAGAACTTTATATTCCTAAATTCTTTTTCTTATCACAATAAATTTAACACTGTTTCTAAACGAGATTTTTATTAATTTATTTTTTCTTTCAAATTCTTTTTTTATTTATTATAACGAAATGAGAACTGATATATCAAATGGTTTTATAAAAAAAAGGTTTTGTTTTTAGTTGAAATTAATGATTTGACTACGTTAAATTAAGCATTACGTATTTTAGCTCGCACTGTTGTCTTTACGCGTTACTGGTTTAAAATATTTCTAAATGAATAGAATTTGAATATTTCAATGTATATTTAGTGTATTTGGATGCAATATCATTTTAACTTGAGAATTTTTGTAAATGCAAACGAGAATTGCCAATAGCAACATCATTGTTTTTGTTTGAACGCGTAACAATTTTGTTTATTCCTTTGGTTACTATCTAAACTTAAATTTAAATTTTAAAATGGCGTATCTTGGCAAAGGTCAACGCGAAGATTTATATGTCTTAGCCACGGAATTAAATTTAAAATTCGATAAATCTATGACCATCGCCACACTTAAAGGTCTACTTATTGGTAGTGAAGATTATGACGAAGAACTGACCAAAAACATACATTCAACGATTGTTGAGGATCGCCAAGTCAGAGAAGAAAATTTACGCATTGAAGAGCAAAAAAGAAAAATTACGCATTGAAGAACGAGAAGAAAAAAATTACGCTTCGAACAATTGAGGTTAGATGAGCAAAAAACGCAAAGATGAATTTGAGTTGGAAAAGTTAAGAATCTGTAAAGGACAGTTTTTGTAGAGATTTTCTCTCGCTAGATGGCTGCACCTGTCAACTGTTTTTCGAATTCTCTAAACGGATATTGGCAAGATAGAAATTAATTCTATTCAAATAAATGTTAAACTTAAATAATAATTGTTAAACTTATATTTTATGTAAATGCATTTAATTTCTGTTAATTTTTAAAATGGTTTTCATAATTTATATTTCTGTTTTTATATTTTTCTTTACTCATGTAGTCGTATCGATTGTATTATGCTTAACTGCAGCATAACTGTGTAAAATACTAAAAACGTGGCATTTTCTGTACAACGTGTAGATCTATGTTTGCCGCCGTGGAATGAACACGCAGAATAAAATTCCAGTAGATTTTGATAAAGTTTAATGTTTGAATTAAATGAAAACTCAACACACTTGAGTATTATTTAGAGTGCTATGAAGCAAGCACCTAATAACTGGTGACCCTGGATTCTTTTTTTTACTGGAAAATGACAAAGTAGCGCAATGGCTAACAAGATCGTGGAAATGGCGCCAAGAACAATTGATGCTGCAGTGGTTCAGAAAAATTCCCTAAGAGTGGATGAACTCCTCTCTAAATTAGTAAGTCTGGAAGAACAACTTGCCTCTTTGAAGCTACAACGAAAAGTCCGGAGCTCTAGCCCTCATCACCATCAGAGGAGTAGAAGTCGCAGCAAATCAAGGCGCCGCTACAATCCTCAGGGACGATATTGCTTCTACCATTTCCGATTCGGGAAGAAGTGTCTCCCTGGTAAATGCGTACAGCCGTGCAGTTTCAATGAGCCGGGAAACGAATCCCAGCAGTAGACGCCGCGGCGAGTCCTGCTGCCGACATTTTAGGCCGCAAATTCCGGTTATTTGTCAAGGACAGAGAAACCGGATGTCAATTCCTTGTGGATAGTGGAGCAGACGTCTCGATCCTCCCTTGGACAAAAACGAAAGGTGAGTGCCAAGCCTCTCAATATAAACTGTATGCTGCTAATGGCACTGAAATTCCAACATATGGTCTAAAAATTCTCACGCTGGATCTAGGCCTAAGACGCCCATTTCAGTGGCCGTTTATTATTGCCAAAGTTGAGCGAGGAATCATAGGTGCTGATTTCCTTCAAAAATTCCAGTTGCTGATAGATCTGCACAACAGGAAATTAATCGATGGAGTAACAAATCTTTCAATTAAAGGAGAAGTTGCTACCATCCAAGAAAATGATGATCTCAGCACAGTCAATAGAGCCTCCAAATATTTCCACCTGCTTAAGTCGTATCCTGATTTAACGAAGCCAAACTTGGTTAACAGAGTTGTTAAACATGAAGTAAAGCACCACATCCTAACAACTGGCCAACCGGTTTATTCGAAGGCAAGACAACTAGCCCCTGATAAGTTAAAGCTGGCGAAGCAAGAGTTCCAGTTTATGCTGGACAACGACATTATTAGACCCTCAAAATCTCAATGGGCAAGTCCATTGCATTTAGTAAATAAAAAGGATGGCACATTAAGACCATGTGGCGATTACAGGCGACTCAACGCACAGACAATACCAGATCGATATCCAATTCCTAGAATTGAGGACTTTAATCACATCCTGAAGGATAAAAATATTTTCCAAGATAGATCTTGTAAAGGCATATTATCAGATACCTATTGCTGAGGAAGACAAAGAAAAAAACTGCCATCACCACCCCATTTGGCTTGTACGAGTTCAATACTATGAGTTTTGGACTGAGGAATGCTCCTTCAACCTTCCAACGTTTCATTACTGAAGTACTGTATGGACTCGACTTTGTTTTCCCGTATCTTGATGATGTACTTGTTGCCTCATCTACTGAAGAGGAACACAGTGAACACCTAAAAATGGTATTTGAAAGATTCCAGCAATATGGACTTCGAATAAATGTCTCCAAATCAGTGATGGGAGCTGCCCAAGTTGAATATTTGGGATTTCTGATCACTGCAGAAGGTTCTCGGCCATTGCCAGAAAAAGTTCAAGCTATCTTCAACTACAAACTACCAGAAACTATTCATGACCTGCGAACGTTTCTGGGCATGATAAATTTTTACCGAAGATACCTAAAGGATGCTGCTAAGACCCAAGCACCTCTACATGAACTGTTAAAAGGAGCGAAAAAGAAAGACCGCAGAAAAGTGCATTGGACTGATGACACCAGGAGAAGCTTCGAAAATGCAAAACTGACCTTGCCGAAGCTGCTCTTTTATCATTTCCAAGATCTGGACTACCCCTATCACTTTGCACAGATGCATCAGATTTTGCTGTGGGCGCAGTACTCCAGCAATTAGAAAACGAGAGTTGGAAACCAATAGCCTTTTACTCAAAGAAGCTAAATGAAACACAAACAAGGTATAGTACCTATGACCGAGAACTATTGGGAATATACCTTTCAGTGAAACATTTCAAACACCTGCTGGAAGGGAATGATTTTGTTATATATACTGACCACAAGCCTCTAACTTTTGCATTTAAGCAAAAAATGAAAAGCATCACCAAGACAACAACGACAACTTCAATACATTTCAGAATTTAGTTGTAACATTCAACATGTATTGGGTAAAGATAATGTTGTTGCAGATGCCTTATCCAGAATTCATTCAATTTCCGAAATCAACTTTGAGGAAATTGCAGAAGAGCAAACTACTGACGAAGAGTTGCAAATATTATTGCACAACAATTCTTTAAAATTTAAACCTTCGACATTGCCATCTGGGAAAAAACTTTGGTGTGACATCTCAACACAAAAAATTAGGCCTTACATTCCACAAAAATTCAGGTTTCAAATATTCCAACTAATTCATGGCTTAGCTCACCCTGGTATTAAATCTACAGTTAAACTGATGATTGAAAAATATGTCTGGTCAGATATTAAAAAGCAAGTCAGAGAATGGGCAAAAGCTTGCATTAGATGCCAAAAATGTAAAGTCAGCAGGCATACAAAATCCAAATTAGGAGAATTCGAACAACCAGATGAAAGGTTTAGTGTAGTTCACATAGATCTCATTGGAAAACTACCACCTTCAGAAGGGATGCAGTATTGCTTAACCTGCATTGACCGATTCTCTTGCTGGATGGAAGCAATTCCTATACCTGAAATAACAGCTGAAATAGTTGGGAGAGCATTTTATGAGAAATGGATTTGCAGGTTTGGAGTACCTGCCAAAATAGTCACAGATCAAGGTCGACAGTTTGAGGCAGAACTATTTAGAAGCATAGCTGCAATATGTGGTGCTAAAGTAGCCCACACAACATCTTATCACCCTCAATGTAATGGGAAAGTTGAACGTTTACATAGGACCTTGAAAGGTGCTATAAAAGCTCACAACAATATTAGATGGACAGAGTCATTACCCACTGTGTTGTTAGGTTTAAGAGCTGCCATAAGACCTGACATTAGTTACACAATTGCACAGATGGTCTATGGTACTTCCATTAAATTACCTGGCGAATTTTTTGATACCCCTACTATTAACATGGATCCACAGAATTTTGTCGCCAAATTACAGCAGCACATGGCAGAGTTAAAGCCACTGAAGTCTCCTAGCAACAGGAAGCAAAATATCTTTGTGCATAAAGATTTGAAATCCTGTTCCCATGTGTTTCTTCGTATCGACAGAGTTAAAAAGCATTAGAACCACCATATGAAGGACCATATACTGTACATAAAAAGTATGATAAATATTTCACAATCCTAATCAAAGATAAAACAATTAATATATCTGTAGATAGACTGAAACCTGCCTATTTGTTAGCAGTGGACAATCAAAATGAACAAACTAGTGTTGGACAAAAAAATGAGATTTCAAATTGGAAAGAACTTTCCCCAATGCCTGATGAACAATCTACTACCAGCTGTGGTAGAAAGATAAAAAAACCAGTAAGATTTAGAGAATAAACAAAATAGCAACTATTATGTATGTAAGTGTTAAAGTTTGAAATTCCTTTCACTTATTACTAGTAAACAGTTATTAAAAATTAGTAAATTTGAAAATCACCATTTATAAAATGTATCTAATTGATTAAATATATACTTGGTAATAATTCTCTTGGTAATGCAATTCATGTACATATAGTGAAAAGTTATAGTAAACACTGCTTTAAATGTTGTAGATATGCTTATAAAATGACAATGTATGTTAATTCCTGGATTTTAGAATTGAAAATTGACTCTTAATTGGTTATATATACATGTATGATTTTTATGCTAGTATTGTGAAATTTAAATAATTATTCTTCCACTATCCTGATATAACCTCATCAGTAAGTTGTAAGCTTAAGTAGAATTGTGTGTAATTTCATAACAGCGAGAACCTAAATCAAACAAAAGCTTTGTAAATAAAAAGAAATTAAAGAGCATGATGTAAAATTTTCCATATATATTCTCACATTCAAAGTAATATATGTTATACAAAGTTTTCAACTTTATGTCACAAATAATTATTTATTACTACTGTTTTTTACATTGTCGACAGAAATTCTCTCATTAGTATTACAATTTGTGGGCATCTCATCTTTTAAATGTGTTATTTAATGTGTTTTTTTTTTTCATTGGAAAGTATGTATTTTAACAAAATTATCTATTATGTATTTAATAGTGAACATAAAATTTTCAGGATATCAATATAGATATGTGTTAGCATCAAATTCTATGTTTATAAATAAATATATGTTAGCATCAAATTCTATGTTTATAAATAGATATGTGTTAGCATCAAATTCTATGTGTAGAAATAATATGTGTTAGCATCAAATAAAATGTGTATAAATAGATACTGTTTTGCATAAAATGCTCAATTGTGGTAAATGGATTGTATTAGTGATTAACTGAGTTATAATTAATTATGTGGTGAATTGAAACTAAAGTTTTCTGATATTCTTTCTTGTAAATAGGAAGTTTTCTGTATGTATATATTATAAAATTACCCATTGTGTATGTAAATATGAAAATTGATTTTTTAACACTATTGGATTTGATACGTTTCATAATATTCAAAAAATTAAGGTGTTGTCATTGCAGAGTAACTTGACATGTTTTTTTTTTTAATGGCATGTTAACTTTCATTGGAATATGAATGATTTTTTTTTTGCAAAATATTTATGTACTCCTTAGTTTCCCATGTTCAAATATTGACTGAGTTTTGTGTATTTGCAAAAGCATTCTGTAGTTTATTATTTTTTTTTTGAGTTATTGCATATCTTATATATACTCTTTTTGACTTTGTTTAAATTTGATTGTTGCTCAGTATAAATATACATTTAAAGTAATTGCTAAACATTTTAGTTGTATTTTTCCATGTATTTTTAAGAAACAGGAAGGTAGCTGTGTTTAAATATTTTGAACTTGTAGCATATTTTGTGCATTAAGACTTCTGTAGCAATCCTGTAGTAGTAATTTTGTGTTGTGTAATGCAATGATTAGTAATAATTGTGTTAAAAGCGGTTTGTATTTTTTAATTTGTAAAAAAAAAATGAAATTATAATCTGTTCAATAAGTCTGAAACTGTCCCTGCCATATATTTTTCTTGTATCGTAACTTTGTTACTGGCAAGGAGTAATGTAAAGGACAGTTTTTGTAGAGATTTTCTCTCGCTAGATGGCTGCACCTGTCAACTGTTTTTCGAATTCTCTAAACGGATATTGGCAAGATAGAAATTAATTCTATTCAAATAAATGTTAAACTTAAATAATAATTGTTAAACTTATATTTTATGTAAATGCATTTAATTTCTGTTAATTTTTAAAATGGTTTTCATAATTTATATTTCTGTTTTTATATTTTTCTTTACTCATGTAGTCGTATCGATTGTATTATGCTTAACTGCAGCATAACTGTGTAAAATACTAAAAACGTGGCATTTTCTGTACAACGTGTAGATCTATGTTTGCCGCCGTGGAATGAACACGCAGAATAAAATTCCAGTAGATTTTGATAAAGTTTAATGTTTGAATTAAATGAAAACTCAACACACTTGAGTATTATTTAGAGTGCTATGAAGCAAGCACCTAATAAATCCAATTAGGCGCTGATACATCCAAAGAAAGTGATACTAAATTTCTCGTCAAAGAAATTTCAAAGTTTATACATCGTTTTGATTTGAAAAAATACATCAGTCTTTATCTAAAATTATTTGAACGTCAAGCGCAGAGATTAAATATTGATCAAGAAAACTGTGTTTCTCATCTGTTAGGCTTGTTACCGACGGAAGTATCTCACATCATAGCGAGAGAGCCTGACGACAAAGCCAACTCTTACGAACACGTTAAAGATTTACTGCTGAAACGCTTTAAACTAACTCCAGAAAAGTTTCGACAACTATTTGTCACTCACCAAAAAGCACCTGAAAGAACATGGATTGATTTTTACCATGAGTTAAACACTTACTTCAACGGATGGATAGATGGATTGAAGATAGATACTTTCAAAAAGTTATCAGATCTAATCATAACAGATCAACTAAAACGAAAAACTCCTTTTGAATTTAAAGAATATTATCTTGATGAATGGGCAAATATGAGCTCCCCTGTTCAATTAGCAGAAAAACTAGAAGAATTCGAAGACTTTAAAAGGACTCTGAAACAAAAATCTAGCAGTCCATTTGTGAAGAAACAAGAATTCAGATTCACAGAAAAGAATCGCAGATATGAAGCACCAGGAAAATTGGAGTATAACAGGAAAGATAAGAAGTTTCCAGCGTCAACGAATTACAACAAACATTACGATGCCCCTGTTACAAGGTACGAATCTGTTCAAAGATATCAAGACAGCGCGCAGAAAGGGTATTACAACAAAAATTACGAGAAACACTCAAATCACAATGCTTCCAAGCAGGCTCAGACGAACTATTCAAAATCGCAGAAATTCAAAGAACCTCCAAAGCCAAAAGAAACTTGCACACTCATCGTTAAGGAAGGTTTACGTACTAAAGAGATATTTTTTGGAAAGGTGAAAATCACGGCGCTCATAGACAGTGGTAGTACCGTAAGTTTGCTTCGAGAAAACACAAGCAGAAGAATAATGGATCCAACGAAATTATCGAAGAATAAGATGCTTCTTACAGGTATTGGTGAAGCACAAGTGACAACTATCGGTTCCTTTGAACATAAGTTCAAAATAGATGATGAAAATTACTCGTTAACTTGGCATGTTGTAACGACTGATAAATTAAAATTCGAAGGAGTTATTGGATCAGATCTTTTGGAACAAGCATCGATAAATTTTACTAAATAATTTTAAAAATTAAGGAGTTAAATTCAACAAATATGAGAATCATGCACAGCTTATGCAAATATCTGCTGAAAATCTTCAAGAAGAACTAGACCTACGTCATGTTGAACATCGTCAAATCAAGAAGGAACTTGAAAAGTTAATTCAAGACTACAAGCCAGAAAAAACAGCATCTACTGACGTCACAATGAGAATTATTCTAAAAGACGAAGAACAAGTCTGTCAACACCCTCGTCGACTAGCTTTCACAGAAAGACAAGAAGTAAACAAACAGATAGAAGAATGGCTCAACGAAGGCATTATACGTCCGAGTTCTTCAGAATATGCAAGTCCAATCGTAATGGTAAAAAAGACAGATGGATCTTCGAGAATGTGCATTGACTACAGAAAATTGAATCAGAAGCTTGTGAAAGATAAATTTCCGTTACCTATCATCGAAGATGTTTTAGACACTTTGCAAAAAGCAAAGATATATTCTACATTAGATTTACGCAAGGGTTTCTTTCACGTCGATGTTGACGAAGATTGTAGAAAGTATACATCCTTTATCGTCCCAGATGGACAATTTGAATTCAACAAAGTTCCTTTCGGACTAAGCACAAGTCCAGGAGTTTTCCAACGCTACGTATCAAGTATATTTAGCGATCTTACTCGGAAAGGAATTGTAATCAGTTATTTAGATGATCTCGTCATTCCAGCGAAAAATGAACAGGAAGGTCTAGAAAAACTTAAAATTATTTTTGAAGTCGCAAAGAAATACGGATTAGAAATTAAGTTCAAGAAGTGCCAATTCTTAAAAAAGAAAATTGAATTTCTAGGTCACATTGTAGAAAGCGGAACTATTAAACCATCTCCCACGAAGACAATAGCTGTCCGAAAATTTCCAGAAACAACAACAATAAAACAAGTACAAAGTTTTCTTGGTTTCACTGGGTATTTCCGCAAGTACATCAAAGATTATTCAAAGATAGCTAAACAACTTAGCGATTTAACCAGAAAAGAAAACCTCTTTGTTTTTTTTTTCGGGACTCAACAAAAAGAAGCATTTGAAAAGTTGAAGAAAATCATGTCCGAAGGCCCAATCTTGCACCTTTACAAGTATGGAAGAAAAACAGAACTGCATACAGACGCCTGTAAACAAGGGTACGGCGCAATTTTGTTACAAGAAGCAGAAGATGGAAAGTTACATCCCGTTTACTACATGTCGAAAAAAACAAATACAGCAGAAGAAAAGTATGACAGCTACGAACTAGAGGAACTAGCAATTATCAACGCATTAAAGAAGTTTCGTGTTTATCTTTTAGGACAACACTTTAAAATAGTAACTGACTGTTCAGCATTTCAGAAGACTATGCAAAAGGAGCTAATTACTCGCATAGCCAGATGGGCGCTTCAATTAGAAGAATTCGATTATGAAATAGAGCACAGAGCTGGAAGTCGTATGAAGCACGTTGATGCTCTTAGCCGATATCCCGTAATGATGGTATGCAATGATACATTAACTTCAAAGCTTAAAAACGTACAAGAGGAAGATGACAACATCCAAACATGAAATTACTTCTAGAGAAGCAAGAATCAGAAGAATTTTTTGAGCGAAATGGTATACTTTACAAGTACTTAAATGGTCGAGAATTAATTGTAATCCCTAAAGCAATGCAAGCTGAACTAATTAAATTGATTCACGAAAATGGTCATTTCTCAGTAGGAAAAACAGAAGAAATTGGGAAACAGGAATTTTTTATCCCAAATTTATCCAACGTCGTTAAAAAAGTAATAGTTAATTGTGTTCCATGTATCTTAGCTAATAAGAAAACTGGCAAAAAGGAAGGGTTTTTGAATCCTATTTCTAAGGAAAGCATTCCTTTAAGTACATACCATGTTGACTTCATTGGTCCTTTACCCTCCACAAACAAAAGTTATCAAAACATTTTCACCGTATTAGACGCATTTTCCAAATTTACTTGGATATATCCCATCAAAACTGTGTCTGCTGAAAGTGCCCTCGAAAAACTAAAACAACAGCAGAAGACCTTTGGTAATCCCATCAGAATTATATCTGATAGAGGTTCAGCGTTCACTTCAAAATTATTCAACGACTACTGTGATGAAGAGAACATTCAACATCTACAAATAGCGACAGGTGTTCTTCGAGGAAACGGACAAGTTGAACGAATTCATCGAACTTTGATTCCAGTTCTCACCAAACTATCATTAGACGACTCAACGAAATGGTACAAATACGTCGACAGATTACAGAGAATACTAAATAGTATTATAAGTCGCAGTACAAAGTGGACACCATTCGAACTATTAGTGTGAATCAAAATGCGTAACAAGGAAGACATCCTAATCAAAGACTTACTTCTAGAAGAAATGGCGAAAGAATTACTAGAACAACGCGAATTTTTAAGAAACGATGCAAAAAAGAACATCGAAACCCTGCAGTCTGAAAATAGAAAGACGTATAACAGAAGAAGAAAGAAAGCTTCGTTATACAAAGAAGGTGATTTAGTAGCCATCCAAAGAACCCAATTTGGAGCGGGACTGAAACTAAGACCAAAGTTCTTAGGCCCTTACAAAGTAACAAAAGTTAATTCCAAGGATAGGTATGAACTGGATAAGGTTGGTCAACACGAAGGATCGAACTCAACCACCACCTCAGCTGATTTGATGAAACATTTTTATGCTTAATTGAATTTTTTTATTTATTATTTTTAATTTTTCTCATATTATATCCCTCTTGAGAAATTCATAAATATTCTATGGTAACACTCGTTTCCATTAATCATTTTATATTCACTTGTAACATTTATTATATTTTCGTATTATTCTTTATCTTTCTATTGATGCGAAGGATTTTTTTTATATTTTGTTAATTGTAGATCACAACATAGAATATTTTGTTTTTATATGCTTTATTTTAGGTCCGGAATTGTGAATATTAGGTATACATCTTTAAATTTGTAATATTTTATTTTATTATCTTTAAGAATCGTATTATTTGTCTTTATTGCATCCACTTCCCAATAATCATCAAATTTATAGTTGTAACTAAAAATAGTTTGTATTTAAAGTACTTTAGCTCTCAACATTTTGTAAGAGCTGAGAGACCAGCTCTGTCAGGAGAAGGTGATTTTGTAGGATTTTCCCTTTGAAACATTTTGTTAAAAGGTTGAGTCATATCCTTTTCAGAGGACCATAAATCTCAATTTTATTTATTACTGCATTCCGAAGCAGCGCCATCTAGTGAGCTTTCGTAGCTCCGGTTTGAATAATTTTTCGGCAGAGGCCTACTAACCACTGCTTGTTCAACACGTCGCGTCTTTACCGCATTTCCGCGCCCGGCGCGGCACCACCAGTCCTAACGTCCAATAATGAGAAAGGTTTATTTCCCCGTCTTCTTAAGGTATAACTCAACTTTTAATTAACCTAATTCTTGCATGTCTTTCTCTTTGTAACTATCCCCTTTTGTAAATATTTCCCTTTAATTTTAAATAAATTCGTTTTTACTTAAATGAAGTATCTGTGTTTAAATGTCTTTGATTCAATTAATTCATCACTCACCCTTAAATACTTACCCCTAGACAAGCCACCTCGCCAATCTAAAATCCCGTCTTCTTAAGAGTCTGATTTTTATTCGAAGATTTATTCGGACTCCCACAGAAATATATATATATATATATATATATATATATATATATATATATATATATATATATATATATATATATATATATATATATATATATATATATATATATACATATATATATACATATATATACATATATATACATATATATACATATATATATGTATGTATAAAAATATACATATATATATATATATATATATATATATATATATATATATATATATATATATAACTATCTTAATACTATAAATATTATCCTCTACATATTTCTCATACCAAAAACACTTTAAACAATTAAAGGAAATAAATAGTTGTTTAATATATTTCTCTATTTTAACACCAGAGTCTTTTGTTTTTCATTTTAAAAATATCCCCACCACTTTTCCAAAATTCTTATCGAAAATACAATATTTTTCAAAAATCAATTTTGTTTCGTTATAATGCATTTGCACATATTAACTGGCTTTACAAAAACAATTCTATTGATTTTTTATTTAAATAATGTTTAAATTTTATTAAGTATAGAATAGGAATTAAAAATTAACAATATGTATGAAAGGAAACGAGATATATATTTAAAATAACATGCCTTTAGAATCATAAAAATATTTAATACAATAAGCATTCAATTATTTTCTAAAAAATAATTAGGACATTCTAAAAGTAAAATTTTGTGTGTTTCAAATATATTCTAAAGAAAAATTTCTTATTCATTTTGTTAAACTTACTGACAGAATTTCATTAACTAAAAAAATTATTTTATTTTAAATTATTTTTATGAAGTAATCTTTACATCATTTTTATATAAAAGATTACTTCGTATAAATAAATATGTTACTGAATTTTTCCTTGTATCACGACATCCATAAAAAAAAAATTCATGTTATTTTCCACAAAATGTTTCGTCCCATGACAGTTCCAGCAACAAACGTTATTTAACACACTGCCGAAGAATCATGACAGCTTCGTAAAAAAATAAAATGAAGAGTTCTAAGTCCCATATTTTTACATCCAGTTCACAAACTTCTTTCCAAACACACTCCTTCAAATATATTTACTCTAAGCCACTTTGTCAGGATTCGATATAAAAGAGGGAAAAAGAGGAAAATGGGAAAAGGAAGGAAAAAAAACTCTTTTAAAACCAGAATCTGAAATCACAACAAATCTCTTTCTCCCTTTTAATCCGATATAGGACAAAAAAGCCTTGTGAATGTCGGATGTTTTCATTATTTTTAAAGAAAGAAAGGAAAAAAAATGGATTTTTTGGAATGAAAAGATATTTGTAAGTGAGGGAATATAACTGAATTTCATAAGCTAGGTTCTTTTCAAGTTGACAAAAACTTGATTTCGAAATCATAATTCGAAGAGGAATCTGAAAATTGTGGAGAATTCATTTTTTGAAAGAGGATGGACAACTTCTCCGTTTTTAAAAAAGTTTTCTATCTCAATAAGGAGTTCTTTTATTAAGGAATATGGAACCATAGAGTTATCTGTATTGTTTTATGGAACTTGAAGTTTTGCAGTGTTTTTTAAAATTTTGTGGCAGCTGTTGTTTAATAAATATTGGTACAAAAGCTGCCATTGGGAATTCACTCGAATTAGCATTAGACACTGGATTAGAGTACCACTTCGTAAGCTCAAGGTTGCGGCTTCAATCCCGATTGTAGTCGATAGATTTTCTGGGTGCAAAAATAGTAGGTACGCCTAGCATATGATTATGTGGCATGTAAAAGTTCTCTTGAGTATTAATTTGGCTATGGTACTCTCGGTAAAACTAAATAATGGCAATATTTAGCATCCGACGAGAGCTTGAATTAAAAATTAATTCAAGCGTCTATATTTGGTAACAAGGCCGTCGCTACATGGTTCCACCATGAAATGACTCTCCCATTTCTGGATTTGCCGTGTCTGCAAAGGCTAACCTGCTTAAGTGCAGCCCCATTAGAACAAAAAAAAATGGATAATAGGCCTAAAAACTAAACTTGAATGAGAAAAATAGGGCTTTTATCTGAATTTCTTATCAATCTCCAGCTGTCTAATCACATTTAAACTAATTTATTTTGGATTAATGTCTGTGATTCAAATGAGAATATTTTTGTTTCATTCATGTATCGAAATGTTTACATTTTAAAAATATTCACAATTAATGTATATTGAGCGTATAAAATGACACTTTATTTTAATTAATATTGAAATAGTAGAAAAAATTCTTTGAAAATTATGAATCTGATAATTAACAAAATAATGCCGAACATTGACTTACAAAAAATAATTTTTCATACATAGATTTCATGATTGTTATGAATAGTTATCGTCGTAAGGATGGTTGTTATTAGAACTTCTCATTAATCTCCTTAAAAATCCATACTAGTTATGCATAAACTATCATTATTGATGTACTTTAATGTAATGCCCTTACATGGTCCACTCGTTAGTCATCATTCTATGACTAATGACGAAAGGTTAAATGTAATTAAAATGTTGGGAAGTTTTTGTTCACTTTTTTTTATTATTAGTTTATATAGATTTTAACAGACGAATTTTAAAAAAAATACTATATTTTAGTTAACTGTTTGAGTTAGTTTATATTCAAACACATGTATTTTTCTAATTTGATGTGATATTCATTAAAACATCGCATTCACTTATTTGTTATTAAACTTCAAAGGACTTGTGAATCAAATTTTATTAAATGACAAACAATTATAGCACTTTTTAATTAACTGTGTGTGTTGTGTGGAAAAGAAAAGAAAATTTATTTTTATTTTCCCAATCCCTTGATTTTTAGAGATACTTACATTATTTTTCAATTCCCGAGAAATGATAAAGTATTCTTAGAAGCCTCTTAAAAAAAGGAGAAATGGAGGATATTTACGAATCGTAGAATTATTGGTTGTCGAGCTAGGACGACAGCAAAAAATTTATATGTTTTTATTCGATCGATTATTTTAAATATTTATAAAAAATAATAATTAAGCTGTTCTCTTTAATCGAGTGTCTTTGTTTCACATGTAGGATGATACATATACTTCTTCCCGAATACTTCTTCATTATTTTCAAGATGACTGAAGCTATTTTATACATAATTTTGATAAATTCATGTTTTTCTAATTGTTCGTATATGTATATAAAATCCTTAAATATATACAAATAGCTTTAAAACCTAAGTATAACTAGTCAAGATAATATTAAATATTAGCCACAGTAGTACAATAGCAAACTCCTGGCCTTAGGAACCAAGATTGTAGGTTTAAACAAAGTTTTAGGGCTAGCCAACCTTCACCTGTAATTTGCCTATACTACTGAGCCATAGGGAAAGGAAGGAATATTATAAGAAGAAATTTAAATATTACAAATAAAGTAGACTAAGCTTTTAAAGTATAACGATAAAATTAGAGCCAATTTGTATTTACTTCTATATATTTAAATCCAATGCAATAAAGTAGATAGTAAGACTTACTACGGGAGTACAGAGACAAATTATATTTCAATCAGTTTTGGGGCCTTTTCCCCGATGAACAAAACTAAATATTTCTTTTTTGTTAAGCAAATTTATTTATTATTTAAAAAAAAACATAGCTATATATATATATATATATATATATATATATATATATATATATATATATATATATATATATATATATATATAGCTATGTTTTTTTTTAAATATATTTATTTATATATATATATATATATATTTATATATATATATATATTTATATATATTTATTTATAAATATATTTATATATATATTTTCTGAATTAAAAAAATTATAATTAGCATAAGATAGATTTGAGTGAACAAGAATCAAGACCGGCATTAAGATATTTTAAATTAGGATATTTTTATTAAGATATTTTCCGGCATTAAGATATTTTATAATTTTGTAGATTTGTTAAAATTTCAATACTACATTTAATGAAATCCTCAAATAAACTGCGCAGTATTCTAAGTACAATATTACGAATCTTTCGTGTTACTTTAGAGTATTGTCAGATTGTCCACTAATTCCCCTCGTGGAAGAGCTGAAATAAATTTAATCATCTTCTAGAACCAATGTCATTTTCTAAAAAAAAGGGGAGGTGTCTTTTAAAAGTATTTCAGATGAAATTTTATTTTACCCCTTCCCATTTTCACCAATCAAATTACCGATTTCCCATTCCATTTTAACCCATTCGAATTAAATGCTGAATTGATTAACAGTATAATTATTAAAATAATCAATAAAACGAACTATGTGCGTGCTAGAAATGATAGTGATTTTGACGAATAACGTATTTAAATTTCAAGGACAAGTGTATTAAAACGTAATTCATCAAGCACACACAATCAAAATTGCTAATTAAGCAAAATTCTGCTTACTGTTAAGCAAATATCGCCAACAGCCTAAAAAGCATATAGTTAAAAAAAAACGCAATTAAAAATCTTATGTGTTTGAATAAACTTAATTATCAAAATTTAAAACTAAAGCCGTGATTAAAATTTATTCATTTTCATAATTATTTTCCACGAAGTTTAAATTAGTTTTGAGAATAAAGTAATACATCAACATATTCATCGTAGAGCGCCCTCTATTGAATAAATGTTAAACTAAAAACTCAATTGTTTCAAGCTATTCGACTGCCCCAGGCCTTAAAATAAAATAAAAAGCGAATAAAAACCAGAAAGCAAAACATAAATATTTAAAATAATCCTAAAAACATATGCTCTTCTCAGAAATAACTTCCCTTCGAAATCACAATCATGAGAAATAAACAAAATATTACTGATACACTCGCATTAACAAATTCCACTTTTCTGCTCATCTGATAGAAAACTAAAACTCTTCTACGAAACAAGTTCCATCTGGCGATCAAATCAAAACCAATTTAATGCAGAAACTCTTCAGAAAGAGCAGTTAGAAACTGAAATTATACAGTTCTTCCTTCGCCAAAACCCAGTCGTCATAGAATTTGCATTCACATTGGTGAAGATCTTAGCTTTCACTTGTTGGTAATCTACCAGTAACATTACTCTACCGGGAATCACGAAATGGAAGGTACGGTATTTATTTATTTATTTCCAGGAAAGAAGATGGAAGATTGTCAAGTGTGCTTGCATAATACTTCGATTATTTAGATTCTGAGAGTTTTATTTAGAGAAGGAAAGTATGAACATCCTCCTCGAGTTGAAGGGCACGTCATTGAAATCTCCCTTTTTGTACATAATTGCAAGCGTTTCGTAAAATATATCCTTAGAATGAGAGATATTGGTATCTAGGATTTTTTCCCATTTCATTATTGTCTTGAGGGCATATATATATATTTCATTCTCTCTCTTATTCAAATTTATATCTCATAAAATACTTGTTTGTAATAATATATGCATACACCTTTGAGGAAATAAATTATTTAAGTGTTATTCCAATGCTTTAATGTTAATTTCTGCCTGATTAAACATAAAGAAATCACATTTATATCGTAATTTTGAATAAAACACGATCTAGTAGGACTAATTTTTGCTAAATTTAATTGAATTTTTAAGATGTCGTAACGGAGAATATTAAGGCACCCCTGCAAAATCAGGTTTTTTATTCCAATCCGGATCTTACAAATGACTGCAAAACATTGGCATCAGGCTCTTTAGGGTCCCTAGAATACTGGACCCCATCGCGATGTGGAATCAGTAGGTGAACGTCACGCCACTGATGATAAACTTGACATAAGAAAAAGTATTACAAATCGAGCCATTTTGCAATAAGTATTTATTATAAGCAAACTATTTTCAAAACAAATTTTGATAATTTTTTGCACTTCTTTTTATATGTTAGCATTATTCATTTCCTGAAGTTTGCTGAATCATTTCAAGTGTCCGCAGGGGCGGCTTTAGCACCGGACAAACCAGACCCTGCCCGGGGTGGCATTTGAGTTTGAAAAATAATTTTTTTGTTACAAAAAAATTATATATTTTCCGAAATAATATTTGGGTGTGAATTTGGTATTTCATTTAACGTATCGTATTTCCTTATTTTGTGTGTTTATTGTAAGTTATATTTTATGTTGAAACTTGAAGGGTTCGAGGTGGGAGTATATGTTAAATCATGAAATTTGATATGTTTACACATCTTTCACAAATAAATTTCTCCCCATCCCGGAATGGGGTTCCAATGCACTTTCATTTCACTCATACGATGTCCAGTGTCAGCGATTCAAAAGGGAACAGGGGTAATAACAGTTTTTGGTAGATAGAAAGCCACATTAGATGTTTTATTTTAGTCTTGAGTGGTGTTACTTTTCGTTACAACAAACGCTTGTAATCCCAACCAGTAGTAGACTATTTTTCGAAGAAATTGGCTTGCTGAAATGGACGATTCCTTCTCTAACATTTTACTCGTTTGAAATAATAGCAAGTAATTATATTCGACTATTTCGAATTATTTTAAATTTTCCAAGACTTAAAATAATAATAATAATAATTATATATTAGGTTGGGGAAAAGGAAATCCATTATTTTTTCAGCAGATGGCTGTGTAGTGTCGATATCTCGTGAAGTATCGATCAAACTATTTTAAATTTATACTCGTTGTCAAGGTGAGACATTTCGCACTAAAAAATTCCTTTTTGTGCGTTTTGTTTGATGCATTCAGTGGTAATCTACAGGGTGTTAAAAAGGAAGTTAACAAAGAGAAAATTCGGTACATTTCACAGTTTTCTTTGAAACAGGTTGAAATTGTGAATGGTGTTTATGGTGTTGATACTGTAATAGCTAATTACCTGCAATTTTGGTTTCGTCGATTTCGTTCAGGCATTCCTGATGTTAAAGATGCATCTCACTCATGCAGGCTCGTCGTCGAAAATGTCGATAAAATCACATAAGTAATCGATGTTTACCGGCATGTTAGCAGTCGTAGCCTCGTCCAAGAACTAAATATCGACCATAAAACAGTTTTGAAGCATTTGTGCAAAGTTGGATTAAAAAGAAGCTCGATGTTTGGGTGCCTCACCAATTAACACCAAAAACATGATGGATCGAATTTTCATCTGCAAAACCAAATGGAATGAAATCGACTCATTTCTTAAGCATATGATGACTAGGAATGAAAAATGGGTCACATACGACAGTATTGTGCGAAAACGATCGTGGTCAAAGCGCGGTGAAGCAGCTCAAATGGTGTCCAAACTAGGACTAACATCCAGGAAGATTCTACGTTGTATTTGATGGGATTGGAAAGTATTAATTTATTATGATTTGCTTCCGTATTGCCAAAAACCAAAGACAGATATCTATTGTCAACAATTGGATCGTTTGAAGCTAGGATTGACCAGAAACGGCCAGAAGGGACCAACAGAAGAGGCGTTGTGTTCCACCAGGGCAACGCCAGGCCAAACACGTCTGTAGTGACTCACCAGAAATTCTGGGAGCTTGGTATTCATCGTGCCTCCCATACAATAACATTATAATGAATGCAATAATATTGTACTTTGGCACTAAATCTACAATAGGACTTTAATTATAAGCCAAACAACTTATCAAGATAAGTATTAAATATTGTATATAATTTTGCATATGACAAAGCCATGAAGGTCAGTAATAATTATTAGACTTGTTCGAAGTTTAGTATCGATAAATTAATTGTCAAATACGTGGTATTGCACCTCTAAATTTATAAGTATATTATATCAGTATAAATGTGCATTTTTTATTAATTGTATCAGAATCTATTTTGTTTTGCTTCCTTTGAATAAATTAATTTTTTTTTAAAAAAAATCTTTTATTTTCGATATTCTCTCACCCTCCACGTAGGGTAATCATGCCTCACTAAGGGGGAAGGGGCACACCACAATTTGAGAAACGCTTATATAGATTCTATAACGGGAAAAATATAATTTTTAAACAGCTGCTTTTGCTATAAACAGTTTCTTTCCAACATTTGTTAACTCGCTATGAAATAGAAAATGTTGTTAAAATAAAGAATAATAATTTTTTATTATTTAACGCAATAGTATTTTACTATCATTCAATTGTTATAAATGAGTCTAATAAAATCTTTTATTATTATTTTGTGACGGGCTCACGCGTATTTTCATTAACATGTCCTTTTGGTTTCTTTGTAGCCAGAAGAAATGGTAATTCTTTTCCAACCAACCTGAGAAGTAAAACGTGAATGAAAGATGCAAATTAGGAAGCTTTTAAATAACAGAAGTTTAGAGAAAGTGGTTTGGCATTTGGGGAGTGTTATGATAGTCCGTGTTGCAAATGTGAAAAGTATTCTGAGAAGTTAAGTGTCAGTAAAGAGAGGTTACTCGTGACAGAGGGCCTGTTGTCAAGGTAGATATTATTCTACGCCAGTGAACCGTAACTTCACTCAGGATCAGATAGATTGCTTTTTCGTTGGACATTAACGTAGGAGTTACCATTTTAACATTAGGATTTGTGTTTACATTGAAATTGAGCTTAGGCGAGTTAGTTATTGATAGTGGTCCGGGTTACGTTATTTAGCCACCGTAGATTCTCTCACATGTCATGTTATTACCTAATCTGTTATTGATTTAAGTTAAGATCTTAATAAAGTAATATTAAGATTATGACAGCTTCTGGTTCTTCATTTATTCCTACACCTCTAGCTCACGCTGATAATCTAGAAGAAAGGCACCCAAGGGAAGGGGGCACCCTTACAATTGTTTCCTCAAATTTGCATGGCATTTTAGGTTTTATCATAGATTTTCCGAAAAAATATGAAATTTTTCTTTTTTAACACTAGAAAGACTGATATTGTTCAAAAACTGTCAAAATGAATGCATTGTGAAAGAATAATTAATGTGTAAAGAAATTTGTTTAAAATTAACTTTTAATATTTTTATATTATTTACAGTCATATAACAAGTTATTAGCAAATATTAAAAATAAAAAAAAAATTACTTCACTTGGAAAAAAAATATATTCTAAAAAATTCTAAGAAAGAGAAATTTTGCATTATATATGTCATTGTTCTTCTAGTTGAAATTAAAAAGCAGTCAAAATGACTTCCTTGGGCAATCTTGTGTTAAGTTAATAATTCAGAAAAACAAAAATTTTAGAGAAAAACTTTTTTATCCAATAAAAATTTAATAATTTATTACATTATTTAACAATTTAAGAAGAAATGAAAGGAATAAAATTGGAAATTAACTTTTCCCTCAGTATCTGAACAAACAATAAAAAACACTATTCACTTATTTTTACATTTATTTAATTATACCAAAACCAAATGACTAAGCATCTACCTGTTAAGGTACCTTTAAAAACCATACTTAATGTGACAAGGTAACGTATTTCCTCCAATCAAATGGAAGCTCCAAGAGCTAACTTCCGTTTTAATGAACTTCCGGCTTCAGCCCAGTATGTTGTGTATCACAGATTTAATCGTTGAATCTGTTGTCAACATAAATAGGATTTTAATGAACGTGTTGCAGAATTGGGTTACCGTGGTTAATTTAGTGGTCCAGACATCATTAACGTCAGCAGGAAACCAGTGAGATTGAATGGGGAGAACTCTTTATGGCCTTGCTTTAGTAGTACGGCGTTCTTCAGCAAGTTATGCTTCTAGGTCAATGAGGTATTTTCTCTATTGATCTATATATATATGTGCATCAATATTTATTTGGAGCTTAATTTCTAATCCATATCAGTATTTGGCCTTCAAACGTATAATTACTGAGTTTGAAATCTGATTGAGAAAGACTGACGTGAATAATGCGGTAGATTCGTTAATCAAATGTTTTAAAGTTTGAAACGTTATATTCACTCCATAAATATTGAATCAAACTTTTCCAAAATTTCGATTATGTCGTATAATTTCTTGATCAGTCGACTGTTTAATCTGTTATGGGATATTATTGATTTCTTCCACGTTGATGATTAGAAATTCCTTGAAATTGTAAACTTTTGTCAGTGGCGTAAGGCCAACCTTTTTATTGCCGCGGACAGGTCAACATTTGTTGATTTTACCGCGGCCAGCTGAGGGGGAGGACGTTGGTTGTTTATATTTTAGACTGTTTTGATTTAATAATTTTAATTTAATTGTATTTAATCGTGACTTCAGAAAAAAATTTAGTTAGACCAAAAAATGAATATAAAGTGATTTAACAAGGAATATATAATGATTTTCATAAAAAGTAGCCTAAATCCAAGAAAAATATACCACAGTAAATAAAAGGGAAGTAATTTAATGTTTATTGTGTGGACCGGCAGTATTTGATACATGGGCCGGTAACGGTCCACTGACCGAGGGTTGGAGAACACTGGCGTAAGGTATACTCCCGCAAACTGGCATCATCGGAGGGAGGGCAGGTTTTTGGGAGGTCCAAATTCTAACTGACACAAGTGTACCCTTTGTAAGATCTGACATGTGTAGGATCCAAAACCTGGCTTAAAGGGGCTTTTATATTCTCCGTTACGCCATTGAATTATGTGTATATACAACAGTGAACCATTTTGTTTCTTGGCATCGACTACCAGCCTCCATAAAATACGTAATTAATTTCAAATATTTTAAAAAGGTATTATAATTTTAAATGCGGATTATTGCAAACGATAAATAGGTCTTCTGTTGCACTTTTACACTGAATTTCAACTAAGGCTTCAGAGGTCACTTTACAAAAACATTAACGAAAATGATTTTTAAAATTTTTTAACACACACACACATTACTAGGAAGTTTGAATATTAAAATAATATTCAAGCTCTTGAAAATTATAATATTTTAAACACAGAACAAAATATCCATTATAAATTGTTTTATCTTCGTAATTTTACGGATCATTTATTTTATTTTTAACATTTTTTAAAAGTATTTCTATACTAGATATTAAAATGGAATGCAATATTTATATTATGTATGTCAGATATTTGATTTTCTGCATTATTCTTGAATACAACAATAATCGCATCAAAATTAATACTTAAATTTAAAATTTTAAAATCTGCGAATTGCAATGCCATACATTCGAGAGAAAAAAAGGAATAAAAAAATATCCATATTTAGCTTGTTATGAAGGAAAATTAATTTACGAAACTGTTATTGCTCCAGATAGCAGATTTTTTTATGTAACAGTATTTTAAAATATCTGTTTTCAGTTAAAATTTAAGGTAAAATGTATTTTTAAAGAGGAAAACCATTTAAGAATTCCCTGAAGATTTTTTTAAGCCCAACTCCAATGTGTAACCTTATTCTTCGATGCATTTTAAAATATTGGTAAATAAAAATAAATACAAAACATGTTTATATCAGTACTTTTGCTCTTCTGTTAGTTTATTATACAATAACTCTACACTTCAAGACGTGAGGAGAAATCCTAATACATGTAGTATTCATTTTAAAATTTAAACAACTGGTAGACGTAACTGTAAATACTTGATAGTTCTATGTTGAAAAATTAAATCGAGTTGAAAATTCTCAACAAAAGAAGCAACTTATTTACTATACATCGTTGTACAATAAGGAATGTTACTGAAGATACGTCATACAACTTTCAACTGATTAATTGTATATAATTTTTATTTCACTATAGGACTTATTTACTCCTTAATTAATCCATAATTTAAAAAGTTTTTGTACAAGGATTAAAAGAAATGCAGATAAATGTGAAAATAAATTACAATCTAATTATAATTATTTTACTATAATTGAGATTTATTTCTCTCTCACTCGAGTTATTTAAGGAAAGTGAATTTTAAATATAAGATGTACAAGGCCTTATATACTTCTGCTATAAACGTTTGGTCGTATAATGTTAAATTATAGAAAATTGCCTTAAAAAATTCGGAGAACACTTTTATTTCTGTTAGGCTTAGCTACGCTAACATCAAAGCGTTGCAACTAGTCTGATGCCAAAATGCGGAATGTTGCTAATCCAGTAAACTGAAGAAAGTTACAAAGAAATTACTTTCAGATTTACAAGTATAAATATAAATACAGTTAGTTTACATAAAATACAAAATATAGTAAATTACAAATGCTTAAATATAAAATTAGGAAATTTATATTAAAAATTAATTATTTTTCAAATTATAATGTTCTGTCATCTGAATACATTTTTGTTTATTAACTCACTTGGCATGTGCAGCCATTAGTTGGCAACGAGGTGAACAGTTGTTTTCCCAATACTCCCATAAAAATATAATGCAACAAAACACTGTTTATAGTTTGGAAAGCAAATAAATTTGAACATTATACAACTGAATATTTCTGAGTCCGTTATAAAATATATCACGAAGATTTCATATCGCGGAACTTCCATTTGCGCTCAAGTTTGAACACAATTCCAGTCATTTGTAGATGTCGTGTTTAACTTGTTATACTGCTGCCAAGAATTACAATGTGAAAGGCGTGAAATATAGGTATTGTTCGTAGTAAAGATGAGTTTATGCATTCGTCAAATAGAACTCCTTATATCATGCGTTGTCATTAAATATGAATGATCTAATATATGGGGTCTTAAAACCGTGACCCGCAGGCCGTGATTGGCCCTCGGGTTGAAGGATCTCTTCATTTGAATTTGACACAATTTTAAAAAAAATTGCCTTGTGCTTTTTGTCACAAAACATACCATTTTTTTTTTTGTTAATCGATATATTTAAAACATTTCACTGATAAGTTTGATATCCATTTGTGATAAAATTTTCTGAAAATAACAAGTTTTTCAAAAACTTTATTGCATCTTAAGTAGTTTTAAAGATAAAAAAATCTGACCATGTATGAAGTATAAAATCGCAGAATTTTTTGAAAAAATAGGTGGACTCTTATCTTTAACAGGTTTGTAAATTATTTTAATTAGACTTTCATTTGACTTTTTGACACCGATATATATATTTGCAAACATCATCTCTTCCCTTAGAGTCAGTTGTAAAACATCCATTTTTTAAATAAATTTCCGGATAATATTTTTTTGACTAACGTGTGGTCAGCAGATCACTTAGAATTTATTGATTTGATCCGAGGACCATTATAAATTTATCAATTTAGCCTTCGAGTGTGAAATATTGCAGATCTCTATTCTAATACATAACTTAACATTAAAAAGCAAAAAAAAATCTTCAAATTACACTGCTCAATATAATTAAAGGATATTGCGATTTTAGGTGGACCTTGTGTCTGGGAAACTGTTTAGCTGATTGATACATGGTCGACAGACGTAATATGTTATATGAGAAGAAATTACACATGTTTGGCAGAAAAAAATGCATTTTATTGCGTAATGTATAAAAGGAAAAAAACATAATTTGTGCATATGAGAAAAAAAGAATAAGAAAAGGTGTTTTCTTCAAAGGAAATCATTTTCAGTAGGGGGTATGGTTTCCACGGAGGGCCAGTAACGCTGAGCACCTTTGAGGCATGGAGTCAATGAGGCTATTAATCACGAGTTGGGGTATTCTGTCCCACTCTTCCAGAAGAGCTCTTTCCAGTTCTTGGAGAGTTTGTGGGGGTGGTTGGCGGCCAGCAACTCGTCTTCCTAGAGCGTCCCAAACGTGCTCTTTTGGATTCATGTCTGGAGAACACGATGACCATTCCATTCATATGATTCCTTCGTCGAAAAGGAAATCCTTCACCAGGTTAGCACAATATGGCCTGCAGTTATCGTCCATTAAAAGAAAGTCATCTCCGATTGCTGCAGCGTAAGGGACTACCATAAGTCTGAGGATCTCATTCCTATATCGCTGAGCAGTCAGAGGTCCATCTCGAATTATGTAGAGGTCTGTGCGCCCGTCAATGGAGATGCCACCAAAACCACCGCAAAATCTGACACTTTCGTGCATGAACGCAGGATTATTCCTACTGCCACGGTCCCTCCAGATGAAAATACGCCTATTATCCGGATGAACAGAAAAACGGGACTCTTCAGAAAAAAGAACATTGCTCCATTCATTTCTCCTCCAGTTCACATGCTCTGTTGCCCCCTCCGTGCGGTCGCGACGATGCCTTGATGTTAGTCTAACACATACCATCGGTCGGCAAGCATACAGACCTACACCATGGAGCCGGTTTCGACAGTCTGAGTTGAAACCGTGGTGCCAGTAGCCGAGCGAAAGCGTTGTTGGAGAAGAGTAGCGTTGATATTTCAGTGTCTCCCAGCCATTAAGACTAAATAACGATCCTCATTGGGCATTGTGGCCCCTCTACGACCTTGTCTAGGTCTTCGGCTTGCACTTCAAGTCTCCAAAAAACGGACCCAGATCCTGGAAATCACACTTTGTGACACTCCAATGGCTTGTGCTACTTCGGCTTGAGTTTGGCCCACTTCTAACCTACCAACAACTCTCCAAGCTTCTGAAACGGTTAAATGACTTCGCTGAGACATCGTACTCATCGAAACAAAGCCGTCACTGAATGCCTGTCATCCTTGTCTTTATTTCAGTTGAAAGTCAAATTTCATTCTTTGTCGCTGAAGCGACGTTTTTGACGTCGAACTCAAAATTAGCATACTCCCCAGTTTGAAAATCAGAAAAATTTCATTTGTGATTCTCTTCTTCCATTTTCGGCAAAAAAAAATGATCTTATATCTTTATTTTATATAAAACTTACAATATCCTTTAATTGTTTTGAGCCGTGTATTTTAGTGAATAATAAAAATAGTAGACGTTTATAAATTTTACTGTTAACCTTTCTGAAAGAAAATTTTCAGTTTGATACACATCCTAATAAATACGTCTAAATTTTAGATATATAATTTACTACTGAATAGTTGTATATTTATAAACTAGCTGGTATACCCGTTCTTCGCATAGGTGAACTGAAAAATTGAACAACACAGATTGAAGGATAAAGAAGTTTTTAATGAGTTAATTTTACGTGAATTGCAAATTAAACAAAAAAAGCTTTTCGCATATCTCAGCTGAAGAAAAAAAAGAAAGAAAAAAAATACCTTTGTTAAATTTTACGTCTGTAGATCTAATAACTGATAAAAAGGATTTTTTTATATTTATAACTCCCCGTAACACTCTTGAGGGTCGATTTTTGAAAATACCTTCCTAAGCTGATCTCTGCTCAGCAAAAGTAACACATTTTTTAAAAGCTTTGTGACGCTTAAAATATTGTAAATAATTTATATCTGAAAATGTCAAACATTAATATTACTTTCTGTTGAATTTATTTTATGTTAAAATTGTAATACTCGCAAGCAACGCCCTTTTATAAATAACAATGGTGATATAGCGAAATGTTGACGATAGAGTCAAGTTGGCATATGTCTAGCTACTTTCATAGCTCAAACTTTATTAGAGCTTTGTAAGACCCGCCGTGTAGGAGAGCGATGCACGTTAATGCTTTATCTAGCTCATTATGATTTACTACAATTTTTTTCATGCAATATTTTTAGGTCACTACATTGAAAATTAAAGGACATACATAAACAAAATACTCCACTTTGGGAAACTTAATCCGTTAGAGCTAATAAATTAATTAAAGATATTCCACTGTAAAATTAATTTTGTACACCGTTCACTTAAAATAAATAGTCAAATCGTTTTCTAAGGTCTACATAAACATAAAAAACATAAGACACTTAAATTTTGACATTAACTATTTTTGGGGGACAAAAATGATAATCTTTGCAATCTGCTGAAAACGCCGTCAGCTGAAAATGCAATATCTGCTGAAAACGCCGTCAGCTGAAAATGCGTTTCACCTTCCCCGCTAAAATACTCATCATAGAACCCGTGCTGTCATATATCTTGGAAGAGTGGATTTCAAAGAATATTCCAGCTAAGTATTGGTTGAATATGCCCGCTAAATTGGTGTGGCGTGGTAGTTAGGAGAGGGGGGTGCCAACTCAGGTGTCGTCCACGTCACTTGACCATGGTTCAAAATTACGTGGTCTGTCGCCAAAAGCCCTCGTGTAGCTGAACAGTGCGACGTTAATATTCACTCACTCCAAAAAATACAGTACAGTAGTTATAATTATTTTCATACTTAAAAATGCAATATCTGCCTATTCAATTAAAATTATATGGTTATAATTAACTACTAACCACACAAACAAATTTTGAAAATTTGTCCAAATGATGTAGTGTGAAAGAGAAAATTTATTCAGACAGACAACAAATGTGTCTTATATGTATATAGATTTGTTTGAATTCTTGTGTATTATTACTTTTGTAAGCCTCATGACATACTTTATGGTGTACCAGTCTTTTAAAGCTGACTGAGCCACAGCAACATTTAGCTGGGTATATAGCTAGTTATAACATAAAATTAAATTTTAAAAAGATATCAAAAATAAAAGACGGCTCAATATTTTGAATAAATCAGTATAAATATTTTCGTACAAACACAATATATATATATTGTAAAAATTTATTTTGATATTTGCATTTCAGGCAGACATCAAACAAAATTTTAAAAATTGTCAAAAACAGATAAAAAAAACATATTTAAGAAAAATACCACTGATTAATTTTGCCAAAAACATTGCAATGTGCAAAATTATGTGCAGTATATAATAACCAAAAAAAATGTAAGTACTAAAATATATATAAAAAAAAATTACATACTGTATTAATTAAGTATTACTGGAGGGAAAGGTAAAACAGGCTAAGATAATACTCATAATATTATTTTCATATTGGTTGGCTACTCATTTTTGGCATGACTTTGTAATCACGCCAAATTGGTATGTAGCGGCCAGTCTAATGTTATAGTAATGTACAGAATTAAAGGTACTTACGTTTTATGGCAACCTATTGGTGACATTATACAAAATGAAGCACATGATTGCCAATTCAACACATACAAAGTTGAGATTGCCAAAGTGGCGAGTTGTCTTGAACGTTGGCGATTGTGCAATAATACGCAAGTACTAAAAAAATTATCCAAAGTATATATATCCCGAGCATGAAAATAAATTGAAAAATGACGTATACAATACTAACATTAACTGACATAAAAAGAACTGAACTAACTTTATCAATGCAAAAGCATAATTTGAAAAAAATAGGTACTTACATATAACCGCAACCTATTGGCGACATTATATGAAACGAAGCACACGACTCACAATTCAGCATATATATGACATGCAAAATCGGGGTTGCCAACTTGGCAAGTTATTTTGAATGTTGACGATTGTTAGGATAGTACATAGGTGCCAAAAATAATTTATCTTACGACTACCTGCTTCCTCAACATACTCATTTTTGGCATGATTCTGAAATCAAGCCAAATTGGTATGTTGCGGCCAGTCTAATATTATAGTAATGTACAGAATTAAAGTTACTTATGTATTATCGCAACCTATTGCTGACATTATACAAAATGAAGCACATGATTGCCAATTCAACGCATACAAAGTTGGGATTGCTAAAGTGGCGAGTTGTCTTGAACGTTGCCGATTGTGCAATAATACACACACACACGTAAATACTAAATAAAAAATTATCTAAAGTATATGTATCCCGAAAATAAAAATAAATTGAAAAATGAAGTACACTACTAACATTAACTGACACAAAAAGAACTGAACTAACTCTATCAATGCAAAAACATAATTTTAAAAAATAAGGTACTTACATATAACCGCAACCTATTGGCGACATTATATGAAACGAAGCACATGACTCACAATTCTGCATATATATGACATGCGAAATCAGGGTTCCAACTTGGCAAGTTATTTTGAACGTTGGCGATTGTTAGAATAGTACATAAGTACCAAAAATAATTGATCTTACAACCACTTGCTTCCTCAACAGGTATTTAAGCCATTTGTCTGTTTTGCTCATTCTCTGATGCCTATTCCAGTTTGATATGTAATTACTACCAACACTGCTTTTGCTTGGGCAGTATGATTACCCAAGTTTGATTTGGTATACTGACTATCTGCTTCCCTCAAATTTTATTTGTCTGTTTTGACATTCTCTGATGCCTATTCCAGTTTGATATGTAATTACACTTAAAGGTTAAAAGTTTGATTTTCTGCATGGAAATTTTATGACACATGAAATTGCAATGAACCATATTATTGGATCAAGTGTGGTATAGGGGGGGGGGCTACTTGGCGCAGTGCTTTATTTTGGTGACTAAAAGTGGTCGCCAAGGTACTTTTTTCGGTATTAGTTATTTTAGAATGAATTCGATATCTCACCATGAGATTTAGATAAAAATCAAAAAATCCGAAGAAAAATCGCCAAATCCAAAGTGGTCCCCCTATACTACACTTGAACCGAACTGAAATATAGCCCTTATCAATGAGAAGTTTTAGTTTGTCAAAATTATAATCTTCGCATTCTAAAGAAATAAATAAATAAGTTATAATTTGTAAGCAAAATCACACACATAAACATCCCGCGATAATACCAAATCTTGCGAAAACAAAAATAATCCTAATTAAATATCATAGAATAGAAAAATTGAATAAATATTCCAACTGATAAATATAGCTATAGTAAAAATATGTAATAATCTTGAAAAACTGCGTGTAAAGTATAAATTTTCCACTTTAGTGAGAAACGTGATATCATATGACGTCATAACACTGGAAAATTACTTAAAAATTAAATTTTAAAATATTTAGATAGGATTACGTTGCGAAACCTATTTAAGAACCTTCCCCACATAATTTTGTATACGTGTACCAAATTTCTCGTTATTTGGTTGTCTGGATCTTGAGTTATAAGGGAACAGACAAACAGACAATAAATGCGTCTTATATATATATATAGATGCACTTATTTTTTTATTTTTGAAATATGGATTGAATATCACTTCCTATATTCCTACTACATGTAATTTGTCTTTGTTATCAACAGTAGATAACTATGCGTGTTATAACTGACCCTAAATTTTTATATAATTTAGCTATTCCATTTGTTTAGTTATTTTACATTAAAAATATAGTGTATACGTATATAAATTTAGCCCACAAATCATTCCTTCATGACAAGTACTATTTTAACTATTGATACATTGCTTTGAAAAAAATGTAATATCAATTCTTCTAACTATACCATTTGTTTTCAATTTATGTAATATTAAACTAAAATCTAAAGATCCTTATATCACGTTTTTGAAATTAATAATCATCTCAAACTTATCTGATTCCTTTTAATTTGCATCATTCTAGAGCTACGCAAGAACTATTACATACTAACTCAATACTTCTGAACTTCGATCAGATAACAAGGACAACGTATGTACTGATACCTGTCCCCCCTTCGGCCGGTTTCACTCAAGGCAACTATGAGGCAAGCAATTCGTTTTTTGTTGGCATTCCACTAGCGTGAAGACTATTCTTTTACAAGTGGATACTGCAATGAGGGGACTGTAGGGGAAAAGGGAGTGTTGGACTCATCGGTACAGTGATTGAATCTAAAGGAACAATAAAAAAAACTTTAATCATTTTCAATACACAAGTGACTCCGTGTGAAGAGCGTATTTTCCACAATTAGTTGAGTCAACTAATGAGGTGGGTTATTTTTTCGAGTACTTAAAGGAGTGCCCAGCGGGTGTGTCAGTTGATCTCGTGTAAAAGGAACCGGATGATTTCTATTGAATACTAACTACCGACTGTCTGCTCCTACTGTTTTATGCTGCATAAGCTGAATCGTGTTAAAAGACCCTTACGTTACACAACACGTTAGGACTTTTAGGTCCAGATTGATGAGATTGCAGAAAACCTGTATTTCGCCCGAAGGTATGTAATGAAATCTCTATTTATATCTGAGGTGTCAATGATCAGAAAAAAATAGATTTTTAAAAATGATATCATTAAATGTTGGGTAAAAAGCGAACAAAAATAAAGTCCTTAAATAAAATTTGTTTTAGCAATGGTAAACACAAAAGTTATTAGCAACTTTTATGTAAAAAACACGTTCATATTGAAAAAAACAAGAATCTCATTTCAAAATGAAATGAAATTCGTATTGATCAACAAGTTGCATATATCTATGTATTATATAAACCTTTAGAAGGGTCTAAGTTAAGCTTGGGGAGCTTTTAACTTATTTTAGTTTGCTTATCAACTATTTTTTGACATTTGTAAAAGAAGGTTAATGAATCTTTTACTTTTACATTTCTATTTATTACTTAGTATCATGTTTTGAAGAATTAGACATATAATGTATATGTAAAAAGAGAAGCAGTTGAAGAGATAGCTTGTACTATAGATAACTAGAATGGCAAATATATGCAACAAAGAGTCTCCTCATAACTAAATCGTTTTAATCATTTGTGGGACAGAGAGAGAAAACATAATATGTGAAATTTATTTTAAAAAAAATACTAAAGATTATTGAATTATGTAAGATGAATTTGAACAATTTCCAATGAAATTATGAATTTTTATTTAGTACTTGAGAAAAACAATATGCTCTTTCATCCTATTATTCAAAATGTTACGGCTGTACAATTTTTGAACTCGTTATAGTTTTGAGAAAATTCCTCTAAAAACAATCATGTTTCTACATTACTGTGAATCAACATCTTAATAATTTAAGATACAGATTCTACATACCAAAAACAGTAAAATATTAATGATTATTTTTATGTAAACTACTTGAAGGTGTCAGACGGTTCTTTTTAAAATTTTAAGGGAATAGGATTAAACAGAGAGTTCGAAAGTAGTTTTACAGCTTTTGATAAAATACAATTATGGCCCTTTTGTAAAAAGAATATTTAATTATGTATATATATATATATATATATATATATATAATCAACAATTATTTCAAGGATAGTTAATAACATATTGAATGAAACATCACCCATTAATTTAGTAGATTTTACAGATGCATTTAAAAATTAAAATAAATACAATTATTAATTTCCGTAAACTTTAAAATTACGGAAAAAATTTTAAAAGAGAAAAATTTAATCTTCATATTTGTAAGCAGAAAAGTTATATGAAAAAATTTAAAGTCCACGTTTCAAACTAGAAAACAAATTCCAAGTAAGTTAATAAAGTATAGTTAATACACTCTTTTTGAAGTGAAAAAAAACTTCCTTCGATAGTTGATCAATTATGGAAGAAGCTTTTCCTAAATCTTTTTTCAGACTTCAGATCACA
This sequence comes from Trichonephila clavipes, assembly GCA_019973935.1. NCBI lineage: Eukaryota > Metazoa > Arthropoda > Arachnida > Araneae > Nephilidae > Trichonephila > Trichonephila clavipes. The sequence goes on along the minus strand of BMAU01001337.1, from coordinate 806,720 downwards.
TTTTTTCTGATTTTAAAAATGCCGAAGACAAAAACTTCCCTTGGAGACGGTTACCAAGGGAACTAGAAGATAGTATCGACCACCTGTTGCCATGTCAAAAGAATCGTTTATTAGGGGTTTGCTTGCCAGGATACCATGGAAATTTAATTGATATGTTTGTTGACTCCGCAACGCCATGATTTATGCAAGCAGCATAAATTAGTCAGCGTATACTTTAGGCTTGATTTAATATATTTCCATAATTTTACAAACTCGTTTGCAGATTTTACAAGCGGGTTGAGGAGAATTTATTTTAGTATTCTGAAGCTGTGTGTGTGTTGCCAACGTGTTATTTTTATCATTTTTTACCCCGAAATGTGAGATGTAGCCTGAAAAATCCATAGCCGATAAATAGATTAAAAAAATTAATTTAAGTTATCGGAATACTCTCGATTAAAAAAAAGACAACTCATGATGGAATTTTTATTAGCTTTTTCATAACTTAATGTATTATATATATATATATATATATATATATATATATATATATATATATATATATATATATATTTAGAGGTAACATAATTTACTGAAATTTTATCGCTTTTTAAATTTTTGTTACTTAAAACTTTTAGGAAACTTTCGGAAAAAGCTGGTAAAAATTATTGATAAAATATCTGATATTTTATACATCACAGATGCCAAATACAATTCATAAGTGAACAAAACTCATGAATGTACGGAACGTCCTAACGCAAAATATTACATAAAAATTGAGTATTTTAACAAAAAATTGAACAAATTTCCTTTCTGATTAAATTAAAAGTTAAAATTCTCATAAAATCAGCATCTTTAAATTTGAAAACTATTTTTTTTTCACTAAACAATGCCAATGAAAATAAATCGAACTGTGGTTATCAAGTATTCTGACTAACGATTATATTACGCTTGATTTTACTATTAAAATAAAATATTTCTATTCCCCAATTTTAAAATTATTATTTAATATTTCCTGAGATATTACCAAGTCAACAACACAAGCCATTTAAGTTTTGAGGCCTATTTAAATTTTCTTTTTCGTTCAGTTTCTCTAGTCTTATATTTTATTTCTAAATAAATAAACTTGCATTTTTAAACTGATTTCGTTTTCTGAATTAATTAAAAATTTATACGTATTTGTGAAGCAAAAGTAATGCAACTTCTCTGTATTTCCCATACATTTTTACAGCAAATTTTAAATGTATTACGGTTAGTAACTTACTCGTAATTATACATGGATCTCATTAATTTACTTTTCATTTGTGCCTTAGAATCAGTACGGGGATATTGGTAATATATTTCGTCATTTTGAATCAAAGTCAAGTGATGTAGGCAACTTTTTAAAGACTCCCTCTCCCCCACTTCCAAATTTTAGAACCTCTTACGCAAAAGAACTTTGAGCTCCAACACTATTACTACACAGCGGTAGTAAGTAAGGGACTGGAGCTTATGCTTTGTTTAGATTAGGACATTGTACACCGCAACCAAGCTATCACGGCCACACAATTATTCACGAAATTAATTATTAGCTGTAACACTGTATATTTATAGGTCCCTTTCTTTTACAATTAACTGGCAGCCAGATGGCACTGCTACGCTTTTGGAGAAAAATTCCTTTTCTTCCGAAGTAGTTCAAGAAAGATTGCCTGCGTACTTGGTAGGGAATTAATTACCTTTCTCTTTTGTGAGATGTTGTAAATGTGCAGTAAAATGAGATTTTTATCTCGTCTGATGTATTGCGGTACTTCAGGATTTTTAAATATTATTTGTTCCTATACATATATGTATAACGATATATAGTATTTTACCTCAAAATACTAACAACCATGTTGGTTCAATTGAATTTTTTTATCACTATAGTACCAAACATCATAATATTATTCAATATATCAAAGACAAATATTCTTAAATTCAGATATTTTATAAAATATATTATACCAAATAAAATACAAAGCAAAAAGTTGAAAAAATAACAAAAAAGGATTTATCTAATCAATATAAATATATTTAATACACTCAATCTGCTTTTTTTCTTTCAAAGATATATTGAGAAAAATTTGATAAAATCCATTTTATCGAAGATATGATTCATCATCAAAATACAGAAAGATAATATATTTTGGAAAAGGAAAAAACAAAGAAAAAAGAAAAAAAGGACTTTACTTCAAAGCAATAAAATTATTGTTCTCAAAGGTTCGATTTTAAGCCCTTCGGTACAGTCATACATTTTAAAGCATGTTATCGGACCCTTTTTTTCCTTCTGAAGTGAATAAAAATTCCATTAGTGAAAGTTTTCCAACATCTGCTAATGCCGTGTGAAAAAATAAATTTCACTTTTATGATATAAGAGAGGAAAATATTGAAAATTGGAGTAACATTTAGTTACATCTGATAGGAAGAGCAGAATTTCGAACTATGTCACAAAAAAGAATTTACTTCCATTACATAAAAGGAGAAAGAAGCACTTATTGGATAATTTTCTTACTTATTGGATTTTTTATGTATCTGTTTTTTATATTACTAGTTTTTAGATTAAATTTTTGTTCACTGGTTCGTTAATTTTTTAAAAAGTTCTTAAAGCGAATGGATTTTTTGTAATTCAATGATTATTTCAAAAACTAAAAACTACACAGCTTTTCTCAATTAAAAGCTTATATTTTAATATATTTATTCTAAAGAACTTCATGAAGATAAATTGAAATACGTTGGTTGTCTTGCTACTGATGCAAATGTAATTTTGCATAATTTAATAATATTAATGTAATTTGTATCGTTTAAATTGTTTAATATTATGATTATTTTCACTTCATTTTTTTCAAACTAGGATTAGAACATGTTCTGAAAAAAATAACGTTCTTTTTAGCAGATAACAAAACATAATGTTGAAAGGAATATTATACACTTAATATAAGCTTAAGTAAAACGGTGTAAAAATATTTGATGATAAACAGAGAAATATATAGTTAACAATGTTCTACCTCATAAAACTAAAATTGTATATCAATTTTATATCATGTGCACTCTTAAGAAAATTAATAAAAAACGTAATATACAATACAAAAAAAACAGTTAACAAAAGATTAAATAATTTTTTTCTTTATATTTTGTTTTATTTTGATACCAACTGATATAGGACATTGCAGAACATTGTGAATAATATAATGCTCTACAAAAAGGTATACTATTAACTAAAAGCAGAAACGTTTACCCAAATGGAAGATAAATTAGTGAGAAACAAACATTTTTCCGAATTCATTTACATTTTTTTATATCATAGAACAATATTAAAAGATAAAATACAAAATTTTCTAAGCTATCTAATATTTCAAAAAATTATTCCCGGTATTGAACCAGAATTAGGAACTCAAGATGGGAAAGTTTGAAATAAATATGTGTGTGTAGACAAAATATCCTTTATTGCATCATGAAGGGCATTTTAAGAGCCATAATTAATAATTTTTACATTATACATTGCAAATATATTTAAATCCATGTTAGAAAACGCTTTCCTGTATTAGAATATAGTAACCTACGCATTTGTTCTTTAAAACATAAAAATCATTCCTACCTTAAATCAGCAGCATTTTTCCGAAAAAAATATATGTATTTACTTTATAACTAGTATGATAAGAATTTACTGATAGTTCATTGTAAAATGTATGCGGTTCTAGAAAAATTGTTTACACTCTACAGTCATCATAAAAGCTTTCCAAATATTTTGACGTAAACATTAGACATACTAGAAATATTCCAATGACATAAGCCTAATGCAAGCTCAACTTAAATACCATTACCATTTTCCCGCTTTCATCTTCATTAACCCGTTCAAAGATCGAATAGTTTTCAAAGATTTATTCCCCCACTTTCCCTTTCCATTTGTTCGTGGAACGGGAATTTCAGCACCTGAGGAATGATATTACAACATCTCTCGCAGCTTCCATGAGGCTGCGAGTAAATTAATTAATCTCTGACTGACTTCTACATCTCCTCTGAGCATGTTTTAAATGAGGTTATTAATTCATAGCCCGGTTAGCCAAACGTATCTTCAACTAATGCATGAATGGGGAGGGGGTGTTAGAATAAATTACGCCCCTAAATATGTGCAGAGAAGGGGAAGCACTCTCCTTTCCGGGATGGTGAGTTGGGGGGGGATTTGCGTGAGTCCGTATTCAGCGCGCGAAAGTTTGGATTAAAACTTTATAGTGGCCTGCGTGAGGGGGTGGTATTCGTGAACGAAATGTAGTAATTATTGGTAATTTGAAGCAATGCACGGTGAGTGATGAATTGAAAATTTTAACATTTGATTGATAGTTTAATCTATTCATTAATCTAGGAGAGAAATATTGAATTTTAATTTCAGGCAAACACATATATCTGATTTGATAAGGTTTCATTATAACACGTAGTATTACGTAAATTTTAGAATACCTTTCACAATATTGTTCCAATATCTCAAGAATGAATTGTATTTGTTATGGATTTGGTGGCAAACGTTGCGATGGGACTGCATCGTGGCTATTAACATTTGCATTTTGCAATTTTAATCCGTGGTGAAACGACTTTTGAATTGGTTCCCTAGGATCATTTTCTTACTGTGCACAATTTGACTTAATTTTAAGTAACAATATTCTAGAAATACATTAGAGATATACAGGGCCAATCCAAGCAGGTGTGCAGTGTTCGCGGGCGGCCACAACTTGCAAATAGTTATATTAATCAAACAATTTTTTTACGAATTTTTCAAAATAAAACTTCAACAAGTTAAATAAATATGCCGAATTTTAAATAGTTATTGAAAAATGGAAACAAGCCTCGATTTCCTGATAGCATAGCATAGTTTAAAAGAATATAATGTTAATGTACATGGTATCGGTCCAATATCCACTAATGTCTACCCTTTACACGCATCCTTCATTTTATGGAAAAATTCGCGACATTGCCGGAGAAAATATTCATTTTTTGCTCATTAGTGACACTGACGAAGGATTGTGGATAGATCCTTAAGAAAGACGCCTCCCAAATAATTTTTTTGAAAGTAGCTTTACGAAAGTATCTTAAACAGCTAAAACTAATTAAAACATTTAAATTCAATAGGTATTTGGTGAAAAAATTCTCAATTTAATAACATCTTTACAATTTAAAAAACAAAAAAAATAGCAAAGATGAAATTTTTTGCATCTGCCTGGAGTTCAAGTTATGATCAATTTTATAAAATTAGAAAAACAAAAAGATGGGGTCTTTAATCTACCAAAAGTGAACATTTAAATTACTCAGGATCTATCATGGCGAGTCTGATAACTCAAAATATTATGAATGCATTTCTACAAAACTTTTTGTGAACCTGATATTTGTATTATTTTCAAGAGAATGTACTAAAACATTTCTTATTGTATGAAAAATTTTTGAGTAACGGCCTGCTTTTTAAATCATGGTCTCATAAAGAGTCTCACATTCCTTATATATAATAATTACTCGATCAGCTCTAAAATTTTTAAACTTTTATAAAACATTAAAATTTTAGTGCATTTTCTAGATAAGTACATCTAATTTGCTTTAGTAATATTTTTACTGATGTAAGTTTATTACTTTTTTCTTTAAATGCTTTGAGGTTTTTCAAAAATATTGCAAAAATGTCCCCTATAATAGTATTTTTTTGTAAAATTTAGACAATTTTTAATAAATATTGTTAGTTAAATATTAATATTAATTGGTATTGATTCCTAAAGAAACGTTTATAATGTTTTAATATGCTATTTAAAGAAAATACTCCGAACACGTATTCTGTTACCTTAAAACGTTAAATACCCTAAGTTCCAAGTGATGCGTATTTAGAGGAGGCAGATTCTGATCTCGAAACTCGGCTTGGAGCATATAATTTTGCATATAGAACAATTGATTTCTTTTAACCTGAACATATAAGGTTTTTAGAAGCTAAAGGTAAAGTGAAACGTAACAGTCATTATTATTTCCCAAATTGGGACATGTTGATAAACGTTTTCATTTTTCCAATCTCCGAGTGACAAATCACATTATGTCTGCATAGCAACCACAGCATATTTGTTGATTAATATTCAATCCAATCATACATGGTTTATAGGAGATTAACTTATAGTGGAATATGTAAGAGTCATTATTATTTCGTATATTATCATATGATGAAAAAATAACCTCAATGTTTCAAACTCTGGGTGATATATCTCGTATGTCTAGAACCAGGACTGAATTTTTCATTAGTATTCAACTTCAGCTGCTTATTATTTATAAATCTATAAGTTACAATTTTGCCCTGAGGTATCATAATTGAAATATAATTGGAACAATATATATTCTTAATCGGTCAATAGAAAAAGAATTTGTGTGGTTAAAGATAACTATTATAAATATATATTTATACCATAAAACATACACATGAAATGTTACTTAACCTAAGTGTATAAGAAGAAAACTCAGTCAAAAATTATTTGGGTTAATAATAAATAAATTCCTTCTCACAATCTAATTTATTCAATAAATTCCTACTTTTCATGCTTAAATACAAAAAATAAGCCAGCAATATTATTTAAAGGAACTATTTTTCATAATTTTAGTTTCGATAACTTTGCTGCAACTTAGTTTAAAAATTTCTGCATTACATGAGATACAATTTGTTGAAAGTCATTGATACCATTAGTGTATATATTTACAGTAAAGACCGTATCACACGTACATTTTTGGTGCGATGTTTTCGGCCTCCTATCCGAGGGTGAAGGGTTGCCGTAAACAAAACGACATGCTCCGACGTCATCCGCGCTCTTTCTCCACATTTAAACAATACTCGCAAATTTTTCTACTTCGGCAAACGAGCATCCAAAATTATTTCTTTTATTTCCCTCGCGCTTTTGTTGATGGGCGAAAACAGAAATGGAGCACCATTCTTTTTAAAATATTATACACCGTTAAAATAGCATGCATCATTGCAATACTATACGCCATATCTGATGCATTTGACGAAATTGCAGACGCCATATTGTTTATGACGTAGGGAGCCGAAGAACCCCATTGGCTGGAATTTCAAGCATCTTTGATTTGGAACTACTTTTTGAGCTAACTGGCAAAAAGTTGTTCGAAAGCCTTTGCTGTGGCAACTGAGTAAAATTTACGCGAATTGGACGAAAAATTGTTCGAAACATGTACGTGTAATACGGCCTTAACACTAATAAAAACTTTCATTTTTTGTATATAATTTAGTTATTAATTCAAAAAGGACGTAAAAACATAAGTAGTTATAACATATTATTGCTGTCTTTTTACACGTATTAGAATCAAATACCTTTCTTCGCTGCATGAAAACTGTCGTCTTTCGGTACGTGCTGAATATCATATACAAGAGTGGTGTTAGCAAGCAGAGTTTTGTCCTTGTTAATTCTGTACACGGAATACTTGAAAGCGAGTTCTGATGGGCTGTCCCTTTGATCTTCGGTGAAAAGAGCACCTGCAAAGAAAATTAAAGAATTATTTGAGAGTAATGAAAGGTCTTAACCCTTTAACTGGCACAAAGCTAAAATACAATTTTCTGTGATAAAGTGCTTGCTAAATGTAATGTTCTCATCCTCTATAAACACTATTTAGGCACACAAAAAAATCTCATCAGGGGTTTTATTCCTGGGTGGTGGCTAGACGTTATAGCCACTGCGCATTTATGACATTCAACTTACTTTTCAAGACAGAAAAAATGAATCCTTTTACAATAAACTTTTTTTGTCAAAAATTAACATTTATGCTAATAACTATTTCAATAACAACTAAATACAAAATAGTAGTGCAATAAAATAATAAAAGAATAATTGTACAACATAGCATATTTACTTAGAATATACATTGAAATTGATATTCATCCACAGTTTATATTTTATTTAATTTTAGTATAAAAGTTAGAAATAGAGTAATATTCTTGAGGATTTAAAATAAATGTTTCACAAATTTGATGAGTTATTTACTGTGGAACTTTATAATATTCAAACGTTTTTTCCGAGCAGAAAAGTTATGATGAAAGATTTTCTAACCCGAGTACCACATATTGTAAACAAAGTTTGTTTTTATTTCCAACCCCTAAAATTCTCACGTGATTCTAAGTGCTCTCTCTCGAGTACAGGAAATAGGCCATTTTTCTGTTCTTTGTGGGAAGTGGATAGAGCCTCTATGCCCATAAGAAAGCTTTCCAAAACTTAAATAAAACTTTTTTTATTAATTGTACAATTGCTTAATTCATTCAGATGAGAGGAAAGTATACTTAAGATATGTCGAAATTTTTTCAAACATCAAAAATTTTATTTATAGTAACCAAAATACACTTTATAGATTTACACCAAGAAAAACTATTTTTAACTACCCATCAGAGGACATGAAATGCAAAATAAGGTATCGTGCTGCCATCCGTATTAATTTTTATACGTTTTAGCTTTAATTAACGCATATAGATAAGACTAAATATTCAACAACCGCTGGGAGAAATTTTTTTAATAAGTGGCTAGACATATTAGTCACTGCCCGCTAAAATGATAAACGTTAATATTTTTCAGTAATAGTTTTTTTCCAACAAACAGATTATTTACCGTACACTTACTTCCATGAATATGTTGAGGATATTTTGAACTGTTTTAAAGTTAAAGTAAGTTAGGTGTGCCTTATATACGGATCTGCTAATCTTATAAAGAAAAAAAATAAAAAAAAAAGTTATATAAATTTTTTATTAGACTTATGCAAGCAATTCAATTTTTTAAAATTGAACTTTAGAGGGAATAAGGTCACATAAATCATCAAAATTAGCGTCAGAATCCACATTTCCACATAGCTCATAAAATTTCAATTCACTTATTGCGATGTCTGAATGCACGTGTACATCAAATAGCGAGTTTTTCTTCCAGGTTATGAAACATAGGTTGAGGATAACTTGAGTCGAAATTTCTCTCCTCGTTAATTTTTCAAACAACAACAATAAATGGGCCAAAACATAAGACGAGGATGGATAATCTATGAGGTAACAAATGAATGGGAGGAAATGTGTTAACGTCAGATAGGATTACCATAAATAAAGCTACTGTAGTAGGCATCTTACTCAAAGGGAAATTTTATTAGTAAATATATACTACCCGTCTTACCCGCTTGGCAACATTTTTGAAAATTTAAGGATTTTCATTCCAATTCTGGTTATATACGTGCTTAGAATTTTAACTCCTGCTATACACGGATTGGCTTATGTTTGGAAATATAAAGTAAATTATAATATTGGTTTCCCATCAAATGTTAGTAATACAAATATATTAGTTCATTGTACGATGTTCACTTACAAAAATTTAATTTTTGTCCTTTTTCTCCAAATTAATAAAACCTCATTATTTTCAAATATTTTGTGCGTAAAAGAATTACTATTAATACCTACTTAAAAACATAAAAAAGAATAACCTCAAATGACATTCAACTAAAACTTTGTAAACCAAGTCTCTGTTTTACGATGCTTGCCAAACTTCTTTAAACCTTTTCATCACAGACTTATAAAAAACATCAAAATCTCTAGGATTGTTAAGTCAGTCTTTCTCTTTTCTGGAACTATTTTTTCCTTCTTCCCTTACGACTTTTTCCCTACTCCCTAAATTAGTCCCGTAATTGAAGAGCGCTGCAACTATGACCAAGAAAAGTTACAGCGGTCAAGCTAATAATCCACTTTGTAGAAGAACACTTATCTCTTAATTGAGTCGGAGAACCCCAGACGCGATTAATTATAAGTTACACCGAAATTCCCATTAAAGCCGGACATGTTTTTAAGCTTTGTGTTAATTATAGACGTCTCCTGCGATGCCAGTAGCCTGAGAGGTAACTTTTGTAACGACTCTGAGAAGGCTGTTAATTTACATTTAAATTAATTATATCTTGCAGTTAAATTTATTACTTTGCAAATTAATTTTTAAATATAATTTTGAAATTAATGGCGCTAAAAGAATCTTGATAATTGATAGTTTGAAATTAGTAAATTAGTACTAAGTTTATGTAATCAGTTAATTTTTGGTTAACATGTGTAGTATATTAGTTGTTTTACCATCTTTTACTTTTTATATCTTGAAATACAGTGCTATATTTAAAAAAGGAAATTCATTTAATATATTTTATAATTTTCTCAGTTTTCATTTTCTTATATAAATTTGGGATAACTCTAAATTAAGTAACCATTAACACTAACCAGCGAACATGATTTAATTTTGTAATGTATGCGATTAGGTTATTTAGAAAATAAGTTTTGACATTTTTATCTGGCATACAAATTTGTTTTCATAATTTTAGTATAAAATTCGTATTAAACATTGTTTTATATAACATTATCTTATTGATTTCTAAAACTTAATTAATATAACGTCAGATTTGATCTAAGTATTTTCTCAAATTAGCAGTTAAGGTATTTAAGAAGTACGGTATTTAAGAAGAATGGAATACATAATTATGTATAAATTTGTAAACTACAGCATAATTTAATCTAGAAAGAAATTTTGCAAGCAAATTTTGAACAAAACTACTTTATCTATTTAAATAAAATTATTTTATATATATTTTAAATATTTTGTTCATTACTTAATGTTTTATTTGATTCTATAATTTAATAAGAAAGAAAAGTTAACGATTTCTCTATCTCCTTTTTTATATTTGGATAATAAATGCACTGTGTTTGTGTTAAATATTCTTATGAAAATCTAAACTATATTTTCCATGATTCCCAGAATAATGATAATTTCAGGCGTGCCAAATACTATTATATAGTTTTTTAAGTATTGAAGCTTCAATTAAACCTCGCACATAATTCAGCGGCTAATTAATTTCATTGATGTGATAAATAATTTTTACAAGATTCCCGAAAGTTTATTTCATGTCTTTTTCTCAACCGTAGTATATTCTTCTGAACCGATTGTTGCCACTCACAAATAAGGAAATAGTTATCCCTTTAGTGGCTCCTCACTTCTTTCCCAAATATTGATAATCGTATGGACTCTAAATTCTATCTATCTATACTTTTAAGCATCTATACATAGTTTCATTTAAAGTTCGCTCTTACTATGGTGGCTAGTAAATTCAATTAAGACAAATAATCTTCACAAAAACGTAAAAAATGTACTGTTACATTACTTTTTTATATCAATCAAACATTATTTAGATAGAATATTGCCATTCACAAATAATGAAATAGCTTCAGAAAATAATTGCCATTTACATAAAAAAAAATGAGCAAATATACGATTTTAACAGAGTTTGAACAATTTTTTTTCGCATGTTTACAAATGAATGCTTTAACTTAACCTATTTAGTTGAAATACTAGATTTTTTCTAATATCATCAATAAGATGTATAACTTTTTTTAAATTTTGACATTGAAGATAATTGAACTAAAAATACGATTGACGAACCATATTCGTGTCAAATATCTGAAAAGAAAAGAAATCGTGAATAGAAGAAAATAAGAAAATGGCAGGCACTAAATCTCCAATAATCTAACCAGTTTGTAATAATTTACAAACCAATGAGAATAGTTAAGTATGAAACATTTTAATCTAAGGATAAGGCGACAATTACTTCTAAGAATACAAACATTTCATACATAAGAGTTTTACCATGACAGCTTAAGACATCTTTTCTGCAAATTAATTTCCACAGACACATTCCAAAAATCCAATAATAACATTTATTTAAATTGTCAGTAAATTCGTAAACCCTTCAAGCGTTTTAAGTTTAATAAATGAATAAATTACTCAGTTGCATGCGAAAAGGAATGACCACTAACACTTCATAACACTAACGATCTCTTTCGCCTTTTTTTTTGTTTACATTCCATGTCTTCCATTGACAGTGTTCCGAAATTTTTAAAGTAGTCTGTAGAATTCTCTGAGGATGAAAAGGGATTTAGAAAAGGAGCCTTGGAGTGCCCCTAGGGCGAACAAAGCGTCAAGATGCATTTGGAATGTATTGGGTGTCAGGCTTTTCACATTTGTATCACGAATCGAAAAGATTCTTCAATGGTTTCTTGTTCGGAAAGGTTTGTGTCAAGAACTATCATTAAAATGCAAGGAGTTTTTGCTGTTTCTGTTTTTCTTTTTTGTCAGACAGAATTTGTAGAAGATGCGGAATTTTAAGAAATAAGTTCCCTTTTTTCTGGTTTTTCTAATTGGCTGGTACTATTCCTTCGGGAAAAATCAAATGACGTGTCATTTTAATGGATCAAACTGAATTTTTCGTTGAATATGTTATAACACATTTGTAATATGGAAAAAGTGAAAACAATAGTAAGTGGAAAACACATGTTAACATCACATGTAACAACCCATTATTAATCAATTAATAGATTATCATACTAATTCCTGCATTTATATATATATATATATATATATATTTATTAAAAAAATTATGAATTTTCTATGAATGAAAAAGAAAATAGAATCAAGCGAATAAAATGCTGACTATATGGTGTAAATGTGAATAAATTTTAAAATTATAATAAATTAGAAAAATAAAATATATTTAAAAACACAAATAATTATATACAATGCATTATTTTTTCAGGATTTCTCCTAGCCGTGGGAAGAATTTTATTTTAAATATTTTTCATCGGTATATATTTTTAAAATAAAAGTAGTTTTAAGTTCAGTCTGCTTTATAAATGCTTACATGATACTGAATAACTATTTGTAATTGGTAGGCATTGCGTTTTTTTATACTACTGCAGAAAATATAGGATATATGGATTTCCGATCAACTTAGAACACTATTTCAAAAAACACAGATGTCAAATATTATTATTTTACCAGTAGTTACGCTTTATATAAACTGAATCGATGAAATATTTGGAAAATAATAAAGTTCTGTGTATTTCATTTATATGTTTCTTAACCACGTTTTTAAAATAAGTTTTATAAAACAGAAAAATGTATTCATATCCTACATTTTCTAGTTTTATATATTTACCAAAATAATTTCCGAATAAATTTTCTATTTTAATATAAAAGCACGTACTATTTTTATGAATAGAACCACTCCACTCATTTACCTTAAGTATGTGAGTATATACCAGCTAAGAAAGGCAGCTAAAATGTTTTTTTTAAATTAAAATTGCTAGAAATAAATAAAGATTATCAATAAACATTTAATTAAACTACTGACAAAACTATACGTTTCACTACCTTAATTTAAGCAAAAATAATTCAGAACTTTTTAATAAAAACTTGATAGTTTTGATTCTGTTATTGTTCACATATTGAAAGTTTTGTTCTTAAATAACATGAACTCTCAGTAGAAATATATTCTAGTTCATTACACACTTCATTATCAACTATCAACATTAATTGAGATTTTTATTGTTATGTTGCTTAAAATTTGTATAAGAATAAAAAAATTCAAACTCATGATGAGAAAGTAAATTCTTCTTTCCAGGAACTACAGACCTACCAAGATGGCCACAGTCAGCTTACTCCATCTTCATCTATTCGATGCTATATCCTTCGTTTTTAAATTGCTTAGTTTAATTGATCAATATCAATAAAAGTTCTTCGAAAAGTTTAACTTAAATAGGGTTTAAGTTAAACTTTTCGAAGAATTTTCAGCTTAGAGCCATTTCTGCACAAATCTCAAGGTATTGGAATATTAAATTACAGGAATCCTTGATTTGGGTTAAGAATTTAACAATCCTGAACTCAAAAGTAAATCCTTAAGGAATCTAAATCTGATAGGATTATTCTCCAATAATATTTGCCAAGAAATCCTCAAGTTTATTATTTACAAAATTATATTTAATCTACCAAATATGAATGGAGTACTTATAATCCATCGCAATATTTCCTTGAACTAAGTCCATAAAAGTGAGATAATAACCTAATAATAAATATATTTTCACATTTTCTGAGACTGTCCCAAACAATGCAAGTTGTGACGACTATTCCTAATCCTTAGCCTATTGCAATCGGAAATAACAGCATTGTCTTTGTTCTACCTTTCTAAGCAATCATCGTAACGCGATTTTCATTTGTTCCTCCAAGGAACATAGCATGACGGTATAATCTGGTGAAGACCCGGGGTCAGTAAGCTGTCCATGGGAGGAAAACTTAAGGACCTAAATCCTCTGAAGGGGGTGGGAAGGACAAAGGACAGCCTCGGGATAAGTCGGATCGATGATAATAGGGATTCCCTTTTTCCCTTGTCAGGATTCGGTTTGTGAAGCCTTTGAAAGTCTTCGGTCAAACAATTGGCTTTTGTAAAAGAACATCAACCAGATGCAAGGGTTGAGATTTGTTCCTTTTCTTTCCTGGGGAGTCTAGAAGGCTCTGTTCCTGCGGGCTATGTCCTAATCAGTGGAAGTTGGACATTGTTAATACTAGAATAGCATCTTATTTGTTACATTTATCGAAGTATCTTATTGAATAACCGAATGGAGTAAAAAAGAGTTAGTGAGGACACTTTCTTAAAAATACATTTTGCTTCTAACTCAATTTTTTTTAAACAAAAGGGTGAAAAGATGTTTTTTATGACTTTCAAGTGTATATTGTTATCATTATGTGTATGCGTTAGGGTTTTCAATCCCTTGTTATTTATTCCATCCCGGGATTAGGATTGAACTATTTAGACAAAATACTTACACATTACACGTTAATTGAAATTACATAATGAAACTTAAAACACAATTAACCCTAGACTGCAACTCTTTGATAGACTTACGGGAATGGTAACCCTTCCTATCCCAGACGACACGAGTTTTAGCAAGCTTAAAACTCATTTTAAAAGTTAATAACAAAAGATTGTATTATATGCAGATGATTCCATGACATTCAATCTTCACATAAGCAAGAAAGTAAAATTAATTTATTTTCGAAGATATCTTTACGCATTTTAGCGTGATGCTCACCGCACATTGCTGTAAAACATGGTAAATAAAATTTTCGTGTCATTCTACGCAACAAAGGCCCAGATTTTGCTGTTTTTAGCTTCCAATTGTTCAGGTGATTCAATGTTCTGGTCCAATTTCAAAAGTTCATAGATATATGTCTTTGTTGATTGGAGCAAAGTTGATACATTTATACGTTTCTTCAACCCTGACGCAAGGAGATCTTCACTTAGCGTTTTGCAAACTGTCTTCCAAATAATGCTTTTACAGATTTGTGAGTCATATTATGTACATATATAATTTATGCATACATTAAACTGATATTTATCGTGCTATCTGTAAATTTGTGATTCTGATCTTCAATGAAATTTTCATCCTGATTCATCATCAGGGGAATACAATTATCATCATCAATTATTTCTTTTAATAATTCTCAGATAGTTCCAGGTTTACACTAAAAGTTTTCTTGGCGAAAACCTTTTGACATCATCTCGAAAACGCAACTAAAAAAAAAGACCGATTCTCAATTCAAAATGTTACTGCTACCCATTCGTCTCTAAGACTTACATTATTCTAAAAATACTATATACGAAAATATTTTGAGAAAAAGAAATATCATTATTTGTAGTAGTCAAGGTCATATGAAGGTACTGAGTTGCACGTTACATTTCCTGTTTTGGGAGGACGGAGTTACAAGGTTATTTGTTACAGCCGTATTCTGCTAGACGAATGGGTAACATTCTAGGGTTAAAAAAATTGGTTTAACATTATTATCTGTAGAAACAAATCAAGTAAATACTTAACCCATCATAAAAACAGTACAAAATGAAACTTTAAAAAATATACGTTTCTTCTTTTCTTGCGTTTCTGTGAATTAGCTTTTAAAAACACAGTTCGTCCAGTGTTTTCTCGTTCAAACGGCTTCTTATATTTTTGTTACAAATTGTGCTGCCAAAGAAAATGCTCATTCAAACTCTACACTAGTAGGCATTATCGTCATTAAATAGGAGTAGCTTCTTCGCTGGTAGTCACCAAGTTTATCTCCTTTTTCAAAAAGAGACATTTATTTTTGAATTTTTGATGACAATGTCTTAAATGAAATAAGCTGCATTGGTGCATATCCCCCTTTGGTAACTTTATCTAGTTCTGCTACATTTAATGGTTTTGTGTACAAATGATTCAATTATTGACTCAAAATATGAATCAATTTCAAGTGTCACCTCAATTGAAATAGGAGCTCCAGTTGCATGAACTGCTGATAATGCAGTGAGGTTTGAAGGTCAAGTCTTTCAAGCAGGTCCACTATTAACATACGGCAGAAGAAAAACTGTGACAAAATCTATTCCTGAGACGTTGCTCATACCATTGTGTAAGTATTTCAATAAAGCATTTACATCTGTGTGACGTTCTCCCATACGATAAATGAGAATTACATATAATTTTTTTTGATTATATCAATAATAATTGTACAAAAAAATTCTACGTACATATTTCATAAGAAAATACAGTCGAACCACTATATAACGAAGTCGCTAAATCCTGGAAAAAAGTTAGTTACATGGAAAACTCGTTATATAGAGGTTCAGCTTTAAATATACTTTATAAACCATATAAAACAAATTTTAAATTCATAAACACTATATATTAAAACAAGTAATTATTCACAGCTTTTTTAAAATTAATATATGTTTATTTCCTGTATCTTACCCACCAAAAAAGAGAAAAAGAAAGAAAAACTGCAAGGAAAACAAGACAAAAGAATGTCACTGCATTTTTAATATTAAGAAAATAAATTTATACTAAAATTAATACATTTTAAAGATATTTCATAATTTAAAGCTTACAAGCAATATTAAACATACATTATTTTATAATTAGAAAAGGGGACACTGGACAACTCCATTGAGGTTGAAAGAAGATATCGAAGATGTTTCTAGTGAACTGGGCAATGGGGGTTAAATGTTACACTTCTTAGTTGAAACGTCCATAACTCCATTTCTCTCGGCGAGTTAGGATCTAATAGAAGTAGTTCAAGATTTATGACCACCATAAAATGTGCAAAAGAGAAAATAACATGAAATACTTTGAAAAAGGGAGAACAAAAATTGAATCACAAACGAAAAAGTTCGTTATATAAAAAATGCACTTCTCTATAGAGAGGTTATTTTACGAAGAAAATCGGGAAATATTCAAGGTTCCAGGAAAAGGTTCACTTTATAGAAAAATTCACAATATAGAGGTTCGACTGTATAAAGTCTCTAAGAATTAAATTCTTAGAAAAAATTCAAAATATATAATTTAGATAAAAATTAAATCAAATGATTAGCTGTTTAATTTCCGGGAATTAAAGAAACTGTGCGATCCTGGAATTCCTGGATCCCGTGGCTGCTAACTCTAGTGCGGGCGTCATAAGCAAACATTTAAAAGCAATATGGATAAATAAATGCAATTTTATGTCAACAATTATTCCTCTATTTAACCTAATTTTTATTAAAATAAAAGTGCTAAAATTCTCAAACTTACACATACAGTTGGACCTCTATATAACGAAGCCGCTAAATCCCTGAAAACAGTTCGTTATATAGAAAATTCGTTATATAGAGGTTCATCGTTTAAAATACTTTATATACCACATAAAACAAACTTTAAATTTATAAACACTACATATTAAACAATGTAATTATTCACACTTTTTTTAAAAGAATATTGAATGCACAGTGTGCATTTTCATTATTAAAAAAATAATTTTATATAAAAATTAATGAATTTGAAAAATTTTTCTAATTTAAAGCATACAAGTAATATTAAACATACGTTATTTTATAACTAGAACACTGGGATGCGGAACAATTTCATTGAGTGTGAAAAGGGATAGCGAAGATGCTTCTAGTGAACTGGATAACGGGGTTTAAAGGTTGTATTTCTTCGATGAAACGTCCATAATTGCTCTCGGCGAGTTAGGATCTAATAAAACCAGTTCAAAATTTATGATCCCCATAAAATGTATTAAATACTTTAAAAATAGGAAGGGGAAAAAAGGAATTCCAAAAGAAAAAGTTCGTTATGCAGAAAATGCACTTCGCTATTGAGAGGGCATATTACGAAGAAAATCGGGAATTTTTCAAGATTCCAGGAATAAGTTCGCTATGTAAAAAAATTCGCAATATAGAGGCTCGTTATATAGAGTTTCGACTGTATTTACAAACTAATTTAATGTTATATTCCAGATATTTTTCTAACTGAATAAAAATTTAGCTTATACGATTTCAGAAATGTTTGATGAGAAATTTTCTGCAAATATTGTACGAGCTATAATTCTTCTTAAATGCATGGATCAACCTTGTCAGCCACAAAATTATTAATTATAAATTATATTAAATTATCAAACTACCATCCATTATAATTAATTACATTTTAAAAAGCTTATCTTAAATTAAATGGACCACTTAACGTTAAATTTAAACTGGCATATTTATTTAACATAATAGGAGCATTAAAAATAAAACAAAGAATTTAAATTAGAAATAAGTATCAACTCAAAATTTATGAATTTTGTGTGAGCTCACTTCGAATCAGTCACCTAACATTTATTTTTTTTTCTTCGGTGGGTTTTTTTACTTGTACACTAACTATTTTAGCTGTTTTAAATCCGATAGAAACTAGTTATACTATGATAAGTTTAATTAAAGATGAATTTTCATTTTTTAGGTAAGAATTGGACAAGCATAGAACCTAATCATACCGTTTAATAAAAATAACAGAAAATATTAAAATTTAAAAACATTAACTAAAACCATTAATAATGTATTACTTTATCAATTAAAAGACATACCAAATAGTTTTTATCAGTCAACACATAATCTTTTCCCTACAATTCTCGAATCTGATTTATTCTCTTTAAAAAAAGGAATATATATATTTAGAAGCCAATATTATTTACCATTATAATTGTAGATCTTTATTAAATGTAGTTCCAATACATTTCACAAAGGAATTATATTTTTATAAAAAAGATATATATATATTATATTTACACTAATCACAATTGGTAAAGAGCAAACAAAAAATAATGACACAGGTTCATATGATAAAATTTAAACAAACTGATTTTGAGCGTGCTTGCGGGCGCATATGTGTGAGTAATACAACATAAACACAGTATAGAAGAAAGTTATAGGTCCACTTTTTACATTTTAACAGCGGTTTCATTTTATTCATTTATTATGGAGCAACAACAATTTTAATCAGATAAATGTTTCAATAATTATCGAAAATAATATGTTATAACCTGATTTTTTTATGTACCAAAAATATTAAATTCGTACAAACTTCGCAAAAAACAATATAAATATTTGCTTCTGTATGAGCTGAAAAATTAAAGCTACCAAATCTAACGCTATTTTTTACACCTTGAAAATCATATTTAATATTTTTACATCAAATTTGTATAATGCATTTTAAAACACAGATATTTTTCTTCTATAGAGTTCTGAAATATAAAAAAATTGTAATTTTTTTTATTTATATCATATAATACTCATTTCATTTTGTATAAAGCAAAATCTTTTAATTTCTGTAACAGTTATAAATAGAAAAAACTTTTCTAATAACGTAGGGAATTTTTCATTGAAAAATTCATCAAAAAAATTATTTATAGAACTGTGAATAATTTATAATCTTGGGATAGTAATTTAATACTTTTCTGATAATGCTTCATATTTCCAACATGAAAGAATGATCCACAAGAAATCATAACGACCTATTAAAAACCTAAAGCTCATTTTGAGAAATAATCTCAAGAAATCACATGTATAAATATTTTTTAAATCACAAAATACTTTCTACGAAAAAATATTTTGTAGCCGTATTGAAAAATTATGTAGGTTTAGAATTGTATATTTCGTATTAAAATGAACACAAATCAAATGAATGGAAAACGCATCACATTTCATGAAATTATTATGTCACAGTTTTGAAAGAGTTATCACAATAATAACGGACTATAAAGTATTAATTATTAGTTTAATTTGCAGGTAGATTTGTAACTTTTCTAAAAACAGGTTGTGTAGTATTCTGTTGTTAATTTTTAAGAAAAGTCTTTTTCAAAAACTATATATATATATATATATATATGATATATATTTATTTGGATAAAATTTTACAGTTAAATTATATAAATGATACAATTTAACACTTTTATATTGCCTGTCAATAAATAAATATTAATGAATTTTGTTGTTAAGACATCTCCTCTTGTAATTAAGTAGCACAATTAGCAAATTAGATTGATTTTAAATTATTTTTATCATTATATGTCATTTTACGAAATCTCGTAATTTTTTAATTACCCTATTATTTCGGATCTAAGCGGCAAATTTTTTCCCCAATGTTTATGCTACTGAAAATGGCTTTGAATCGAAGACTGAAAAATGAGATGGGTAAAAGAAATTGAGCATGAGACTGACTGTAAGAGCAGTTATGGGTTCATGCACGTATTCAAAAGTTTTTAATATTGTTAAAATAAATAATTCATTTTTTATTAGTTCTCATCTTTTAATTGTATTTTAAATTTCGTAAATATTAGATAGAGATAGACCATTTTACACGTTTTTTTTTCATTTTTTCACAAAAACGTGTAACGATTTTGGAGTGCGGCTTTGAATCGATGGCGGCTTAAATTAGAATATAAATACGGTATCCAAGTAATTCTGATAATACTCTATTTTAGAGAACACACTACCAATTCATATCTATTAATTAATCACTTTATATCTTTACGAAAGTTTCCTTCTTAAATTTGAAATTTCAAAAGAAACACCGTCAGTTAGTATAGGGTTATAAATAATAAATAAAAATCAGTAAAATGAAATATTAAGAGAATGAAACTTTTCATTAAGTGAGTACCGAGATTTTTTCCACTCTGCATCAAATCTCCTTCTTCAAGCAAAAGCAGCATCAAAGAAGAAAGAATGCAGGTCCTTTGAAGGTGTCGTTCATTAGTCCTTTGGTGAAAGGCAAGGACAAAGACTACTTGTTGTCGCCATCGATCCCGGGATAAGCGGGAGACATCAAACTTTCAGGGATACCTTCCGCCCGTCAGCTTTAAGCTCCCGTCGTTGACAGGAAAGAGTGTCAACAGAGTGGAAAAGAAAGAGAGTAGACGCTGTGCACTCAGGGAAAGCCCATTGCATTCGCTTCCCTACGAAAATAATTCGTTGTCGTGTGTACACACAACACGGAATCCGGAATGACAAGGAAGTTTGTTATTAAAGTTTGAAGGGATTTAAGGGGAAAAAAAGATTATATTTAAGTTTTTATCACTCTTTTGGAGTATTATAAGGTGAATAGAATTTTTTTCAGGAAAGAGTAGGATTTTTTTTTTTTACTTGGATGTTTATGAAAATTATTCAAAGGGGAAAAATGACGGTGAACAATTTTGTATTAGTGATGCTTTTGTACTAAGTTCTGATCAGAAATAAATTAACAAAAAATTGCGGATAAATTAAGATGGTTTAACAGTTTAGTTAATAATTAATTGTCTTATAAGAGATACTATAGAGTGTTTTTTTCCAGGTATAGAAGTTCAATTACTTTCAAGATGGCGACCGATTTAACAGCTGTCAAGTTTATTTTTCTCAGTTTGGTAATCAAAACGATCACCAAGAACTTTCAAAATGGGCCCAAAACGAGATTGCCGTTGTTTCCTATTTTCATAAGCGAATTTTGTTTAGCGATGAAGTGCACTTCTGGTTGAATGGCTACGTCAACAAACAAAACTGCCACATTTGGAGTGAAGCTAATCCACAAATGTATGTCGAAACACCGTTACATCCAGAAAAACTTGTTTGGTGCGCTATGGGCTGGTGAATCCTTCTTCAAAACGATGAAGGCCACAACGTTACAGTCAATGGTGGTTGGTATAGAGCCATGATTAAACTTTTTCATTCCTGAACTGAACAATCATGATGTCCAGGAGCTGTGGTTCCAACAAGACGGCGCAACATGTCACACAGCTCGTGCCACACTCGATTTATTGAAAGACACGTTTGGTGACCGCCTAATTTCACGTTTTGGACCTGTGAATTGGCCTCCAAGATCTTGTGATTTAACACCGCTAGACTATTTTCTGTGTGGCTATGTTAAGTCATTATTATGCGGATAAACCACAAACGCCTACCATTTGAAGACAACATTCGCCGTGTATTGCCGATATAAAAATGTTGGAAAAAGTCATCGAAAATTGGATGTCCAGATTGGACTACATCCGAGCCAGAATATGCCAGAAATCATATTTAAAATGTAATACCACAAGATTATCTTTCGAATGAAAAAATTTCATGTCAATCGAATAATACATCATTGTTTTATTGCAATTTAAAGTTCTATACCTTTAAAAACACCCTTTATTTAGCCACGTACTACAATGTATTTAAAAAAACTGTTTCGGTAAAAGAAAAGAATTTTCAAAATATTTCCTTTCAAGATTAAAACATTTACAACACGATTAATTCTTTTCTTACGATGTATATATTCTTAGATGAGATAAAAAGGAATCTTAACTTCAGGAAATATTTGTAATTCCATGTGAAATAAATTGAAATATTGATTATTATTTTTTATGTTAGACAACTTTAAAAGATAAATCACGTCTATTCAGAATCTTTTCGTTTTATTCTTATCGATAATCGACTTCTAGTAAATTATTTCTTTTTACTTTAAATTCCGCAGAAAAAAATTACCCTAATTTCAAATATCAAAATCAAAATAAAGAACTATCAACAAAAGCAATATTACACATCTTTCTGCATTTTTCCATCAAATGTATTGGCAACTTCTTTAAATTGAAGTCCCCCCATACAACATTATTCTTTTCTTTTTCTTTCAAAATCTGATAAATATCAAAAAGCAATTTTATCATCATCTTTTCTCTCCAGTCATAGTTATTACTATTACTAATTACATAATTTTTATAGGAATGCAATCTCTTAACGAGAAATATTATTTTCAAGTATATGTTGAAGGAGGAAAAACGTGATGCAAAGAAAAAAAAATGCAGCTTTTAAAAAGAAAGAAAGCGCTTATTTCATTATCTATATTTTTACCAACCAATACAAAAGACTATTAATTTTCTATTTATTGACTCAGTATATTTAAAAAAGCTACAGTTACATGTTCTTCATTTGTACTCTTAAATGTGGATAAATGATATAGTTACACTTATTAGCATATTATATTATATTATATTATAAATTATTATCACCTTATTATATTATATTAAATGATTATTATAGCATTATATTATATTAAATTATTATTATCTCAATATATTATATATTAGATTATTATTATATAGATATGTTACATTAGATTATCATTCATTATACAATGATTGAACATGTAAGAGTAAATTCATAAACAGCAATTTGCTTTTAATCTTGATCTAAAATATTTATGCATATAACTAATGCTTAAATTCAGCGCTTCTCAAACTTTCAATACTGATGACCCGCTTTTAAATCATGATTTTTATCGCGCCCCCTTATACAATAATAATGTAATGAATGCAATAAAAATGCACTTTTGACGCTAAAGCTACAATACGATCTTAATTATAAACCGTATAAATGAATAAGATAAGTATATTTAAGTTTATATATGTTACTTTTAAGTAATATATATTTGATTTTTCTTTCTCGAATATTTAAATTGGAACAGACAAAATATAGGTCTCAGCTAAATATAGAAAAATAACTCAGTGTCAATTTCTAATCGCACAAACCTTCCTTTGAAAACTTTTTCTCTGCCAGACAAGCCCATGGAAGTAGCTAATACTTATTAAACTTGCTCTTAGTTTATTATTAATAAATTAGTTATAAAATACCTTGTACAACACTGATACATTAAAAGTATATTGTCTGAAGTACCCGCTCTTCGCACGAGTTCATTTTTAAAGAAACTAAAACATTCTTGATACAATAGCTGAATTGTCAGGAGAGTAAACCCAATTGAGCGACAATGTTTACACAAATGTAAAATGATATTTTAAAATGAACGCTCATATTATAATTAGTTTTAAGCGAAATGTAATTTTAAGCCTCACAGAATGAGCATTTAGAATTAATATTAAATAATGAAAAATATAATATAAAATTCCGATGAAGAATAATTGTGTGCTACTTTTTTAATATTTAAAGTGAGAAGACTTCAAAATGTTTTATCCAGGGAGCAGGCACACACTCGATACTGACGTTAATGGTCTCGTGGGGCAATTGATTCACCCCAAACCATTTTTTATAGTTATTTTTATTGTACACGATACAAATTGTTGTTACAGTGAATAATTTAATTAAGAGAAATCATACTTATCTACTTTGAAGGACTTTTCAATTTTTCTTTGGTAACAAATGAACAGTTTTGCGAGAATTAACGATTTCGTGATCTGTGTGTCCCGTTCTACCACTTCCATTTTAAAAATGTATTCAGTCTAATAATATGGATGTTACTGCTAAAACGATTGTGTAAAATGTTTTCATTGTGCTTTGTATGTTTAAGAATACTCATAAAAATAAACCTTGGCTGAGTAATCCTTCAAAGTGCTCTTTGTGTTTTTCCAAATATCATAAAACTCTTTTACACGGAAAAAAGCGCAACAGAAAAACATTATTTACAATTTCCCCAAATGAAAACAAACACATAACGGAGGGTTCGTAACTAACCGTACCAATAACTTCAAAGGTCAAACAGATGATCAGCAAATATATTCTGCTGCTTACCGCAAAATGTACAGTATTTCGAAAATAATAACAGTGATGAAATTTTATCTTCCTAATTTTTTTTAAATTCCGGGTCTGGGTATTGCTTTTTCTCTGAAAGAGTTGTATTTTAGGTTTAAAAAGAAAACGTAATAAAAAAACCTCTCATCATTTAGTTACAGCAAATCAAATAAAAGTTTTTTATTTGGTTATAGGATCAAAGATAGCTAATTAGGTATTGAAGAAATTTTTATTTTTGATGACGCAATATCACACCAAATGATGTATATAAATTGTATCAGTGTAAAAATGCATTTTTCATTATGTCAGAAAATATTTTGTTTTACTTCATTCCAGTAAATTAATTATTTTTTAAATCTTTTACTTTCGATATGCTCACGCCCCCCAGGGGTCACGCCCCACAGTTTGAGAAACACTGCTTTAAATTTAAGAGAATGTGCTTAAATGCCTTTTGAAATAATTCGAGTAGAAAAATTGACTCATAATTAATTATAACAGATAAAAATATTTTAATTAAATTTTGAAACTGAAGCGTCCCATAAACCACAATTTAGAAGACCCTTTATAGGTTCAGCAAATACCACATAGCTACCAATTTTACATACACTTAAAACAATATATCCTTCACATTAAAGGACCTAAATATTCAAGAAAATTCTATTGATCAAAAATCCTAGTCTTACACATTAGTACAGTAAAGAGCGTAGTTTCGTATATCTACACATTTTTACTGTATTAATGTTTTTTCTTAACCCGGGAGCGGATGAGCCGGGGACAGAGTCACCTCATGCTTACGAAATCTTTAATTCCAGGAAAACTGTTTATTTGATACCAAAGACTTTGTCAGTATCCTCCAACATTTATTTGATGCCAATTACCTTGTCAGTATCCTCCAACATTTATTTGATACCAATGATCTTGTCAGTATCCTCCAACAATTATTTGATACCAATGACTTTGTCAGTATCCTCCAACATTTATTTGATACAAATAACCTTGTTAATATCCTCCAACATGGCAGTCTTCTTATGAACTAAAATGAATTTTTCACACCTCTCCCACACTTTCTCAGGAGTAGCAAATGCTTTTTACATTTTTAAGGTACTTGGGGCGACTGAGTTCCCCGCGATACCACTTTTGTTCCAAAAAATGTTGTATGAACAGCCTACATTTTCCCATGAGAATGACT
Organism: Trichonephila clavipes; assembly: GCA_019973935.1. NCBI lineage: Eukaryota > Metazoa > Arthropoda > Arachnida > Araneae > Nephilidae > Trichonephila > Trichonephila clavipes. Next base: position 780,853 of record BMAU01001337.1, on the reverse strand, counting down.
TAGGGGTTTTGATAGCTATGTTAAATAAACAGATTATAAAAAAAAAGAAAATCAGCATCTGTAATCTCTATTGGATGAAGTTGAAATTGATCAAGCAAGGGAAGACTTTGTTGAAATAATAGATATTAATCACATGATGGTGAAAGTAAATTTGAGAAAAAAAATTGAACATGAAACGTTTGAGTTGAAAGGAAAATGTTCAAATAAATACTATCTAAAAAACTAAACCAAGAAAGATATGACGCCAAAAATGTACCACAAGACACACTGCGCCCTGCCACAAAGACACAAGCAAGAAAAAGTTCAACATGCTGTTTGTCAATCCTCAAAGGACAATAACTATAACAAAATATGAGATTTTTGCCTGCACATATCATTCCTGTAATGTTAGCGAAAAGTATGTGATTCGAGTCATTTATTAAAGAAACGCACATTTGAAACATTTTTCAATCTGACTGGAATTTTTTTTTTCAAATTATAAAAGAAAAATTGGAAAAGTACCTAAAGATGAGTAAGTATATTTTCTCTCATTTAAATTATTCGCTGAAGTTACGATTTAATGTTGCAAAATGACATAATTAAAAAAAAGGATTGGGGTTGCGACCATAAATTTTTGTATTGAGTGTGCAACTTTTTCTGGGTTAATATACTATTTTCCTTTTTTAGTTTATTGTAGTATAACAAGTAGATTTTTCTTTTAACCTAACATGTAAAAAGTAAAATATTATTGTTAGTTTTTTTAAAAAATGTATTATGTTACGATAAATTGTTAAATAGGTGTTAAAATACGAAACATATCCTAACATTGGAGACTGGGATATTTTTTCTTTTGAGAAAGTGGTCTACAAGCGGTGAAATCTGCTTGAATAATTCTATCTGCTTTCCTTCCAAGAAGAAAACAAAAAAGAATATTCCATTACTCTTCACAGCCCTATCGACTTGACTCATTACGAAAACCAAGACATCCCATTGATTCCCGATCTAATGATCAGCGAGTGAAATATCTCCTCGTTTGTTCCTTTTCCAATTCCTCGGGGGTGCATCCGAGAAACGTCGTTGCGGATTTCCTGTTCGATACACCCTTCAGTGCGCAATTCATCTGACTTTTCCATGAATAGCAAAACAGGCAGCAAGTGAAAGGACGGAAGAGGGAAAAAAACAAATTCAAGAGAGAAACAGAATAAAGGGTATCAATCCTCTCTTTGTGACTATATGTCGGTGTTGTGCAATCGATCGGGCTGATGATAAGAAGTTCTGGAATCTCGCAGGACATAAGTTGGATGAAAGTGTCTGACCCTTAGTGCTTCCAAAACACATCAGTTAGTAAGTCTTTGTGAGGGATTCTAGATTTCGCTTGAGTCGGAGATGGTTTAGATAGTATGTGAGTGAGGTGAAAGAAGAAATGATGCCAAAGGGATTTCGCAACATTTGCATGCGGGATCTTTTCTTATCCAAGAAGTATCTGCTAGGTGGTGTCTGTACTTTACATAAATTATTCTGTCTATTCTTTTATTTTGAAATAAATTTAAATATAATTTACTAATGATATTCAATGGCATATTCTTCACAAATTCTTATTTCTGATGCGATTAATATTTTTTGTATTATTTTGACTGATTTTAGATACTTCAAAACTGTCTTCAATGCAGATTGAAATATATTTAAACTTTTAAAATATTGTACTTATTTGAATTGTATGCAGTGGCGTAACGGAGAATATTAGCCCCCTAAAAATTAAGGTATAGGACCCCAGGGCCAAATACGTATTTAGTGTCAGTCAAAATTTGGGCTCCTTAGAGTCCCTGCCCCCCCCCCGTTATACAGGGGTTGAGGAGGTTACGTTACGCCACTGATTGCATGAATGTTCTGTATTGATAATTTCTATAATTGATTATTACTTTATACTAAGATATTTTTTTATTCAGTTTTAATCGACATGTCGTTTAAAACATTATCACGTAATGTACTTAAATATTTGTCTTCTAGATCGTCTTCAAATTTAATGGTCACTGTTGAAAATTAGAGTCGTCATTTTTACAGGTAATTAAATAATATTTTGCTTTCTAAATCATGTTATTAAATGTAGTCTCTATAACCATTTAGAGAATTATATAGTGATTGTAAAGTAATAAGTTTTTTTTTTGTGCACAAATTCTTCTCCGATATTTTTCAGGTGGAAGGAGTAGCCTAGTGATTACTGTCGTGGACTCGTGGCTGACATGTCACGAGTTCGAGCTTTAGCCCCTGTGAGAACCATCGTATGGAGATGCTAATGCACGTTAAAAATTTGTCGAGGAACAAATTCATTCTGTAGGTGTAGCGTTAAAGTTGAGGGATGGCTGCCAGGTTACGTATCGTCCAAGGTCACTAGATAATGGTTCAAAATTATGAGGTTCGTTGCCAATAGATCTTCATAGCGTGACATTAATAAACACTCACTCACTCACTCTCCTTGATATTTTCTACTCGTTAATAACTAGTTCTCTAATTCATATAGCTTGGTCTAATTAATCATTTTTATAGGACCACACAAAGAAAAGGGTTGTGCTGTGATAGAATTAACACTGGTCTACCATATATGGCTGGGTGTATTTAATCTTTCAGGATCTGACAACACTTCGGGAACAAATCTTTTAAATGCTAATAACAATGACGTGTTTCGTAAAAAAACTACTCCCTGACATGCACAGTATGATCCAAAAGTTCGGGGGCATGGTGTAGAATAGTTGAATAGTTCACAGCACTGAAGCACATCCATCTTCAAAGTAGTTCCTTGGGCTACGATACACTTTTGCCAGCGTTAGTATAACTTCTGAAAGCACAACTGGAAGCCATTTTTCGCAACCTCCCTTAAGGCATGCTGTGATGCCGTTTTCACTTCATCTGATAACACAAAATGACGTCCCTGTAAGTGTTTTTTCATTGATGGGAACAGGCAAATGTCACACGTAAATAAGTCTGGTGAATAAGGGGTTGTGGAAGCACGTTAGTGCGAGTTTTGGTGAGGAACTATTTTACCACTTGGGATCTTGTGCACTGACATGCAGAAGATACCAGTCGTCACTCTGTCAGAACTGAGGTCATTTACGACGAATGGATTTTCTCAAACGATGTCTTCAATAAGTGTGTAGTATCAGAGATTTGCTCAAATATTTGGCGACGATCTTTTCGACCACATTCAGAGAAGTCGCTTTCATTGTATGCTATGGATTCTCGGGCCTCTTTTAAACACCGATGTCATTCTTAAAGCTTGAATATCGTCATGGTAGATTCACCATACACCTTACTTAGCATTTCCAAAGTCCCCAATGGTGGTTTACCTACACGTTGACAGAATTTGACGTTAAACGCTGTTCAAGAAAAGTCAATTTTTTTAGATCGCGGAAGAAAGCTAACTAGCTTCTGATGATAGCTACTGCGCATGCGGTTCAGCCAAGTGACATGGACTAAAACAACCTATTCAGTAGAGGTGGGTTGGGAGAATCCATTTCAAGTGTTTTAACAATGCTTTATCAAAGTCCCCGAATTTTATATATTGCATGCTTAATGCTTCCTTTGAATTTTATTCGTGTATAAGTTGAAAATAAGCCAATGCAATCTTTAAAACTATATATACATTTCAATATTATTAATTTTTACTTCAAATTATTTAAATACTTAGAAGTTAAAATTTTTGTTTTGTTTTGTATTGAAAGTTCTTTTCTTTAAAGAAAATTTCAGAAAATGTCACGATTTATGTATGCTTAAAAAGTTTCAGCATCAGTAACCAACAGTTAAAACAAATAAACAACAAAACAGAAATAAATCAAAAGATGAAAGATGATTTCTTTTACAAATCATTTAATCAGGGTGCTATTGAGACCACAAATTTTCTTGAATTAAATAATAAGATATGCCATTAAAGCATCGTTTGTGATTTTTAAACGTTGATGTCTGTAATTATTTGTTTTTTTCGTTTTAAGCAGATTGCAATAATTTGTCAATGACACCAATTATCTTATCTTAACAAAATAATCAATACCGTTGATTTGTGAAACATTTTTTTTATATTCTTTTGATGGACATAAATACTTTTGTACTGCCTATATACACTGTAGAATACAATAAACTCAATAATTTCAAACATTATGCACAGTTTGAAGTTGTTAATCCTAATAGTTGTTGAGATATTTTATTAAACCAATTAATAACTTTTTTTAAAAAAACAAGTATTTGAGTTATATAAGTGCTACAGACAATATATTTATCTTCAATTTCGGTAATATTTAAATAAACCTTTCCTTAAAATATGCAGATGAAATTGATAACTATAAAATAATGTATTGAATGTATAATCAGTAATTACAGCATTTGAAATTTACATGCTTTTAAACTCACTGTCTTTAAAGAAGGAAGCTGAATTTATTTCATAAGCATACATTATTCAATTAAAACATCATATATAAGCCTGTAATGCATGAAATTACTTCAAATTTTGTAATGCCAAGCTCTACGATAGAATAAATAGCTAAATTTATTCTATTTAGCAATGTCATCACTTTGCAAATTTGTAGGTCGGGGTATTCAGCAGCTCTTTGAACTCCGAAAGCGCGAGCTTCAGATTATCTCTTGAATTTATCTTAATGAACTCACTAGAAGCGGAAATTAACCTTATAAATTCACATTTGCTTAATAAGTTCCATTTAGGTCACTATTTACAACATCCGAAATAGGTTTAATTTTCATGTAGTGCTAATGCATTTATTTAATGTAATAAATATAAATGAGTTAATGTATTTTGTAATGATTTATTTTATATCTAATTAAAAGGTTTTCATAGTGGATTGTATTATAGAAATTGTCGTAGTTAATATGCTGACAAATAAAACAGAACACGTTCGGAGTACTTTTAACACAAAATAGGATATTTAAACATTATAAATGCTTTTTTTATGTCTCAATACCAATAAATACTAATCTTTAACTTCCAATATTTAAAATAATTTACTTAAATTTAAAAGAAAAATCACAATTATAAGTGAAATTTTAGCAATATTTTTGAAAAACTTCAAAGCAGTTAGAGAAAAAATTAATAAACTTATATTAGCAAGAGTATTACTAAAACAAATTAGATGCATCCATCTAGGATATGTATTAAAATTTTAATGTTTTATTAAAATATGAAAATTTTAGAGCTGATTGAGTAAACATAAGAAGAAATGTGACATTCTTTATGAGACCATTATTTAAATAACAAGCCATAACTCAAAAAGTATTCTTACAATAAGAAATATTTTAGTACATTCTTTAGAAAATAACATAAATATCAGGTTCAAAAAGTTTTATAGAAATACATATGTACATTTTCCGTTATAAGACTCGCCATGATAGATTTTAAGCAATTTAAATGCCTAATTTTGGTAGATCAAAGACACACTTCCGGTTTATCTAACTTCATTCAATTCATTGTAACATGGCCTCTAAGTAGTGTAGTAACAAAAAAAAAAAGTATGTTTTGTAAAAAGCCAAAATATAGCTCTATTCAATAAAATAAAAAAACAAAACATTCGGTCTTGACCAAATTTGGTCATTTTCAACGTGTTCGGATACCTTAACAGGTTTCTATTTATGCCTAAATACGCCTAATTACTTAAATATATTTCTATTTTCAAGTTACAGTTATATTCATTACATACCGTTGTAAAAAAATATTTAAATAAATTAATTTTGTATAAGTGCTGTAATAACACATGTTATAGGAGTTAGATTAAAGTTGAATTTTATACCATTCGCTTCGGTAAACAATTAAAATAAAAAAATGTGATTATAGATACTAAAATTTGCGCCAAAAAATGTTAGAGCGCTGATTTTGCTATTCTTTTAAAATATATATAATAGTAATGCTTGGGAAAAAATTTTTTTATCGCATCAATATTTTATTCGTTCTAAAACAAGCAGAAAATTTACTTTTTAAGGTATATTCTAATAGTATAATGCTTAAAGTTTTAGAACAATTAATTTTATTTTTCAAAAATGAATAAATAGAATTTTTTTAAGAACAGCTTAAGTGCTTCAAGCAAATTTTAAATTTCTAAATTATACGAAATTATCTAGTGAGTGATACAGTATAGTGTGATAATGAGGTTATAAAATAAAAAAGATGGCGCATTTGTTGATGAAATATAAATTCTATTTGACGGAATAAATAAGCTCTGTATTTAAAAATAAAAAAAATCAATGTTAAAGAGTAATTTAACAAAACAATTGATTTTGATTATTAGATGTTCAAATGAATCAGAATAGTTCCGAAAAATGGCATGGATTTTCAGCTATTAAGCTCAGAAATAATAAAATAAGTCACCAGAAATGAAAATGCGTTAAAAATGTTTGTGCTTATTATCCTTAAGAGATATATTACTGTGTTATATAAAACTTACAATACATATAAGAATCGTAGGGAAGATTATTTCAAAGACAGTTCGCAAAACATAAATGAACCAAAAAGCTAAAACTCGCTTTAAGTTACTGTATGTACTCTGTCAATCTACAACAGCAATTTCTCTTATCACACACGCAGTATATATTTACGTAGATTCAATTTAATGTGTATGAGCTATCAAATGGTAAAATGTCACAAAGAAAAGTTTAGTACAAAACACAAATTTCAGCTAATTTATGCCTATAAGTGATATTTACGACACGATATGAAAGTCTTGTTGTCAATGAGATATTATAAAGATTTAAAAATTATCTTTTTAATCTCAACAAAAGGAGATGTATGTTGCTAAATGCAAAGTTCATGTTTTAAAGAGTGTATAAAAGTTCCATTTATATATGTAATTGCTATTTTTTTAAATCCATTACTCCCATACACTGGTTAGATTTCTGCAGAGATTTTTGCAAGATTAAGAATTTTTCTTGGAGTATTACATTTCTCCGGTTTTTAAAGGAAACCTTATATGTATCCTGACAACAGCTAGCTTATCCGAAACACACGAAAATCCTTCAGGATATTTATTAATAAATGCTTCTTCCTTATTTTACATGTATTACCCCGAAGGGAATAAGCACAGAACACTTCTTTCAAATGTGTATGGAATGTATTTATTTTCCGTGAATGATTAAGGAACCAATGAAATAATACTGGTTTTTTTCTTGTTTGTTATCTTCAAATTATGTTATATAGCAAACGACTTTTATTACCTTGGGATGGGATTTGCGTCGTTATTTCTTAGAGTGATTATAGTTTAACATTAACATTAGAACGTCCAGGATTTCTCTCGATTAGCCTTAAACGTCCACACCGGTGTCATTTCAACACATACACACCGCGATATAAAATAATTGTAATAACTAAATAATTGCAGGACTACTGTTGAGAAGGTTCTATTGTTAAGACTTTTTAATATTATTTCATGAAATTATCATATATTATAACCCTTTATATCATAAAAAAACTGACACTGACGTTATGTTTCGCGAAGCTTGATGGACCAGCGCTTTATCGCAAAACATTTCGAGTTGCAAATCTTTCAGGAACATTATTACTATGCGGTATCCACATTCTGTGCCATACCTAGTGACAAATGTATTAGGATTTACTGGAGTTTTATCAATTACATCTACACTTTCTTCAGATTTTTCGCAGTCACTTTCATTCTATCTTATGTCTTCATTGGAATCTAAATTAGAGCTAGACAGCTAACCACCATTCGATTCATTCAAAGAAAGCTCTAGCAACAAATTAGCGATTTCATCAGGGCTTAGAGCTTATCTACGAGTCATCGTTTCAGGGTGTCTGCTCTGCACGAGGTTCGAAAATCGATGCATTTTGTTTTATGAGCAGATAAGCAAATGCTATGTAGCGGAACACTTCAACACAACAATTTTAGAAAAGCTAACTCATTTCCACTTTGAATCCAACAACTCTCAATTCAAGGTCAAATAAATATGTGATATTACTTCCGGAAGTTTGTTTTACCCATTGTATCTACATAGTGAACTACCTTTTGTTGAACGACAGCTATTTATAATGAAACATGATGTGTCGAAACAACATCAGTGGACGTTTAGGTATATTTTTAGTAGTAATTTCTCTCCTAATTAACTTAGAACCAGAAAAAAATTATGTGTAATCACCATGAAAAAGGAAACAATGTCGCGAAGAATTGTCATATTCCCTACAAAAAATTCAGAAAGGAGAATAAACTAAACAGGTTCCGGTGTCCAGGTGACATCGACTGACGTTCTAGTGTTAATGCCTGATTTTCTGCCTCTTAGTTTTCGGTGACGCTACCCAAATTACAACATTAAAAGATGTATAACTTATAAATATTCATTCATAAAATTTTCTCAAAATATGAAAACAAAACCATTTTAGATAGCAAATATCAAATATAAACTATTCACATAAATATGCTACTAAACAAAGGAAACAAACAAAACTAGAACATAGTTCTGTTTGTCATCTTAAGGTATCCGACTACGTTCGAAACCGTGATTTTAAAATAGCGCATAAATGGATAATTTTCATATTTAGTCTCACTTAGATTAGAATACGCGTATAAAATTGTTTTAAGGACATTTTGACAAAAATAATTATTTAAATACAATATTTCGGCAAAAAATTAACTTAGAATAATCCTTTTTCTAAATGTTCTCCTTCTGTGAAAAATGGTTCTATTATAATAATATTTTCCTGTATATAGCTCAGATCTCTCTACAGAGGCTGAACAATGATTTTTGAAAAATTCACATTATTTTCAGAGTTACAACCAATTGAAATAATTATCGGCGTTTTTTTCTTAAAATTTCTCCCCTCTGTTGTCGTAAAGCATGGATAAACCCACTTCTAAGTCATGTGTTTCAAAAATTCTAGTTGAGCCACCGTACAGAGGTCTGAGCTAAATACAGGCAAAACATTATTATAATAGAAGCATTTTTCGCAAAAGAGGAATACTTTGAAAATGGGTCATTCTGTGTTCATTTTTTGTCAAAATATTGTACTTAAATAATTTTTTATTGTAATATTATTCTTAAAACAATTTTATATCTATTTTATAATCTAAGTGACACTAAATATCACAAAAAGTATCCATTTATACGCTTTTGCATAATCACGGTTCCGAACGTAGTGAGATACCTTAAATCTCTAAATAAGTTATGATAGTTTCTTACTATGAAGCTAAGTCTTGAGCGATAATGTGCAATTTGATCATTACATATTGTTACAAATTTTGTGTAATGAGTTATTAAAATAGTAGAAATATTTTATATCTGGATGTGCAATACGTTTATATTTATCTATATTGTATTTATTTTATATAAATTTGTAATGTTTGCAAGCGACGCCGTTCCTTACATAATAGTGACGATTCAATAAAACTTGGCGAAATCTTGGGGAAAGAGTCAAGTTGACATCATATTCGGCGAGTTCACGATCCTCTGGATTTTTCAGAAAGTTAGAGGAAGAAACTAATAATATCACAATCGATGATGCAATGAGATTTTTCTCGAAAGATCCATGAGGTCTATCAATAGGGAGTCGCTCACCGAAACTGAATTTGACTTGTTTTGCCCGTTGAAGAGGGGGGATTGGTCTGACCGTTAACAGTCGACCAGTGATTAGTTATTATTTCGGCTGTTGAGTAGGACAAGCGAGTGCTTGGGGGAATAATCCTTAACATACTTACTTTTTTGACACTAATAGTTGTGTCTGAACTCTGTAGAAGGTGGGGAGGCTTTCTGAGTTTTATTCTGTGAATATTGCGTTTGTATCTTATATTTGAAGGATTGTTTCGAAAATACATTTCCATCACTCCCGAAAAACTGACTCGCTTTTTGAGACTGATTGCATAAAATTCTCAAACCTCGATTTTCTTAACAATACTTTTGGAAATACTCCATGTCCTGTAGTTCGTGGAGAAAGGATATTCTTAGGGAAACGAATGATGCATGTCGGTAACCATCTGGTGGAGGATTATTTGCCCGTTTTTTTCCTTATACTAGGGATCTGTCAACTGAAACTCCTTGCACAGAGAATTGTGTCTCCTTAGATTTCTGCTTTCATTTAAGATTACGAATAAATATGTCTTCTACAAATTGATGTTTCCCTTTCCCTTTTTCCTTTATAACTATCATCTTATCATCTAAAAATATTTACCCTTTTTTTCATATACCTTTAACATTTGATTGGATTAGATAGTTACTTCTTAATCTAAATTTTTTTCCATTTACAAAGTTTGTTTAGAAACGGAGAAAATATTATTTCTTAAGCAGTATGTAAAAATGACATGAATAACAGGTAAAAATGACCCCACAGTAAAACACTCCTTGAAGGAAGTACCAGAAATCATTACTTACTTGTATACATGAGTTCCTGATGCCTGACTAAATTGATAATAAGTACATTTTTAAGTCTACAATGGAGTGCAAAGAGCTCATTCCATATATTATGACATTCTTAAGGGCTATTAAAATGAACAAAATCACACAGTTATGTTTACTACTAAGTCACACTATATTTTTACCATATTAAAATAAAATAAACTCTATTACATTTTAAATAAGATAATTTATATTTCTGTTGATAGTGCTAAAATGTTACAGAAATAAGTATAGGATATGCCCCAATTATAAGAAAAATGTTAATCATAGAGATCTCATGTGCAACCGTGTAACACATCAAGAAGCGCTCAAGCATTTCCTGGACAAATTGTTTCGGTCATGAATCTAAACCTCTCCCCGTTTACATATAAATGACTCTCTGATGTCTTTGTCATCTTGTTTCAATGACAATTTGTCATAACTCTATCTAAAATCTGCCGATCTCTGCCTTATACTATATAAGGTTTGCAGCTGAAAGATTGAAATATATGTTTTCGTAACTCAGGTGCTGTAGATCTGAAGAAACTGTAATTATCCTTTTATAATGAGTATTCGTGGATACACGTGGACCTGGTTTGTTCTTCAAATGAATCACGTGGAATAGGACATAACACAAAAAAGTTCACGTTCAAAAACAGGACCCATTCCGAATTGCTTTTCATATTAACAAGGCATATGCATCCATTAATATAAGTTATCTGAACTCAATAATATCCAATAGTGCAGTGTGCCCCAACCTTTTTATCACCGCAGACCGGTAAACATTTGTTAATTTTACCGTGACCCGCTGAGGGGGAGTTTGGACTGTTTTGAACGAATTCTTTTAATTTAATTATATTTAATCGTGACTTAAGAATAAAATATAGCTACACAAAAAATTAATATAAAGGGAATTAGCAAGGAACATAAAGTGATTTTCATAAAATGTAGCCCAAATAATTTAATGTTTCTTGTGCAGACCGGTAGTATTTGATCTGCAGACTGGTACCGATCCACAGACCGGGGGTTGGAGACCACTGATATAGTGTATTTGATTTTTATCAAAATGAATAATTTTCAAAAGAATAGTTACAAACATAAAAATGCATCATTGTTTAATCAAAACACAACTATTAATATTTAATATCCAATCTCCATTGAATTAAACGAGCTTACATTTCATAAACTGAGAAATTAAGAATGATATATTGTGAAGAATAAAAACAAAACCAAATGGAGTTAGCGGGAAAGAAAGGAAGTTTCTGCACTAAATGAATCAGAAACTAGCAAGTTATTTGAAATAATGGGGCTGGACAAAATAGAGTTGTAATTAAAGAGCTCGACGACACAGGGTGATTTTCTCATCTTAAATTTCCATTATGTCACCGACAAGAGATTTTTCTTCACTATCCCAACCTTCTTTTCACGTCACTCGTGTGGTTAAAGATCGCTTTGAATCTTTAAAGATGATTGGATAAAGCCTCTGGAGTAGAAGCTCCCAATAAAAATAAGCGATGAATATTGTTCTTAGATGAAAAGGCGAATTATTTTGTTTTTTAATGCATGAATAAGAATGGATCACTCTTTCATCTTTCCATTCATCTTAGAAAGGGATTGGCTAGGTACTTAATTGCTTTAATCGATTGTTAAAGGGGCGAGAAAAAGAATTTTCTGGAACCCACAGAATGAAATATGTTATAATTATATTTTCATTATGGGGGAAAGAGTGATAATTTTTTTTTTGCTCTAGATGCACTTTGGAATTTATAGATTGATTTTATTGTTAGATTATTGTTTTCCGAGCTTGTGTGTGTGTTTTAATTTTGCATATTTTGTGTTTTTATTTTCAAGTTTTATATTATTATCTGGGTTTGATTGAAATTGTAGTGAAAAGAAGAAAATAAAATATCATATTCCAACAAATAACCATTATTCGCTTGAATAGATAACTGGTTTTATTTAAAAATGTTTAACTACTTTGATTTTTTTTAATGAAATCGTCCACTTAGAAAATTGAATCTAAAACTAATCAATTTTAGAGTTATTTTTCGCTCTATATGTTTAAAATTTTCGTAAAAGTTCTACGTATGTATGAAGCTTAGTTGGAAATAAAATAGTAACTGATTTTCCTATTGTTAGAAGCTTTTACATGTAAGAATACATATTTTATTCCCGCATTACCTTACAATTATTCGTTTAAGTATATAGTTGGTTTTTTGCTGCTTTGAATTTTTCTTTGTTGAAGCCATCCACTTAGAAAAATAAATCTAAAACTTTTAAACTTTATTATCATTTTTATTCCATCTATTTTAAAGGTTTTAGAGTCTTAAATCATTTTGCAGATTAATTGTAAATTAAACAGTGAATAGGAAAACAGATTTGTATATATATATATATATATATATATATATATATATATCTTCACTGAAATTTTATATATATAATTTGTTTTCCTATTCACTGAAATTTTCCAACACATAATGCACACTCTATTCATACAATGCCTTGACAATTTTTATCTCCTTAAATTTAATAAAATATTTAATGAACGATGTTTAAAATATATCCCAGTTTCATAAAATACTGAAAAACTTTTCCGTGTTTTTTTATTTAATAAAATACTATGAAATATCAGAATATTCAAATATAATTACGTATTCATTTATTTTATAACGAATTCAGATAGTTTATAAAAATTGTGCTTATAAGAGGCACACACAAATTTTATCTTATTAGATTTTAATTAATAGCGTCTTTAAAAATCAAATGTTTTAGGAAATACTTAAATTACGGGAAGTATATTACAAAAATAATGTATTTAATTCAAATTAGTTCTTTAATGAATTTAACTTAAATACTATGCATTCCTTAAGGAAAATGCAATAGAAATATTGTACACGTGATTTTGAGATGTTGAATCAATCATATATTTTTTACAAAAATAGACTGCTCGCAAAAATAACGAATAATGGATTAATTCACTTTTAAAGTTGTTCAATTCTCTCTTTGTTCCCTTAAAATTTTTGGATCTAGGATAAAATATTCTATGCGTAAGAGATAACAATAGCTTTAACTCTATTTTCTTTATTGTATTTCTGTGCATATGAGCATAAGGACACTGCAAGAGTTGACTTAGTTAAAATATACTCAACATTCAAATTACTAACAATAAAATATACACAAATAAGGAATGTTATTCTAGTGTATGGCTAATTTTAAGTAATTAAGACCTGTATTTGTGTTGTTAAACATTAATCTTCACAGAAATATTCAATTGTTTATGTTTAAGCATGTTTTGGAGGAAATTTTTCTATTTGAGGTTTCTTTACGATTAACTATTTTTAATGTATTTAATAATTGAATAGAAATCACAGAATTGAAGAATGCTCTCATTTGTTGAAAACTTGATACATATTTCTCTTTTTTTGAATATGTTACACTTATATATTATTAGCATTAATTGGTGAATAATTCACATTTATTTAATATTATGCTGATAATCAAAAATTGAATTTTAATTTTTATTCTTAAATATAAAGCCGATAGATACAATCTTGATTGCATAAATATTATGAGATAAATTTATCTCTTAATTTTATTAAATGCGGATAGTTTATTTACGGGTTAGTATAATATCAGTGTAGGATAATAATAAAATATATAATTTGCAAGCACAATGCAATTTTTCACAAAAAAGAACGCGCTTGAAGAATATTACTTTTAACCATATATTAATCCTTGTTTTTAATATTTTTTATTATGAGATTTTAAAAATAATTAAATAAAATTAATAAAAATGAATTCTTTTAATTAATGACACCAACAGACATTGATAAAACATTCAATCATTTTTTAAAGAAATATTTGCACTAAATAAAAATATCAAATTAAATAAACTCAACATATTTAATTATTTTTAAATAGAATATATGGACCTATATGGTAAGCTTTATTTGACTTCGAATTTTAATACAGATTTTTTTTTTAAAAAAATGGATTATTCGAAGTCCTCTTATTGTGGGTTTTTATTGTGCTTTTATTATTATTTGAATTGATAGTATTGCGTAAAATACTTTTAGACACATGAAACAGAAAAAAAATATTCTAAAGATTAAATTTGAGAGAAAGTAGTTAAAATTGACTAAGTAAAGGAGATAAATTTGATTTTAAGAAAGTGTAAAAGTTTATTATAAATCAGAAATATAGTAGTTTAAATAAACTCCTACTAATGGCCTTATAATAAATTCCAGCTACTTCGAATAAGCATTACATAATTGTAATGCATAAGACAGTACCCAACTAATTAAGCAAGCAATTTATCTTTTTATCATCAGAAGAATTCATAATTACAGAATAATCACTATGTAAACAAAGCATAAAAATCAAATAAATAATTGCACGTCTTCCAAATTGTTCGAATGAACAAGTTTTAAAAACAGGTCCATGTATTTATCGATTCATTCCCTTACGTTTTGGGAACGTTTAATTTCGAGGAATATTTCTAGCTTAATATATTAGGTTAAATTCTTTCATGATCTCATGCATCTTATTAAAATCGAAAGTAATTGTGTGTTTATAGATAAATTTTAAGCAGGTTTTCCATGCAGGAAAATTTTATCCATGTTTTTATTAAGTAAAATTTTTTTTTCATTTTATTTGTTTGAAAAATGTATAAAATACACAAAGGTAGCTGAAAAGATCTTCATAAAATATAACACAATGAAATAATATTTTCTTTCGAAAGTTCTGCAAGTTGAGGAAAAGAAGTAAGAGTGTTTATTCTTGGTTATATATATTTCAATTCCAAATAGCATAAAAGCTCTAAGCTAATTTCTGATGTTAAAGTAATAGGAAACCATTTTCTGAATATTTATCAGTAGTAAAATGGTATTCTCATTTTTTATTCTTTATAACGGTAAAAAAATCACAGTTATTTTGTTTTTCATTTATTGATATAGTATTCAAAAGTGTTGAATATTTTATCTAAGTTTTCAAATTTGAGTGCCATTTTAAAATACGAGTGCCTATAAGAATACGTGAAAAAGATACTAAATCGTCACCATCATTGGTAAATAATTATTTATACAAAAAATGTGTGTATTTATATTATATAAATATATATTCATCCTTTTGACCAATTAAAAATTTTAAAATGAAATAATAGTTCTTTTTACAATTATATTTTACTTGAATTTTATATTTTTCATTCACTAAATACTTTCAAAGTATCAATTTAAATGCCTTATGAGGATATTTTAAAAGTAAATATAAAAACGAATAAAAGAAAAAAAATGGCTGAAAGACCGGAGGGGGCCGCTGCACTTTAAATCTGTCGAGGTTCGAACGTCCTCCAATTGGTGTGGTAGGGAGGGGAGGCGCCAGCTTGTTTCTTTCGTCGTTATTGGCAATAGACCATGGTTCAAAATTACGAGGTTCGTCACCCATATCCCTCACGCACCTCTTCTGTGGAATGTCAATATAACTCTTACTCACTTACCAATTTAGAAATTAAAGTAGATAAGTATGAAACTACAATCGGACCAGTATATAACGAAGTCGCTAAATCCCGAAAAAAGTTCGTTACATGCAAAATTCGCTATATAGAGGTTTGTCCTTTAGTTTTCTTTATAAACCACATAAAATAAGTTTTAAATTCATAAACACTATATATTTAAAAAAGTAAATATTCACACCTTTTTGTAAATTTATATATATTTATTTTAAATATCTTACCTATATCAAAAAGGAAAGAAAAGCTGCAAGGAAAGTTTTTTGATGACATTATCCACTCCCTGAAGAATTAAATTTTTTTTCTTTGATCATCAAGAACTTACGTTTTGACATTTTCGAGCTACTAGAAAGAAAATTACCAGTACTGCTGATGAACACTACAAATGAATGAAGACTAGTTAAAGGACAATAGTTAACTCCACTAAAGGTGAAAGAGGATATCAGATATGTTTCCAGTGAATTGGACAGTGAGAGTTAAAGGTCAAACTTCTTGGATGAAACGCCCAGAATTCTATTGCTCTCGGCAAGTTAGGCATTTAATAAATTCAGTTCAATGTTAATGACCACCATAAAATGTGTTAAAAGAGAGAAATATTTTTAAAATAGGGAGAAAAGAAATTGAATCTCAAGAGAAAGAGTTCGTTATATTGAAAGTTTACTTCGCTATTGGGAGGTTATTTTACGAAGAAAATCGTAAAATGTTCTTGGTTCCAGGAAAAAGTTCTCTGTAATGAAAAATTCGCAATATATAGGTTCGACTATTACCCTAAAATAGCATATTAGCTAATGATTATCATTGTTTTTTCTTCCATCTCAGCTTTAACTACAAAAGCCATTTCAAATGACTCGAACTCAGTTTTCTTTTATTTTGGATTACCCTAAAGACAAAAAATCTATTTATTGTTATAAATTGCGAAAGAAATGAGTGTGATGTGTTTTCATTGGTGTGTTCAAGATGAGATGTGTTTTGATTTTCATTATTATTATTATTACAATAACTGGCTTCGATATATGCACATGTTAATCTTAAAAACGTAATAACATTAGTGATAATTCAAGGAATCGCCATACAGATTGATAATTATTTATGCTCTATTATATTAAAATTTTAATCAAGTTATGCATTCTAATGTCATAGTCATGTTGATAATTTACAATTAGACTTATAACTTTCCCTTAAATATTTATATCCTATAGTTTTCTAGAATTAATAAAGCTAATAATACATTTTTCATAGTTGCATTATGCATATTTCTTCAGCATTTTACAATCATTTTTATATGTATATTTTGAGGCCTAGTGTTATATTATGAATTATATTCTCCAGTTAAAAGTAATGAGAAATATATATTTCAGGTTTGCAATAATGGATCATTTTTAATGACCCTCCTGAAAGTAAGAAAGCGTACGATTTTAACCCGTTCAGAACCATGATACCATATATGTGATCACGTATTTCTCTCTCCAGGACCTACGGTATCATATATGGGACTGCGCTTTTCCTGTTCTGAGGTCCATGATCCCACCAGTGTAATCGGAGTTTGGATCATTTTTATATTAATTTTTGCCTAGCTCTAGATCGTGGTCAAAGTCCGTTTTTTACGAATAATGTTTTAAAAACTGTGAACTTTATTATGTGCTTCCGGGTCCCAGTTTTTTAAAATTAAATCCGAGATATTTATGAGTTGAAAGTTATTAAATATGTATATTTTAAAAAATTATATACTTGCATAGATCTCTTTATTCATTTTTAGACAGATATTCCTTAGGCAGGTTTTCTGCGGAACATTTCTATCCAGAAATTTCCTAATAAAATTTTTCAAATAAGAATATTCTGAATTATCTGAAGTAATAAATTCTTCGGAAATAATAAACATAAAAGTTGCTGAATGGAACTTTTATCAAAAAAAATTAAATAGAATGAAAGTGATTATTGAGAAATATGAACAAAAGAATTACGAGTGGAAGTGATAAATAGTGATTAGTAAGTTAGTAATGATGAATGGAAGAACATTTCTCTGAGAAATTGCAACACTAAGTGAAATCTATTTTATGAAGCTAGAAAATAAAACACATATTGCTAAAAGCTCATACGAGTGTAAGACATAATTTAGCGTTTTTCATCTCTGTAAGTCGTAAATTTGAGGCAGATATTTTTATATACTTTTTTATGATCAGTGTGTTTTCACTTCCACGACTTTTATTTTCTTAGATCGATAAATTGAATTGAGAAAAGACTTATCACTTTTTTTTGTTTGTAATATCAGATAAGTCAACAATGTATTGTTTTGTAGATTATAAGTATGGGAATATATTTTTCATTCATTTGTTCTCAAGTTCATATCAATTACTATATAAATTAAATATTAGTAATCAAATGATAGTTTTATATTAAAGTAATAAATCTGTTGATTGACACTTAAATTACATGAGCCGGTAATTTTCAAAATTGTTTGCAAGTAAAATACCTTTTCCCGTTTTTACAGAATTATTATATTCGAGGAACTTTCTATTTTGTAGAAAACATTTTTGTCAAACACGATTTTTTTTCAAATGAAGCTGCGGATTGTTACTTCCACTATCGCAGATTAGTATTCTTGGGTGCTGGTATCCCTCCCCTTTTTTACGAGGCACTATATAGGTAGATACCAATTGCCACAATGTAATTTTGACGCCTAGTTTCCTTCCCAGTAGGAGACACTTGAGCTCTGACGCAAGATTCTACCTGGAGATTTTATTTTTCCGAAACCACCGAAGCCAAACAGGCATTCTAGGTATCTGCAACATAACGAAAAACCGTACGACATGGATGCTGTTGATTTTTTGCATCACAGAAGTTCACCTACTTGGGTGTACCAAGTCAGTACATAACCGAGTACGCAACCCTGCCGGTTCAGTAAGAGTAGATTTAGGATTGCTGGCATAAATTGCGAAGCAGAATGCCAGTTGTTATGCTAATTAAATTTTAAAAATAACTTTTTTTTTACAAATTTGAAGGTTTATTTTTTTAAAAACCAAGAATTAGATTAAAGTTATATTTAATTTTAAAATGTGGCAGTGTGTGTTCAAAGCATGCTGATATTATCAATTTCTTAGATTTCGACAACTCCTTAGTAAATATGTTGTAATCAAAAGTTTTAGTTTTAGTGACCAAGTGTGTGTTAATTTTCCTTTATTTCGATGCATAAATCATCAACAGTTAATTATGAATGCTTAGAATTGAGATTTTAATATTTACTTTCCTGATTTCTATGTAGAATTGTTATTATCATGTTTCACAAATAGAATGTAAAACTTATTATGTATATTCATTTTCAATAAAATATATATTTTTTCTTTTTTTAAAAAAAGAAATGTGAAAATAATAAGAAGATATCCCAGTAATGAGCTGTAAAATTATGCGTATGTAATTCTCGATCTGTACAAGCAATTATAATTCGTTAAGGCTACACAGTACCCTAGAAATTTCATGTTTACCGATTTTTTGATTTTTTTAATATTTTTTCAATTTTTTAATTTATTTATTTATTGCATTTTCTCGTGGTTCATATCATTGAGAAGCTTCCCACCAAATTTCAGATTTTTTTAACTAATTAGTTTTTGAGATATTTGAAGTTTTCTGAGCTCTCTATGGGTTTGGTTTCGGTTTCTGTCTCTCATTTTAAGGTATTTTTCTACTCCTAGATTTAATTAATTAAGAGTATTTTTGAGCACATTGAACTCTTTTAGTGTGATTGTTTATTTATTTTAGTTCTAATTATCACAACTAAAATAATTTCTACTTGATCATGTTTTGATTTTTCTTTAATCCTCATAATTAATTAATTACAATTTATTTCAGGCCGAAATTTTAAATTTAAGCAATTTAAAAATAGTTTATATGACTTAGAAGCTTTTTTTCCTGTTAAGAAAATGCCATGGCCAAAAGATCCTTAGGTTTCTGTGAGAAACAATATTTAGAAGATATGAAATACTACTAAACATGATGTATATAAATCAGTTATCAGCTGATACTGCAATTAGACTTCCGAATATGAGTATTCTGAATTCAAATATTGCAGATAAAACTGCGTATTTCTTTAATGTACCTAACTAAATTACATTAAACATATTGTAGAACTATAGTATTTATGTAGCACCTTAGAAATTTAAAGTCGTAGAACAAGAGATAAATTTTCCTATGCTGCCCGATTTAAAACTGAAAACAAATTAAATTTTATGAACAAATCCGGCTTTATTTTTGCTTAAGTTGGCATCATTATTTTTTGTACGTAACTATTTTGTGCTTCAAAACTTTTGCGAAAATATTTTGATTAGGCTGAATTTTTGGTCAACGTAACAAATACTATCAATACTTTTGAAAAATATATATTTTGAATAAAAAAAATTATTTTCAGTCATATTTAATTAAAATAGTGTTTTAATGTAGAATATACATTGGAAAATAAAATATTTAAAAAATATAGCTTTACAGGCATTTTAAGTTTTTGTTTTATGCCTTTACAAACTTAAAATGCGTTTTTCTCAGACTTTCAGTTTTGAAGGTAAAAGTGTTTTCTAAGCCCTAAGGCTTTTTTCTGTTCTTCATAGAGCCTTGAAATCTTTTGTATGCACTCTCAACCGTATGTTCTATAAAACGTAGTATGGATTTAGGGTTTTGTAGTTATTTTTTTAAAAAATGCCGAATTTACTATTTTAAAAATTTTTATGTTTTTTCCAGGTTCTTTTTAGAAAAATAATTATTAAAAATCCACTAAGGAACAGATTTTCAAATTCATAATAACTTTTGTTCACAATAATCTAAGAAATATAAATAACTTAAAATGACTAAAATATTTTAAAAAGTAAACATTTTATAAAAATTTGAAAAAACTTAAAAATTTTTTAAAATTGTAAAACAATGGCTGGTTAAACTGACTTTTAACTTTCAGAATCCCCTTTTTAATATAATCTGAATGTAAGTCATTAATTATTTTTACTGTTACTGTCTTCAAAAATGTTTTTGGAAAAGGGTATTGTGTAGATTTAAAACCCTTTAAGCCAGCGGTTCTTGAACTTTTGGACCCCATTATGTTTTAGCCTGACATCACGAATCCCGAAAATTTTGAACACAACACCCTGGCTGCCAACACATGTTTGAGTGATTTAAAGATACCTCAAAAATCCTAAGATAGGAGTACAGATACTACTACAGGATTACAAACAGGATTTACGCACTCTGCTACTTATACCGACTTTTTAACCTTTATTTTTTCCTTTAAGAAAACTTTAAAACATTGAATAATAAAAAAAATATCCATTGTATCAATGGCTATGTAGTTGCAAACAATAAAATAAAATTAAAATTATATTCTTGATCAAAATACATTTTCCAGCAGTCTTTCCATCGGGGGCAATTTAGTCTAGGATAGCTCATCTTTCAATTGTTCCATGAAATCCTTCGGAGTCTGTAAAAGAGAGAAATTATAACATTAAGTACACCCCTTCGTGAACCCCTAGAGAGCACTAGGGACCCCCAGGGATCCACGGACACAGTTTAAGAACCACTGCTTTAAGCGAATATTCTTTACGTTTACGATTAAGGCTACTCAACCATAGATAAAAATTGCATATTGAACTTTTTGGAACTTATATTTTAATAGAAATAATAATAAAGGAACGTGGTGCAAGAGTAAGTACCACGACAGCGTTGTAATTAAAAATACTGTTTCATGGAAGCGTGAAAAGCTAAGACATATTTTTTTAAAAAAGAAAAAAAAATCTTAGTACAAAAAATATATCGCAAGCTAAAGAATCATAAATATGTTTTACTGAATATGAAATGAATATTACGCTGGCTATGTATTTTACGAAAATTCAACACCAGAATCCCTGGGCATTTCTTTAAAATACAGAATATCAAGAACTGACAGTTTTGCCAAAGCTATTGTTATTTTTCTCAACACATGTAAAAAAAATTACTTTGGTGCGCGGAATAAATCCAGAAACTGTTCGCAGTTTTTCAATGAAAATATTGTGAAGTCGATAGAAAATATATTTTTTTGGGGGGTGGGGTAAGAAAAAAAGAAAAAAAAACTACACGCCTTTATGGATTGAATAGATAGAATAAACTGATAGATTTATGTTATCACATTTTATCTTATATACCAATGCACTCTAACCCAAGGCTATCTATGTATTTGTTGAATTCTTATTCAATTCAGGAAAGTATTAATTAATTAAAAACATTAATTTGTAATTTTTTGAATAAGCATCGATCATCTTCGATTTATTTTTAAAGTAACATTGTAGATTTTTAGGTTTAAAGATATTATCTTTTGTCCTCCTAATTATTTAGAACATATATCAAAAGATTGAAATATATTTCATTAATTTTTAATTTTTTAAAACTTTTTAAATATAACATAAAATGAAATCCTAAAGAAAGAATTATGTAGACAGTAATAAGCGTCAATTTGCACCATAAAATGTATCATATTCGTATTTATTAAAATGAGAAAAGAATTTCCTATGAAATTATAATTTAAATACAGCGAAAACGCTTAATACAGAATATAGGTCCACACGAAATAATACTATGGTTCCGAAAAACTACTATGTATTTTAATGTGTTTTTTCTCTTAACACAAAACGAAAATCACTTAACATGAAAATACTTCCCTTCTGAGAAGGTGTAAAATATGGAAAACAACATACACTTGAAATGTTTGAGAAAGTCTCTGCATTGTTGGTTATTCTTACAGTAATCATTGGAAGAATTCATTTCAGTAGATGATAATATTGTGTGTGTATGACCCCAATTATGACGGACAAAGACATTTTAGAGTTTGCCCAAAGCTCAGAAAATATCATTGATGCAAATTCTGACGATGAAAATGAAATGAACACTAGCTCATGTTCCTCATCATCCAAAATGAGCAACATCGTGAAAAGTATGCGCAGTTACTTTGACGCAGATTTCAATGGTTAAATGAATTTAAAAAATTGGACGCCACTGAACTATGTGTTGGCAATTTGATGCTAAAAAGGACAATGCAAGGAAAAATATCAGATATTGTCTAAAAAAATCTTTAAATGTTTTGTTTTTCAAAAAACTTAAAA
The DNA here is from genome assembly GCA_019973935.1 of Trichonephila clavipes. Taxonomy (NCBI): domain Eukaryota; kingdom Metazoa; phylum Arthropoda; class Arachnida; order Araneae; family Nephilidae; genus Trichonephila; species Trichonephila clavipes. The sequence continues at coordinate 757,897 of BMAU01001337.1, read as the reverse complement.
ATTTGTTATTAAATTTCATTAAGTTCTTGAGAATGCTTTTGTTTCATTAATTTTTATTAAGTATATCCATATTTACACATCTATGTAAACTAATAAATTTAATTTTGTTAAATATATGTTGATTTTTGCAATATTCCTTTACACGAAAAAATATTTCTTTCCCATCAGTTTCACGTTAAGCAATTTTCACTGTAAGTTATTTCCTTTTAAATATTTATGTTGCGAAAAAAGGATTAACATATTTCGAATAATATTTCCCATTGTTTTAATGTAAACATTAAATAATTGAAAAAAAATCACCAAACTCTCTTTTTAAAATTATATTTTATATTTTAATGTTTTGCATTTTATATTTTAATTCGAATTTTTTATTGTTGGGATCTCAGACACTCTGGTA